>JANEHU010000490.1:0-109209 GCA_027563435.1 Nasonovia ribisnigri
AAAAAGGGCGGGTAAGTGTATGTCGCTCTGCTGTACAGTAGGTTACAAGTGAGTCACTGTAATAGATTGTGTTAGATTTTTATCCAATGATATAATATCATTGAATAAGAAAAACGATTCTGAGCGAAGACGGTCAGTCAGTCTATAATATCTTACTAAGTCTAAATGTATTTGATGATATTATTGTGAATAAAGTAATTAATTTTAGTATTATAGGCATTAGTATTTACTATAGTTGGTTAAATTCATTTTTTTCAAAAAAAAATTATATTTTAAAATGGCATTGCGTGTATATAAAATATAACAATATATTCTAAAAGTTTCATATACCAACAAACAATATTTTTAAATTATATCAAAATAACTAAAATCATTATTCTTGGGTTAAATATGAAATTTTGTCTAAATTTGAAATTAAAATGTCTGTAAAAATAAATGTGTAGATATATTTTTTAGATTTTTTGGTTACAGTATGATTTATTTATGAGAATTTTTGTTTTAAATTTTCAACACTTAGTTATAAAAACTGAACATTTTATAATTTTTAATTACAATGATTTATAATTTTCGAGATTTTGACAAATTTTGTCAAAATTCGAACTTTAAATGCTTATAAAAAATCGTGCCTATGTATTTTTAAAATTTTTCAACTGATGTTGTAACAATATATAAGAAAGCTTGTATTAAATTTTCAGACTTTTTGGCCCAACAGATAAAACTTTATTGATATTTATTGAAAAAAAAACTAAAAAAATTGAAAACTAAAAATGTCTGTAAACAGCTCAAAAAGATTCAAAATATATTCAAAATTAGATTATGTATAGAAAATGATATAAACATTCAGTGAAATTTTCATGCATCTACAATTATTCGTTTTTGAATTACAACCAAATAAGAAAAACGCTACATGAGAAATCGAGTGAATATCCTATGTTGTAAAATTATGAACTTAAAACACTCATAAAAATTTATTTTTAATTGCTTTTAGATATTTTATTTTTGATAAAAGTAGAAAAACTTACGTTAAATCTTGTGTTAAAATTTAAAATCTTAGATTTAAAAAGAAAAATTTTTATGAATTTCTAACTCTAAATAATTTGCAAATTTTCGTCATTTTTACGTATTTTGTCAAAATTTCAACTTTGAATGCTTAGAAAAAAAAATTGTGACTACAGATTTTTAATATTTTGCATGTGCCTTTGAAACAATATATTAGGAGCATTCTATTAAATTTTCAAGAATTTTTAACAAATAAATAAAATGTTATTGATTTTTAAAAAAAAAAAAACCAAAAAGATTGGAAATTTAAAATGTCTGTAAACAGCTCAAAATAAGTCAAAATATTTTGAAAACGGTATGGTATATAGAAACCGCTTATATAAACATTCAGTAAAATTTCATGTATTTACCGTCATTTTTTTTAGACTTACACCAAAAACCAAAATCGATTTTATCGAAAATCAATGTTGCGTAAAAATTCCCGTTTTTTCCTTAATTTTCCATTTGTTTTTCACGGTACTTTTGAAAACTACTGGAAAATGTTTACTTTTGACCCCCCAAAGTACCAACTAGATTCACTTTCCTATCAGAAAAGGTACTATTGAAGAAAATCTAAGCATTTTACTGTCCTAAAACGTGATGACAGACACAAAAATAAAAAAAAAAATTAAAAAACACACATCATTGTAAAACCAATACATTCATCGCTCCGCTCAGAATCTAAAATTGAACAAACTATTTTAACTCTTTCGGTCCCCTTGGCCTTGTACGGAAGGCATACATTAAAGCAATTCATAAATAATTATCTAAATAACGTGTAAACTCGTTATATATCTCTTTAAAAAGTAAATTTCATTACATCAGAAGTTTATAATATAAGACCAGATAATTTTTATAAATTTGACATTCATTATATTATAGTAGGTATTAAAATACTTTGTAATACGGCACAATGAATAGGCAATATGGGTACATAACTATGTTGAATAATAACTTATAGTATACCTACCTATTATCTATTGACACTCATTAATAATTATTACATCATTAATCATTATTATTATTTATCATAATATTTTTTACTTCGTTTTATCTACACTTTAGATTCTGAGTATTGCGTTAGGGTGATTGTTTTATAATGGGGTTTTATATGTGCGTGTGTGTGTGTGTGTGTGTGTGTGTGTGTGTGTGTGTGTGTGTGTGTGTGTGTGTGTGTGTGTAACGCCATCTCTTTAAAAGAGACAACAGTACACAATTTAAATATTCAACATCGAGGGTGGATTCTGGTAGTAAATCGGTCATAAACATAAAGCTTGAATATGAATAATATGATATAGATACAGAAGTATCTAGGGATTCTCATAAATTGTTCCTATAGCAATTATTATTTAAGAATATCAAAAATACAGAAACTTTTTTAAAAATACTATAAGCATAATGGTTTTTACTTTTCTACTTTACTTTAATCTTCAGTTTTTAAATAACTACAAGAGCAAATTAAGTCGAATTTCAAAATATCATAGAAATTTGAGGCTTGAATATAATATATAGTTATTTCCTTTCCTATAACTGTATGCAATTAACAGCGTTTTTTAAGTCCCTAAAAACTAATAATTCAGTATGTATGTATCAACAGTCAGGTGTTTCAAACAATTTTATTTGGGTACCAGATGATTATCTAAAACATCACGGTAGTCATTTTTTCAATAATATTTTCTATAACTGCCTTGTGAAAAATATTTACACTCGTAAAGTAGATTCATTAGTCCAGGATTCTTAAATAAAATCGTATGAGAATTTACTATATATTTTTGAAAGATTACATTTATTGAAGAAATAAACCAAATGTACCTAACAAAAACATAAAGCGTAAATGTCTATTTTAACATTACATGCACGTGCAAGACAAGATTACAATATACTTTAGTTTGAGGTAGTTTATTTTTATTATTTTTTTTTAACACGTCTTTATCTTGTATATTATAATATACATTTTAAGTTTTGTTTAAAATATATTATGAATATGTCTGTAGTCTATGCATTATTGTTTTTCTCGTAATACAGTTAAATGTAATATAAATTATTGTTCTAATTTAAAAATTATGTATATTATATAATCTAAACATGACATTAAAAAATTTTAAAATTTAAAAACGATTTCAATAACGTTTAGTTAATAGTAATATTGTTAATAGTTTAAATAATATTTAGCGTTTGACCCTGCTGGTACTATGCCAAAATAGTTTATTTTGTATCTAATTAATTGGATTTATAATATTGGAAACTATATTATAAATATGTTTTTAAGAATTAAAGATTCTATTAGACATTTGTAGTTTTTTTAGTTCCATTAAATTCGTAATGATTTATTTGTCAGACATTTGTTTCAATCTCAGTCCCGTTCATCTGCTAATAAAATATATCGGTAATATTTGTGTCGACAGGTTTACAGCGTACACATTTATTTCATTTTTTTTCTAAATATTTGATTTCTTGATATATTGTTTTTAAACTTTCTATGTATTGAATGGATTTACCTGATATCAGCATTTTTTGTCTCATTTAAAGTAGTGAGTACTCTTTGTACTCTTTTATTTGCTTAGCTATTAGTATTAGTATAATAAGATAGAAAGTTTTTTAGACGATAAATATAAAATTGTAGGTAATGAATGTACAC
Source organism: Nasonovia ribisnigri (assembly GCA_027563435.1). Classification (NCBI taxonomy): domain Eukaryota; kingdom Metazoa; phylum Arthropoda; class Insecta; order Hemiptera; family Aphididae; genus Nasonovia; species Nasonovia ribisnigri. The sequence goes on from JANEHU010000490.1 coordinate 3,677, forward strand.
TTACTGTATTTGAAAAGCAAAACAAAAAAACTTTGTCAGAGTTAAAATATAATTAATTTTTGCGTTAAAATTTTTTATTATACTTACAACAAGTGAAAGTATATTACCAATTATCATTTGATCAAAAATGATATATTAATTATTATATTTTATATTTAATGTTGAATCTTGTGAAATCTTCCAAATAGGATCTTAAATTATCTAATAATATAATGATAAAAAGAATTGTCTACCGTAAATTATTTTAAAACATTCTTCACCTCGAAAATTAAATTGATGATTTATACTTACTAGAATATAATTATATTAATATCGTCTTAATACAATAATTAAAATAAATCATCTTGAACAATTTCACTAAGTATCTAATATTTCAAATTATTAAAAACCTAGAAAAACTATTTAAAGAAATATTTTTCATTTAGTAGGACCAAAACGTGATTAAATCACTGGATTCCGTAGGGTCACTGCTTTTTTAGCACTTTCGATAAAGTAAATGGAAAATAATCTGTATCAAATACTACACATCTAAGTACAGTTTAAATTTATTTTATATCTACTAGTATTTTAACAATTTATATATTTTCACGAAAGTTTAAAATTCTTCATAAATATTGTATGAACAAAGTATGCCGGTTTAACAAATTTAATTTGTTGTAAAATACATAATATGTTTGATTTATTTCAATTTCCAAAATGAAACAATAATACAATTTAAAAAAAAGTTATGAGTTTCTAAGTGTAATATAATATCCCTACAAAAACACTGCTGAACTCTGTGTAAAAAAAAACTTGTTTAAAAGTAGTGATATCATTGTATAGCTTAATCTTTGATCTATAAATATAATTTATGTCAAAATAGTCTGCTAAATAATTGAACTTTGCTTGGTGACTTTAAAACACTGATTAGTAATACACCTTTTTTTAATTATAATAGATTATATTATTATGTACCTTCTAATTTCTATATTATACTATACTATTTTTAAATGTTTAACTTAAATCACCAAGTTAAGTTCAATTATTTAGCAGACTATTTTAATATAAATTATATCTATAGTTCAAAGACTTAGGTATAAAATCATATCACAACTTTAAAAGCCGCTTTTTTACACTTTGCGACAGAATATGACGTAGTGTTTTTGTCGGAATATCACTCATTTGTTGTTGATACCATATTATTTCAGGAACATATTGGTTCTACAATAATATTATTTTTTTTTTAATTATTTTATAAAATAAGTTTATATTTATTATAAATGGTCGCCATTGTTTGCAGATTATAATAGTAATAGTAGCAATAATTATTATTTTTTATTAGTTGCCATTGGTGTCGGATAGTGCGTTGTAATGCCTCGGGGAATATTATGTATAAAATATTGATAATACACTACAATAACGTCTAGTTAAAGTGGCCAACTATCAACTCTGTTGATATTGTCCAAAATTTTGCCCAGCATGCACTTCTACTTAAAATGTCTAATTAGACAATTGTATTTTAAAACTTTTATTTAACTAAAAATTTGCTATGTATTCTCAACAAATCTTTTTCGAGAATTGTGTTCTTTCCTGTAATATTATACCGGGTTTGTTTTCAAAGTGTGCATTTTAAGGCTCTCTTTTCTTTTTATACTTAGCATGACATTACCGGCCCGTTGGATATTACTTACTTATTATTTAACTATGCAAACAAATTATGTGAACTACATTAATGTGTAATTACAGTTTATCTTAGTTATATTAATATAGTTACAGTTTGACTGATATGTTTTAATACTGTACTTCAATATAATAAGAAAAAAGTGGATGTCACTCTGCTGTACAGTAGGTTACGAATGGGTCACTGTAAATGGATGGTATTAAATTTGATTTCAATGATATAATATCATTGTATACGAAAAACGATTCTGAGCTGAAACAGTTAATCAGTGTGGATATTTTATTTTATATTTATATTTTTATTTCATATTATTAACACGGTAGCCGGAAAATTGAATTAATATTATAAAATTACATTAAAATAACTAAAATCGTTATTCGTGGTTATTTAATATGTAATCTCGTCCAAAATTGATCATAAATAACTATATAAAAAAAATTATGTTTATATTTTTGAGATTTTTTAGTTCTAGAATAACCTATTTACATGGAACCTTGTTTTAAATTTAAAATCTTCTTAGTTATAAAAGTTGACAATTTTATCAATTTTTAATTACAAAAATATTTTTCAATTTGATAAATGTTATCAAAAATCGAACTTTGAATGATTATAAAAAAAAATTGTGCCTATGTATTTTTAATATTTTTCAACTACTATTGTGACAATTTATTAAGAGCCTTGTATTAAGTTTTCAAGCTTTTTGACCCTACGAATACAATTTTATTGACATTTATAGAAAAAAAAACTAAAAAAACTGTAAAAAGAATATGTCCGTAAACAACTCAAAATGAAACAAAATATTTTGAAAATGTTATCAAGTATAGGAATTCATAAAATAAAAATATGATATAAATTTCAAGTACCTTCAGTTATTCGTTTTTTAATTACAGCAAAATAAGAAAATCGCTACATGAGAAATCGAGTGAATTCCCAATGTTATATAAATTTGAACTTCAAAAGCTCATAAAAATTTAATTTGACTTTCAGGTAAACATTTTTTTTTTGAAAAAGGTAGGCAAACTTATGAAGAATCTTGAATTAAATTTTCAAACCTTATTATTTGTTGTCATTTGTTTTAAAGTTATACCAAAATACAAAATCGATTTTGCTGAAAACCGATTATGCGTAAAAATTCCCGTTTTTCATTAATTTTTCTTTTATTTTTCCTTCGCTTTTGAAAACTATTGGGAATTTTAAAAAATGACCTCCTGAATGCACCAACTAGATTCACTTTTCCATCAAACAAGATACTGCTGAAGAAAATCGAAGCATTATTTCAACTACACATCGTATACAAGACACAAAAAAAAATAAAAAACACACATCAATATCTCTTCAATATCTCTTCTGGAAGAATATTATATCTAGGTAGTACTTTAGGAAGTAAAAAATTTCCAGTTCTTTTCTTAGTAATTGATATAAACAAAAACAAATATTAGGAAAAACGGAAATTTCAACAAATGTCCAAAACTGACTTTGCACAAAATCAATTTTGTATTTATTCAAAAAAATATTATTGAAAACCAAAATTCTAAAAAATAAATTGCCATAATTCTTTTTATAGATATTAAAAATTAAAATGTTGACAAAGAATAATGGTTTAAGTTATTTAGTTGTAATTCAAAAATATTATTTCTGCTGACTTAAAATTCTTACAAATAAATACCCACTTGATTTAATATTTTACTGTATACGATAAATTTTTCAAAATATTTTGATTAATTTTAAGCAATATTCATAGCAAGAATTTATTCACACCGCTCAATGGCAAATTGGCAAGTCGGTAAACTTTAATAACTCAAATTTTATAACAAAAATATAAGATATACTTACAGTATACTATAGGTAATAAAATAAACAAGTAAACAACAATATAAATATTATATAATAAATACAATGTTTTCGGCAAAAATAACCAAATATAGCGTATATTATTAATATAGTAAAAAAAGTTACCAAAGTAGCAATATAACGAATAATAAAATATAATTAGGATAATATAGGCTGACGAACAGTATCACAAAAGTGTTTTGATTGAGAGGATTTATCATTGATTCAATTTTTTTACATCCATTACCGAAACCTTCTCAATGATGAGGGGGAGACTTGGCCCTACTGTATAGCAAGCTTTTTCTACTTTCGAACTTTCCCACTTCTTTTTTCTTCACTGAAATAATTAAATTTAACAAGTTTATTAGCGGCTTATGTTGTGAACTATAATTGCCCGGTTTTCAACATATGTTAATAAAAATAATTGTTGAAATCAATTATGCAAATGTTTATAGATTCAAACTGATTTTTGAGGTTAAATTACATTATATTTCAGTTACCTATGTTAGATTACAACGTATTACATTGTTGTTATTCATTTAATTTGATTGAGTTAAAATATTTACAACAATTCTCGAAGATTGTTAAAACTTTATAATTTTTTTAAAAGTTTATAACAATATATTATATTCATGGATTCACTCGTATATCCATCTCTGACATTGAATTCTAGAATAAAAACATTGAAAACATAAACATTTTTTTTTCCTTATTTCAAGAAATAGAATTTTTACACGTAACATAATTCGTCTTCAATCTCCTTTTATAAACATTTTAAAAGTCTCATCAGCTTTATCCACATCTGTTGAATGAAATATTGAATTACCTTAATAAATCTCATTGCTGTCTCCATTTTTTCCAAACAAAAAAATTCTTTAAAATGATAAATACATTTATGTGTATTTTTGTTAGACACATTTCTTCAGTGTTTCAATAACGTACTAATAACGTATTGATAATGGGTATTATATCAACTTTTGTGTCTTCTCCTTCTGTGTTACGTTTGTGATTTTTTTTTCAATGAATATTATAAAAACAGTCTTAAAATGACGACAATTAATGGAGATTATAATATTAAATGTATTGATGTGGCTAGGTGAAGACCACGAGGTGCATAAACACGTGGTTTTATACGTAATTTGTATACCTATATTTAACAGCCATAATACAATACATAATATTTATTTACTTTTATCAGTGTCTAACTGGCTACATTTAAACGTTCAAATGACTGATGCATACAATATGGGGGAGTAATACGTGGATGATAAATCTGTTGACAAATGCATACAAACGTGAATTATTCATTTTTCGAATTCACTCCGATAGAAATAATATCTAACACTAGAAAATTAATTTCAAAATTGAAGTTAATTAAATAAAATTGTATTTATTTTATTCATCTCTATATTATAGGATCATAATAAATATACTTTTTCATAATCATCGATGACTTATGAACAACAGTTTATAATATGCATGGTCGCACAATAAATATATTTTTATTCCGAATCAAAATTAGTAACAATATTATATAGTCACATTATGCATATTGTTGTTGTTGATATCATAAGATTTTATAATTGGAATCGGTGGCATATTATATTTCGTGAATGAAAGTGTACCTACGATCCGTGCGACGAATGTTAGATAATCGGTGCTTAATATTTAAGTATACATTCAATGGAACTACATTTTGTAAGATCAAAATAAAAAAGTTCGAAGAAGGTCCAAAATTAATTTAATTAATTTGAAATTATCTTGATGTTAGCAACTTATACATACTAATTTTATCATAACAAATTGTTTAAATATAAAACACAATACGATTTTAACGTTAATTTGTTTAAATATTTTAAAAGTTGAATTACTAATTTTTTATAAGTATTTTAAATAGTTGGGTACGTTTAAAAATTAGGCAGGTTAAATGTACATATTAATAGGTGGGCAGATTATGTATACAAGGGACGCATACGTTAAAAAACTCTGTAGTTCAATAATTGGTTGAGAGGTTAATTTGGCAAACAGCAAAATATTGACCAAGAATTATTAAGATTATCGTTGTTCGAAAATATTATGTTTTTTAAGTGTCATATGTTCAATGTATATCTACAGAACACCTGTATATGACTTTTTTAGCTTTCCATTTTTAAAAACAATAAAAAAAAAGGTGGGAATATGGGTATTGTTCTGCTGTACAGTAGGTTACAAGTGGTCATTGCAATGCATGGTGTTAAATTTGAATTCAATGATATAATATCATTGTATACAAAAAACGATTCTAAGCAAAGACGGTCAGTCAGCACTTGATATATTACTAAGTATATTTGATATTATTTTTGTGAACAAAGTGATTTATTTATCTTTTTACGTGGAACCTTGTTTTAAATTGTCAATCCTTAGCTAAATTTTATAAACTTTTAACTACAAAATCATTTTATAAATTTAAGTTTGTAAAAATTCGAACTTTAAATGCTTATAAAATAAAATTGTGCATTGTATTTATTATATTTTTCAACTAGTATTGTAACAATATATATCAGAAATCTTGTATTAACTTTTCAGGCTTTTTGACCCAACGAATACAGTTTAATTGGCATTTATAGAAAAAAAATACTAAAAAATTGTAGACAGAATATGTCCGTAAACAGCTCAAAACGAGTGAAAATATTTTGAAAATTTAATTAAGTATATAAATTGATAAAATAACCATATGATATAAATTTAAAGTATCCATATTAATTCGTTTTTGATTTACAGCAAAATAAAAAATCCTGAGAAATCGAGTGAATATCTTGGAAAAATTTTAACTTTAAATTTACGTAGGTATAAATTTAATTTAACTTTCAGGTAAACATTTTTTTTTTAAAAAGGTAGGAAAACTTATGAGAAATCTCAAATAAAATTGTCAAGTCTGAAATTAAAAAGAAAAATATTAATGAATTTCTAAATCAAAATAAATTGCATACTTTACGTGTTTTGTCAAAATTTGGAATTTTAAATGCTTATAAAAAAAAAACTGTGACCATAGAGTTTTAATATTTGTCACTTTCCATAATAAAAATATATTAAGAGCCTTATATTAAATTTTCAAGCTCTTTTACCAAACAAATAAAATTTCATTAACATTCATAGAAAAAAATATTGGAAACTGAATAATATGTTCGTAAACGGTTCAAAACAAATCAAAACATTTTTTAAATGTTAATATAAACATTCAGTCAATATTGTATGTATTTAAAGTTATTCGTTTTAGAGTTACACCAAAAACCAAAATCAATTTTAACGAAGACCGATTTTGCGAAAATATTTCGGTTTTTTCTCAATTTGTATGTTGTTTTTCTCGGGGTGCTCTTGAAAAATATTGAGAATTTTAAATTTTTACCTCCTGAACGCATTAACTAGATTCACTTTCCCATAGAACAAGATACTATTGAAGAAAATCGGAGGAGGTGGACTGCCCCAAACAGTGATGACAACACATAAAAAAAAACACATCGTTGTAAAGTTAATACATTCATCGCTCCGCTCAGAATCTAAAAGTATACATTTCAAAATATAAAACGTTATTATCATATTTGTATAGAACTGGAAAATAATATATTATTTTATAAATATGCATATAAGTATTTTCTTAAATTGTTATAAATAACTATAAATGGTACTTCGTATATTAATATATTATATTCAAATCGTATTTAATTTACACATAAATGGTTAGTTTAGCAAGTATGAATATAATAATACCTACTCAATAATAACTTGAAATCAATTTTAAATTTAAATAGGAGTCCAAGTCTTTTATCTTTTGTATTTAATTTATTTTTTTTAGTGAAATTTGCATCGTTTTGACTACTTGTATGCATTTATTATGATAATTTTATGATTGAATAAGACTTTTTAAAATTATTATATAATCGTATAACTTCCTCTTTACGTTTATTTTTTACGATCTCAATAATGTTATAAATACATTTTATGTAATTATGCTCTTTTGTAGAAAAGAAATAAGGAGAGGGAATTAGCGAGGGTTAATTTGGTTACTTTAATTCGTTATAATACCTTGGAACAAAAAAATAAAAAAACTCCGGAAGTCTACAAACGTTTAGAGAACAATCATTTAATAGAAACGAGAGTGTAGTGTAAATGACTGAGTACGGGATTATCCACCTACTTTGAGTACTAGCAGCCTAAATAATATCGCAAAGTCCATCACTGTCATCGGTGTTGAAAAACTGATAATGGATGGTATCTTGTGAAAAATGGCGTTGTATTCTAAAACAAGAGACAGGAAATTCGAGTCATCTCATAAACAAAATTATAGTTTTTAAAATACACAACAAACCGGTCAAATTTTAATTTATTTTTAATTCAAAAACAAATAGAATACAATAAATAATCATATTTGAATCAATATAAAATATTCAATTAACTCACTCAAAATTATAAAATACAAAATATAATAGTAATAATTGAATTTAAAGAGTTGGATTTTTAGTAACAATATAATTTGTGTCTTTTTTCATCTTTTTTCTTCTATACAATTAGTACACAAAGTAATAATTTAACATAATTATTATTATTATAATATTCTAAACACACAAATATTATACAAAGTAGTGATTGTGCAATATAATTTTAATAGGTATTCTTATACATAAGTACCTATAACTTTAAAACCATATTATTATTATACTTAAATAATTGTATATTGTGTATAAATATAATATACGTAATATATGTATTGCATTATTAGATTAGGCTTAGTACAATAAATTAGGAAATTAATATATGATAATATGTTTGTACTTTGTACTGACTAGGCACCTAGTTTTTGAAATAAAAATGCAATAAAATGGGGTAAAAATGTAATCAATAATTTATTGATAAAAAAAAATACAACTTAATTAAGATCTATAGTAATCAAAGTTATAATATAAGTACAGTTGAATAAAATTTTTATAGACTAACTTATTTTAATGATATTATAAGATTGAGTATGATATTATATTATAGGTATTCAAACCATTATTAATTATGTTATTATGTTAGTAAAGCCCAATTACGGGTGAATATGAAATTTCATCGAAACGTTAACTTCAGACGCCAATGAAAATATTTGCAGAATTACACTCAACTTTTTATATTTCATGTTCGAAAAAATTGTAAGAAACCTTGTGTAAAAATGTTTAAATCGATAGAAGAAAAATGTAAAATGATATGCATTTTTAAATACAAAATAATTTGGACATTTTCACACTTTTCCCGTTTTTCTTCCGTATCTCCAACTATTACAATAATTACATCGTTCTAAAATTAATAGTTCATACATTTCTGATTGTCATTCAGAACCCAAAATCCTAAAAATCACGTACTATTCACTAAGTAATAAACTAATAACTAATAGATCATGACTTCTATAATAGTAGCACCTATCGAGAACGAGTTTAACCCACATGTACCTACCTATGTACTTAGATTTAAATAATAAGTTCATACCTCCTAAATTTTATGAATATAACAATAAAGTCAATTTAATACATTTCATTTACTAAATATACATTTTTCTAGGGCATATGGTCGGATATTGTGTGTCTGTTGTCCCAGAAAAGTACGAAGAAAATATCGAAGACCACTACGGTACAGGTCAAGTCAAGTAAGTAATATAAATTCATATTAATTACCATATAATGTAAAAATATAAATAGTGTAACATACCTATTTAAAAATTGTGATAAAATATTTGGTATTAGGTAGGTAACTAAAAATACTAAATTTGAATCGTTATAAATATACTATTATTCTGACAATTGTTTTATTTTCAATCAACAATCAAATTGAAAAGTATAATATACTGTTTTAAACAACGTTCGAACATATATGTAAAGTTTTAGATACTTTTTTTGTACCAATATTATAGAAAAAATAAGGTCGTATTATTAAAAATTTAAATAGATTTTAACTGTTATTTATTTTGACCAAAATCTTAATCTAAACAACTGTGTTGACACATTTATCTTGATGAAATGTATTGATTTTTCTTTAGTTTGATCTAGAATCTAGATGACTTTTTAGTTTTCATCATGTGGTCTTAACACTGAATGTGTACTACGACTATTATATACATTTTTTCCACTACACTCCGAGGACCTAAGCAATAAATACAATATGATATTATTTGTTCGATACTTCTATGGAATATCGGTTTCAAATCATCTTCAATACTGTAGTGTATTTAACTTTTACGAGCAAAGGTCGAGTTTTTTAAACAATTTTTGATTGACTTTATTATTACCATTGACATTTGAATACGAGATATTATAATACTAATATATAGGTACGCACAAAATCTCGATGTTTCCCAAATGCCTATAGTGACTATACTCACATAAATATACTATTATTATTATTATTATTATTTCTATAGAACGCTTTCAACCTATTTTTAGGTTACTTTCCGCACAGTTTGATTATATTAGCCCAGTTTTCGTTCTGTATACCTATAATCTTTTGTCATAATTTTTATCCTTTAATCATTATTATTACAATATATACAACACGTGTAAATACGGCCGTGAGCGTTGGTTGCGATCGACTTTCCGTAATTCAGACAACGGTCTCGTCGTTTACCTGCAGAGCCGTGTTGAGAAGTTAGGTCCATCGACCAACTCCCACGACCATTTTCCGATTGCCCAAGCGGGCATATATACATAATATTATTATCGTAAAACTAAAAGCTCTTCAGCCGTTCACCCTTCAATCCACACTGTTATTATCAAACCTACGCGAACTTATTTGCGTATAACAAAATTATGTAATCGCGAGGACACATTGTTTCCGATCGCTAACTTTATCAGTTCGTAACGTTTCGTCGTTTCATGTATAAAAGGTTTAAAGGTATGATGGTATATAAATGTATACTATAACGTTTATAATTAGTTAAGTTATAGGTACATAATAAGCGATGTCTAATGCATTGTTGAGATACCCCAAACATTCAAAACCAAGAATGGACATAACGAGCTAAAAGTTAAGTTAATCTAACCTAGCCCTTAGAAATGATCATACAAAGATGGCAAAAGCGTCATCACCTAAGGAAATTATTAATTTTTAATAAATAGCATTTTAAGTATTCCATTGTTCTAATATTAAATAATAATACATTTGAATTGTTTAATTAACTCTGAAAATTCATGTTTTAGTGCCCCATCCTGTATTACGAGTTGTATTTGATTTGTTTGGTGATATAACACTTAAGTAGATACCTACCTAAAAAATATAAGGAAAGAACGTTTAGTTGAAATTTTCGAGTCATCATCGTCGTCGTTGTAACTGTAGTATATATTTTGCTTGATATAGATACTATAGTTAGGTATCTATCTATAACAGTATAACTTCACAAATACTACCACCCATATTTAGTGGCTCGTTGCAGTTAAAAATATTAAAAACAATTCGATTAGAGCGTTGCATGCCGCGATTGTCTGTCTTTGTCTAACACACGAGGAACATAGGAATAACGACCTAAACGCCTGACAAAAATTAAGGTACTTCTAGATGTTCGATTTAAAATATGTAAATATGTTTGAATTGGTATACAAGTTTACTTTGCACTTTGCATCGGCCGAACCACTTTTTCGATTGTAGCAATATTTTGATGAGAATAAATATTTTACGTTTTATAAATTTGTTAATTTTTATTATTAAATATATTAAAAAAAATATTAAAAATATGCTTTGCACCGATACAAAGTAAACTTGTATACCAATTCAAAAATCTTTACGTATTTTAAATCGAACAACTAGAAGTACCTTAATTTTTGTCAGGCGTTTAGGTCGTTATTCCTATGTTCCACGTGTGTTAGACAAAGACAGACAATCACGGCATGCAACGCCCTTAAGGGATGCTACTTACGAGCTACAATCACTATCGCATGGGCGCGCATAGTTCCGTAGTCGTTTTCTAGGGACGTCAACTCGGAACAAAATAAAATAAAAATGTTTACCCCCAGTGACAACAAGTGCTGAAGTTCGTGTACGTTTGTAGCGTATTATAATTTTTTCATACACCGTACTATACATATGGACCAATCTTATATGTACCTCATACACAATGCGATGTGTTTGATGAGCTACTCGAGTTTCGTCAATCAATGTGGATCATTTTTAAAAATAAAAATGTATTTATATAACCCAGTACTCTTTGTACTAAATTGTTATTATTTTGTATTATAGTGATTTATAAATTAAAAATAGTGATTACTGTGTGGAAATATTTTAAAAAGCTATAAATCACTTTAATCAAAAATAATAATAATACAAAAAAATATGATAAGGTAGACACTCTGTAGGTAATAGGTTTATATTATATTTATGTGAAAATCCTTTTTACTAAATCACAAAAATTAATGATAACACTAGTGTACTACGTTAAGTATGGATTATCCTACATTATAACATAATATAAAATTTTATATCGGTGTAAATCTGATTCCGGGCCACCGCACGTGCCGCAGCGTTTCACTTGATTACGTTATTGGATCGTATCGCTTTCAACAAATAATAATCATAATAATAAAAGTGTCGATAGGTGACGTCACACTACAGATTATCCAGTATCAAATGTGTATTTCGTGCGTCACGCACAGTTTCCGCACTGCAGCAATTACTCCAATAAATCCACACACACTAGGGAGGGAGGGGGTCGATCCAGACGGTATACCTTAATCGAAGACCTATAACCAATTATTTATCCTTTATACGTTTACGTTAATCGTTTATACGTTTATCTATCCCCATATATAATATACGGACTTATGCAAAATAACGAATTTATGTATTATGACCATGTTATAGGCACCTATCTAGAAGCGGGTTTAAGGGTATGCGTTAGAAGCAGTCGTCCCTTTGGCCTAAGCTAGTATTTTATATGAATACAGCAATAAATTATGCTTTAGCTATAATTCTTATAAATTAATAAAAATAAAACGCCAGTGCTGTACTGCCGTAGCCAGTTGTTAGATCGTCCATTCAATAATTAAATTTAATATAGGCACATAGGGCTATTTTTGAATGGTTCTTCCGTTTATTACAGTAATATATGTATAATATAATCCATATAATATATAAGTAACTAAATGAAAATATTAAATGAATTATTTTATTCTACCATATGAAAAATTGCGAAATGTGTTGAACAATTATATTTTTACAAACAAAAAGGATACTTAGGATCTTTAAGATCCTAATACATTTTTATAATCATAAAACTTTCCCATTTCATGTACATGTGACATTCTTAAGACAAAAAATCTCTGTAAAAATGATTAAGTTATTATTTATTTTCTGTCTAAATGTGCTAATAAAATCTCTATCAAATTAGTCCGTTCCCAAAATTATGCATATTACGCGTTTTTTAGCTTTGTATCTCTAAACCCAAACACTCTTGTATATTAAACATGACCATGGCCAATCCAATCTTCTATCTAATGTATCTACTTATAAAAAAAACTGAAATAATAATAACAAACTAATTGTAACTTAAAGCTTAGATAAAAAAATAATATAGACTTTGATAAAAACTATGGTCTTAAATATCATAAGAATACGTAATTTTTTTTTAAGTATTTTTAAGAAGAATATATTATAATATGAAATCAATCATTTTCTAATGTTTCAGAATAAATTTAAATAAAAAAAAAAACAGTTAAAATAATATGGCAATAATAAAAACATTATTTACAAATACAAAATTATAATATAACCAAAAGGGCGTAGAACTTAAGAATAATTCTAAAATATATTCTTTAGAAATAATAATATAAACATATACTTGTAGTTACAATACTTTTTTTAGTGCGAGTCCCACTCAAATCCCATTTCTGACACCCTAGAGACAGTCGTTCCTTATTTTATGTTGTAAATTCGGACAAACAAATATATAAATCAAAAATCTAATAACTATTTTATATCTTTGGCGAATTTTTATTTTCGATTCTGAGTGAGGCGATAAATGTATTGGCTTTGTAATGTATGATTTTTTTTGGTCAGGCGTAGTCATCTTGATGCCCTGCAGAACAAAGTGAATATGTATAATTTAAACTTTTAGTGGGTACTGGCTGAAGAACAACTTATGAAGAATCTTATTTTAAAGTTTCAAGTTTTTAGACCGAGGATAAAATGTTAAAATTTATTTTATATTAACATTAAAGGAAAAAAAATTTTAAATACATAAAAATAAACTAAATAGTAAAAAATCATTTAAAGAGAAATCGTTTATATATTGTTAATACCCAATATCGACGTCATTCATAAGAAATGTATGTAGCGTAATGCTCAACTTTTTTTTATGTGCTTTTGAAAATCAAATTTTAATATAATTGGATATTTATACAAACAATATTGATTTTAATTTTTTTTTTCTATTAATGCAGAGCTTAACAGTAATCACCATTACGTATGTATAATGTATATAAATGTATATTATTATTTTCTATGTGTACATTGTATATATAATATACACAGTGACATTTTCAAAATATATTAGACTTACTTTAAGCCAGTGGCTTTTTCTGATTTTCCGGAGTGCACACTTGTATTTGAATTTGATTTCTAATGATTATGAACGTATAGGGGAAAATGCATATTTTATTTTCTTATGCTATATCTTATATATTCTTAGAATAATGTTTATTACATGAAAAACGCTTTAAAATTGTTATTTTTTAACACACTAAATACTTAATACCTACCCTCAACCCCGTAGTAATATATAAAAAAATCAATTTCCTTGGTTATAGACTTTATACTAAAAAAACATGGAAAATTAAAAATGTATTTTTACTGAATTTTTGGTAGATTATCAATTATCATAGACTTCATCTTTCTTGGCATCAAGAAAGACACGACTAATTGGATAGGTACACAACTTTGTGATACGCATATCACCCTTGCCAAGGCTATCACGTAGTTCTCAGCTTTTATAATATTCTATTGACATTGCCGACCAATGAAATGCAGAGAACTACGAGGAATGGTTTTGTGTGTAGAATAGTAGGGTGATGAGCAGATCGTACGAAAACTGTTTTTTTGTAATCATACCTGTTATTAAATAACTCAAAAAAATTGTTGTTTAGTGGCTTAGTTATGGATGTACCTATCTAATTATGTCGAATTTTTTTTTACCAAACCAGAATTCTGTCAAAATCACTTAAAGTTGGCATGTTAACTAATGTAAAGAGCCTCTTGAAAATTACCTGCAAATATTGGCTAGTTCTACCAGTTCTAATATCAAGTTAGATTTTTAGCGAGTTCTTATAATTTATGAAACTATGATATCAGACATTTTACTTCAATATTTTGGGGTTTAATACATAAAATAGATACGAGCGTAAAACTTATAACATATTTTGAATTATCTACAAATAAAACCGTTCTAGTAATATTTTTAGCCTATTTTTATTTTATTTTTATTGCACTATTCATGTGAGTTTACTCAATTATAATAACTATAAATTATAACAGTAAAAATTAATTGATTTATTCAAAATTAAATCAGCGCTCACAAACTGATCACAATGCCCACAATTAAAAAATAATACTCTTTCCCTTTGTATCTACCTTGTTAAACTGTTAAATGTTTTATATAAATATTGAAGATGCACATGCAGTTATAGAAAATATTATATAGGTATATTTTTCAACAATGCATTACACCTAAGGAACAGAATTTCTAAATTTTTTTGTTCAAAACCTTTCTTTAAAAAATAACAATATCATCATACACCTACAGTAGTACAGTACGCATGGAATCTTGCCATAACTGGCTTAAGTTTATAAACTCTTTGGTGACTGATGCACATTTTTATTTTTCGTTCTGCACTTTTGAGGTTTTATAGTGCACAAAGTATGTCGTAGTGCACACAAAAATAGCCGCTGCAGTTTAGGCATTGATGCTGTCTATTCCCACTATTCTTATATTTACTTATAACTTATAACATTATTAATATTAGTATATGATGTAATATTACAATAACTATTAAATAAAAATAACATAAGTGATGGTTTTGGCAAAAACTAAATCAAACTACCGTATGACTAATAGAAAAATTACTAGTATTGTTATTAATAAATTATTAAATATACTCTATTTTTAGAAATAGAGTATAACGCACCTGCTTCGCTTAAAATCGTTTTTCGTCTGCAAAAAGTGATCATTGCATTTATATTTAACACCATTACAGACCACTACAGTGACCAACCAAATTACGAGGTACACTCGACATATATAGTACAGCAGAGCGGTTACCTAATTTTCCCATTTTGAGAATTTGAGACTAATCTAGACAAATTTGTAAGTCTAATAGCAGTGGCAGTTCTAGGATTTTTTTACGAGGGTAACTAAGGTTAAGATTTCGTATTCTGTGTATTCCATCTTGATGGCAAGACTTTTTTTTAGTCTTCAAAATTAATGTGCTTAATATTTAAAAGGTGACAACTCAATTTTTTTTTGGTACCAATTTTGTTTAAAAATGTCCCCAGCCTATTGAAAAAATACTTGTTATGTAGAGTATAGTTAGTATGTTTGTAGGTGCTGCAACACCCTAGGCCCCACTCCTGGATCCGCGCCTGCCTAGCAGCAGCCGTTTTTTTTAAAAAATTATTTTATTGGTAATTACATTTGATTCTGTGAAATTCTGTAATAATAAACCAATAATTGTAAATGCAAATATATTTTTATAAAAATAAGGAATTTATGCTACATTAACAAAAACATTTATTGAGTTCGTTCTAAAAACGTTCAATTGTGTTTTTATACTTTGTGTATCTAGGGACATTGTTGCTAACAAAATGTAAAATGAAAAATATCCATAACATTTTTGTAACTGTGTTTTTCACTGTTGTAGAAACAAATAACATATAGGTACCTAATCATAATATTAATATTATTGAAGCTTATTTATATATATATATATATTATGTATATAATATTTTATTTAAATATGTGTGAACATGAAAATTAAATTATAACATTTCATTTCAGGTGGGATAATTTGAAATAATTTAATTCAATATTTTGCATTAAAAAAGTAAATTTACTAAGAAAAATATTGAGTTAAAATTTTTTAACACTATTATTTATCATATTAAACTTAGTTTAGTTAAGTAATTAAAAAAAATAAAAATTACCAAAACTTATAAAATAAATGTATTAGGTATACAATTTAATAATAATATGTGTATACTATATAGGTACTTAAAAAATATAACTGAGTCTAAATTGATATTTGAATAAATTTGTAAGATTATGAAACCATTGATAGACTGTATGATTAGGTATGATAAATAAATGTTACCATATAATAAACTAATAATTTGTCACACTAAATTCTCATACGAACACCTAATGTAAAAGACGGAACCGTCCTTTAAACGTGCAACACAAACAAATCCACTAAGTACATTAGATGCCAAAAACATAATATCCTATCTATCTTAAAAAAAATGGCTATGTATAACTCAATATAATGTAAACACAAAGTAAATATTTATGTAGAGCTAATATCCATTGAAGTTGATGCTATAAGGAGTAAAAGATTTTAATTTAAAAAAAAGTATTTTATTATTTGGTACTACTTTATATATCAAACTTAAAAATTAGATGGTAATAAATAATAATATAAAATAGTGGAATGCAACTCTCATAAAAAGAATAGGTAAACATGTGAAAATGATTGATATCTTCAAAGAAACAGATTATTGAGACTGGTAAAAATCTCTTTATTGAAATCATCTATAGGTTCAGTGTAAAACCACGCGAAAAGAGTTATTTCACCGAGTTTCCGGTGCTTATCTGTCTACTACAGTGGATATTTATCATTTTGAGATGTTTTTATTCTTTAAATACATTATGACATTACCTAAGGCAAACCTCGTATATAAAAATGTTTCACTATTAACAACACTGCATACGCTGCTCTCTATCCAAACAAAATGTATTACAAACATTGTAACATGGCTAAAATATATTATATGTATGAACGTAGGGTTTGGTTAAATTTAAAATATTTAAATAATTATTTATAATATCTCATTTTTCACTAAATATTTTTTGATTTACAGTTTATTTTTTTGACACATTCAAAACGCTTTGTACATAAAACTTCAATAAAAAATAATTATAGCCTATACTCTATGAGTATATATTTTTTAATTAAACTAATCTTTAGACCATACAAAACCCAAGTATTCCTTCATATACAAAAGTTGAAAAGTATGGCAACGTTAGTAACCTGTAGTTTCTTGCTATACGAGTATGAAAATTATACATACTATTTAAAAAATTATAGGTATAATTTTGATCGAATATTAAACATCATACATGTAATTTCGTTGTTTGACTGTTGTGAAAAATAGTAATTTACTTCCTTTAAAATGCCGATGGCTAATGGCTCTACACCCGCGTCAATACAAAAAAAATCAAGTATTATGTTGCACAAAAAAATAAACCTGACTTATAAAACGTATCAAACTCGGGATGGTACTTAATAATAACAATAACAATGAAAACAGTATTACGTATTACATCGTGATGTCGTGCCTAAAAAGTGTAATGGAAGGTTAACTTGAAAATGTACACTTATAGAACGTCAGTGGCCCAAAAACAATATCCTGGTGACGATAATAGGTCGTGGCTGCAGTGTGGTTGGAGTTGTTGGAGGGTAAAAGGGTAGAGAAATTCCGCTTGTGTAAAATAAAGCGCTTGGGCGTGATTATTATTCTCGTGCGCTTATTTACGACAAACCCGAATGGTTCCTATATTGTGCTGTATACATACGAGGTGCGTGCGTTAAGGCGAAATACGTATATATATTTCATAATATTATGGCGTATAGTCGGATTGCGTATTATAGTCGTGTGGCGAGAAAACACAAATGTTCACTCACACACCTGTCATGTTATATTATTCGATTCGACAAAATTCACGGGCACACGTGGGCGTGACGGTGTCATAATGGTGTGTATAGTGCTGCAGTACGCCGTTAGTGCCGTTTTAAGAGGGGTGCAGTTAACCTGGAAAGCAGATTTTTGGGTATGCTGACATTTTTTAGGTTTATTTTTCTAGTAGTGCTTTTCTATGTTTTACGAAATTATTAGAAAACAGGATTCCTCAAAAAAAAAAATAAATATATTTTCAAATTATATTTATTTACTATTCTATTATGTAATACAATTAGCTACAAGCGCCTCTGATATTGATATTAAAGTCCATGTAGTTGAAAAATCCCAGGGCCTTGCCCCCCCCCTCCCAGTGATCATTGTGACAAGCATAGTGGATAATTATTTAAATTTGAATAAACATGTTATTTGTTTCAATTTTCAACCACCTACAATAATGATTGCATAAATGCATGTTTCATAAAAGAGTGTGATTATTATTAGGTAGGTATTTGATTTTTGCGGTAGTTAAGTCATATTATTGGTTAGTGACTGTTGGGGTCATATTTTTTAGCATTTAGGGGTGTCAAATTTAGTAATATGGCACTATGTGACATGTTTGCAAACATTTTCACGCGGTATTGAGTTAATATTGTCTAAACACCGTGTACGCGCGTGTACTGAGTAGGGACTGCAGAGTAATCACTGATGAAAAATGTATGAATAATTAAAATGTTTAATATATCAATAAAGGCATCATTGTATACGATCTCAATAATTTAATTTCACGTATCGTTTTAAATTAAAGGTGAACGATATAGTAGACAGTTAGATAGTATTTTATTGGTAGAATTTAAATGTTTCTTATACATAGAATATAGCTAGTTTCTACCACCTTTTGCGTATTTAAAATTGGAATTTATTTATGACTAATGAGTAATGACTATAATTATGAAGTGAAAGAATAAGGTGTTTATTCATTGGAATAAGAGAGAAAAATATGTTTAATGAATGCAACTACCTTGAGTGTATAATTTATTGATACCTACTTAACTAAATTTAACTATAGGTTATATTGTTACATTAGTTAATTAATTAATTTTTTATACCATTTAAGAGTGTACCTTCTGTCACGATACAAACTTCTTTTTTTCAAAAGAGTAATAATCTTTTTTACTGTCAATTGTTAAGCAGATAATTTTTTTGAAAATCTTCGGTATATCTGAATCAAAATTTGAACAGATAGTTTCTGATTCTGAGTCATTACTACTTATATACTTAGGACAATAGTCCTTTAAAATTGTATTACAAAATGTAAAATAAAGTTTAAAATTTAACTAAGTATAAAATGTTAATAATAAATAAATATTAATTAGTAATGAAATTACTACATTATTTCAAATCATCATTAACCTTCATAATTTCTAAACCTATTATTCTATTAGTTATAGTTAAAAATTCCAGAAATTAGAATTTAAATAAATTCATAAGTAAAGGAAACTGTGGTGCTGATTGTAAAATCACTCTGTATATGTGTAATGTACATTGTACATTGTACGTACATTGTGTGATCACTGAACAATCAAATGTGACCGTTTTTCATTGTCGTTTATTATTAATTGTTATTTTTACAACAACAAAATAAGATTATAATTTATATTATAAAATATAGACTTGAATTTGCTATTGTCGTCATATTAGAAACTATAGAGAGGTCCTAAAAAGACTTTACTACACCCAAAACTCTTCACCTTAAATTTTAATTTTACTCTGTAATTGATTCTCGTATTTATTGTCCACATATACAATTTAACATAACCAATAAAATAAAGGAACCTGTCCTTATTATGTTGATGATAAGTTTAGTTCCTCTAACTGATTCTACTAAATTGTTTGCAAATTATTTTGCCTCTGTGTATATAAATCACAAATAACTTTAGGTAATCTTAAATTAAATTACTGGTTTATTTCTGAATCCGAAATATCAACTTTGTGTGCTCATGTTCAATCGGTAACAGGACTGTATGGCATTCTACCCAGTGGTGGATCCAGGGTTAGGGTAACTATATGAATCTACTGAATTTATAAGAGAGGCTACTTAAGACCAAAAAAAATACGATTGATTTGGTGTATTCAAACGGTTAAATTGTTATTTGTTATCTTTATTCTCTTTTTAGCATACAAAACATAATTTACATTGTATAATATGAAACTGAAAAATCTTTGATTTATTAATAGGTATAGGTAGGTTTTTAATATCATCAGCATTACGGACAAATACAACTCACACACTCACACACACACACACACATCATAATGGTATAACACATATTATAATGTCATAAACAAAAATAAAAAATTTAAAAAAAATTTAACTTGTGTATGTGTGCCAATGTAACATTGATTAAAAAATTAAAATCCCATGTTTTGATATATGTTAAAAAACATTTATAGGCTATTTGTTTTATGGAATTTAATTTAATTTGTATGTGTTTATTTACGAAAAATAGCAGACTAATCGCTAATTTAACAAATTGCTACATATCAGAATGACTCCAGTAAATAAACTATATAAAATACTAAATATTAATAATTATTTTATTTACAAGTTATTTGTGTGTGTTCAACTGTTATGACAAAATAATATGGTTATTCATAAGTAGTGTTAGTGAATTTAATTATATTTTTTGCGAATACTAATCCATTTAACTTACTTTTTCCCAATAGATGAATTTAAAACTTGGATGCAGTGTACGAAATTTTAGTTCGAAAAATAATACATAGTAATACATTGGATGTTAAAGACAACAATTTGAATTTCCCACCATCTCACCAACAAACCCACCATTTTTTGTTTTCGTGATGTGTTCAATGTTTATTGCAACTTTTTTTCTCGTATACTAGTCGTATACTGGCATACTAGTCAAATTCATCAAGTGTAAAAATGATTTTATTTTTGAAAAATAATGACAAATACCAAATATCAATTCTTATAACGAATTCTGGCAATAGATTTGATGATAAAAAGGGTGGCTCGCAAATTCTAGCAAATAACACGCTACCTTTAGATACCAATTTCATAATTATAGAACAATATGAGAGGGCCAATAATTATACGATCAAAAATTGGGTTTTATTGGTAAAGGGTCGACTAACAAATTCTAGCAAATCTCAAAGCATCTTTTGGTATAAATTTCGTAACTTTAGAGTCACATGGTCACATGGGTACTAACTTGACCCACCTATTTTTATTTTTATTACAGTTCATAAACGATTTACACGCAAATTCTCGCAATTAACTCGTAAAATATTGGTGCAGATTTTGAGTCACTACGCTAAAGTGGGTAGGCTAACTAAAAAGACCTGCAGAAAAGAGCACGATTTAATAAAAAAATTAACACGTCTTGTATATAAAAAGTCAAAACATATAGAGAGTCCATTTCAACATGGTTTCCTCCCTAAGCATTATATTCTTATACATTTAGAATATATTTTTTGGTATCTTATCTAAAAAATGTTGTATTATTGGTTAGGAAATTTAAGGTGACTCAACAATTTCAAGTCTATAATAATAGGTATATAAGATATATAGGTATATGATCACTATTGTTTTACAACAAGGATTTTCTTGATGCATTATTGTTTCGAGGTAAACGATTGTATAAAAGACAACGTCATGAAGTTCAAACGAAAAAAATAATAATAACAACAAAATCAAAACGGTTATATTATGCCCTACTTGTACACACACCCTGAAGCGACTCAATAATAATAATAATAATAATAGTATACCTATATTATATAGCAGTATAATATACACATACAATATAAATCGAATTGGAAATAAATTCACAAGGAGTCGTTTACAGCCGCGGCGTCGATGGCGTAGAGAATTCATCCACACACTACATACATAATATTATATATATGTAAGTATTATATATTTATATGTATTGTAATGTGAAAGTGGATACACACCTCAACCACAAGTGTCGATTTTAAAAGGCAATTTCCTCAGCCACCGAAATGATGATCTCGCTTATCGAATTTATCATTTGATTTTGTACGTGCAAGTTACCTATATAATAATATATCTATTATCATACTTGTGTAATATATTTATATATATATAAACGTTCATAATATACATTTTCGTCTCTCGATAAACGGATAAATATAACAATTTCTAATGTGCGTGCGAAAATATAACGACGACAAACGCTTGGTTCCTCGAACGAATAAATTTTTTTTTCCGCACGGAAATGCATTAAATCGATTTTAAAACGCTTGCCCGGAAGCCCTCTGTCAAATCGACACGTGTTAATTCGAAAAGGTATATTAATAATAATTTGAACATGTTGTAGCACGAATCTAATACTTGTCTTATAGTTTTAATAACTTTGTGTCTGTAACGATTATAATAGAAAATTCCACCAAGATTTTCCTATTGTTTAAGTTTATTTGAAAATATAATCAAAACATAAGACACTGAAATGGTAAACAAAACCGATTGAGAGAAGTATCAACGATTGACAGCTTTATTCGGAAAATAATTTTTTAGTACTTTTGTTTAGTGGGTGTCTAAAAGTAAATTGAATAGGTGTCTTCAATAAATTAATTG
This sequence comes from Nasonovia ribisnigri, assembly GCA_027563435.1. Lineage (NCBI taxonomy): Eukaryota > Metazoa > Arthropoda > Insecta > Hemiptera > Aphididae > Nasonovia > Nasonovia ribisnigri. The sequence continues at coordinate 26,725 of JANEHU010000490.1, forward strand.
ATTATTAAGTATAAACATATTATTAAAATATAAACAATTTTTGAAATTTACCTTAAGTAGGTATTCTATAAAACAATACTGAGCAGTGTTACTTTAATAACTTACTTGCAATAATAATTTAGTTATTTGCGATTAGTTTGTATTATTATTATTTTGTCGAGAAACTTTAAATTATCTAATCAAAATGTATACCTGACAAACCACTTTTAACTTGATTTTATTGTCTGCAAATACATTTTTTTTATAAAACCAACGCTTTGCTCTGAATCTATTAATATTGTCTCAATTTTTAAAAATCTAAGAAAGAATATATTACACCTATCACAATTTCAAAAATATAAACTCAACTGAAATATCTTTTGAATGGATTCTCAAATGTCTTTATAAAAATGTCTTTTGATATTTAACTTGTTATTAACTATTTTTTTTTTTTGAATAAGTGTATTAAAAATAAAAACATACTTCTAGTTGATAAATATTTAAATCATACCATAGCTGGTACATCAAAATAATATGCTGAAGTGAACTATGTAAATTATTAACTAAATTATCTTTAAGTATTGGTGAAAAATGTACTTTAGTAAACTTTATTAGAAGACAAGTAGTTTAAATTACCTAAAATATAGTATAATTTGTATGTACTTCATAATATTATTATTTAATTAGTATAATTAATGTGTAATATTTTATAGTTTTCATTAGTTTTGATATACTCTTAAAAACCTTAACTCTAAGTTTCATAATACATATTAAATTCCGTGCATTACATTTGATTCGTTTCTAAAAAAAAAAAAATATAAGGAAAGGGCTTAAAGCATAAATAAATATTTATTATGTTTATATTCGTCAATAAGAATATTAGGTAGCCAAATACATTTTGAACGTTTACTTATGTTTTAATGTTACTTTGAAGCATTAAACGTACCTACACAAAGCTTGCGGTACGTAAGGAATTATATTTTATAAGTCGTATCCGTCTGCAGTTGCGCGAATTAACATCATAACTTGTATAATTAATGATACGAATTCAAAATCAAAAGGATTCGAACACTTCGTTGGTTTATGTTTGATATTATAATCAGATATACGCATAAACCTGTATAAATGTATGATAAAATGGTACCTATCAGTTTTTGCAATATTTTATATATATTTATTGAATATTCTGATATCGATTGAAAGCTATCTGTTGCTTACGTCCCAGGTCCCTGCGGACTTTGGACTACAGCGGGTTTCGGTGGGTGTGTAAAATTCAACAATGCCGCGCTAGCTCAGTATAGTTATAATATTTAGTTTCAAACATACACACACACACACAAATTTTCGTTTATGATTTAAAAAAAAACGCTCTCGTCCATCGTAATAATTTACCGGCCAACTGGTGCAGGCGTCGCGGTCGGTGGTAAACACACTATTTTATTTGTCTACCCTTCTTTACCTAACCCTCTCAATAGGCCGTTGGCAATTTCGATTTTTCCGACAACAAGACTTCATACGGAGCAATGAAATTAGGATTAGAAACAATAAAATATACTATGCGTAGTATAATACTTGCGTATTATCGTGCGAATTAGTATACGAGACCCGGGTGATGTACTGATGTGTACACAACCGCATCAACCCACACACCGTCACACTTGATCATGTATTTATCCGCAGCACTTACCCTCATGCCCAAAACCCTCATCGGACTTTATCGATTGAGTGGTGGGGACCGAGAGAATCCGTCGGGACCAAAGTTGGAAACTCTCCAGTCAGCAGATCGTCCGACGTAGCGGTGAGACAGAAAGGCATTTGATTGGGGTGAGGGCGGAGGAGATGGGAAACGATAAACATGACGGACAAGGTATACTTATAATGCCCTCAAACGGTGTTCCAGGACTGGCCGTAACCCACTAACACCCTCTATGACATATTGGCAATTTTGAAACACTCGACCACTAAATTGTAGTGTTCACCTTTGAAAATACGTAAAATTACCCTATTCTGGCATCCACTACTAAATGAAACATATTATTATTTCCACAAGTATAGTATTATAGTATATTATGGTGTATATATATTATATATATATATATATATATAATAGTTCCTTCGTGATTGTTACACTTATATTATGATTAAAACATTAATTGAAATAACTAATATATAATAGTGTATTGTATATTATACTCAGTGTTATGAATGGAAATGGGAAAACATTAACCTTTTAGTATTTTATTTTGTATATTGTCCAACACCCGAGTTTATTGTCAACAACGGCCACAGTCATATATATAATATATTATATACCTATATATTCTGAATATTTCTTTTCAGGTTTATACATTCGTAGTAATTGTCTACTTAATTATAGTATTGACTATATTTGTATTCAACGTGTAACAGAAAAACCTGAAAAATTAAATAACTTCTAATCAATATTTAAACATTATTTTTTTATACATATAAATATAATTTATAGACGCTAAAAGGTACAACAAAATAAATCATTTTTTTTCTTAACACCCAAAAAACAAATTTTATTTTATTTCATTAAATTATTTTTGGACAAATTCAAAATAACCAATTTGTAAGTCCAATTTTCAGAAAAAATGGTAAAAACTTTATTTAAGTCAAGTAGTTTATTTTTTAAATTTTTTTAAACTAAGTTTTTTGGAGTAATTTAATTTAAAACGTAATTACTTTTTTCATAATATACTTTTTTGGATTTCTTAACATAAGCTTAGGTATTTCTTAATTTATTTATTATCTATAAATTGCCATAATTTTTATCACACGTTAGTAAGTATCAATTTTTTTCAGGTCCATCAGGTCTAAACTATATTATATAGTATGCACTATCAAATTATCAAAAATATTTATAAACATATTTTGTTTATACCTTTAAGAATAATTAAATAAGTGGAATATAATACTAATGGTAACCTATAGAACAGTATAACACTATACAATATACAATATACAATATCGGTAAACATAATATTTTAAAACATAGGTATAGCCGTATAGGTAAGTCATTTATAAATAACATTATTTTATGAGTTTCCCTGCAAATTAATAACAAAGTTATATATTAAAATTGTACAAAGTTTAACTAATTATTTTATTATATTTTGTTAGGCAATATAAATATATTTCCTTTTTAATACAACTATACATTTTAGTTGATAACTTTATAATTTAATTATTTTTTGCTAGTTATGATGATTGATGAATAGTCGAATCTATTACTTTATGTATTGAATATTAATATAATATTGTATTATTATCTTTCTTTCACAAAGGTAAAGCATAATGAACAGTTGAATCAATAGTTTGAAATTGTTTTAGTATTTCAACCAATTGGAAAAATAAAATACAAAAATAAAATAATAACAACAATGTAAAAATATGTTTTATAATGAAAAATCAGAAATATATTTATCAAAACGATACTTATTAGGACTTATAACCATGGGAATCCGTGAGAGCTTGATGTGATACCACCAGCTTTGAAACTCAATATTTGGATGACCCCACGTGCAGTATACCTCAAACGTTATATAGTTATTCTATATTATATTAAACGACACACATATATTTAATCAAAATAATTAATTAGGTATCCAACTAAATACACATATATTTGTACAAAAATATATTTATAGCTAATACGTGAGACAAGTCCTCACATATGCCTGTTCCACTTGGCAACCACGAAAGGTGACGAAGAAAAGCTCCTAAGATTCGAGAGGAATATACTAAGGAAAATACATGGCCCAATTTAAAATCCCGAAGTGCAAAGATGGAAAATAAGATAAAATAACCAATTAAGTATACTTTATAAAAGGGAAAACATGGTTCAGTTTGTTAAGAGCACAAAACTAGAATGGAATAGGGACATGTTTAAAAAAAATAAAAATAATATTTAGATTATTGCAAGTAACAATACAATATCGTGAACGCATGTACATTGTACTTATGTATATTATATTATATTATTAATAGTTCCAATTACCTAAGTAGGCGTACTATAAAATTAACGATGATAATCAAATTTGTTTTTGGTTTGAATATGATATATTAATACTTTAAATTATTAACGCAAATCAATAAGATAATAGATATTTAAATAAATATACCTTTATCAAAGAAAATAGTATAATTGATAATAGCAACTAGTATAAGCTACTTAAGTTTTTAATTTATTCTATATCAATATTAATATATAATTCATGTTTTGATGTATTAAAATGTACCTACTGAAATAATGTATTTAAATAATAACAGAGAAAAATGTTACTGCCTTGTCTATTCAACTTTAAACGACTACAAGTCAAGTACAACAATAAAAAAAATAATCACAAAAATTGCACATAACCAAGTGGACTTATGCTGGAGTTGCATAAACAATTAATAAACATTAAAACATTTAATGAATCAATAGTGACCTAATGGTCCCTTAACAATGATTTAATGGACCATGATTAGTTCATTATGTTTTAGTGAACCATTAAATGAAGCAATTTTTCATGCAATCCAAAATTAATGTATTGTGAAAATAAAATAACAATTCAACGTTTTCAAATTGATTATATTTTCGTAAAATTCTGTACCGGAAAATTATATCCTAAAACATTTTATAAAGATATACATTTATGTAGACTGCATCATCGTATATAGTATACACTTATCACTCCTAATCCAGAGCTTGACTAATGCCTTATTCAACAATCCGTTGGGTAGACTAATGGGGCTGATCAGGACGTGATAATTAACCAGTAAAAGAGAAACATATATATTTGAACCGTGTCTTACACGTACACGCTTGTAGACGTGGCATTGATAAATGGTGTTTGTATGGTTTGTTTTTTACAGCGTTTGTCACGGTTTTTCATTTTCAACAATATTTGGGACGTGCTTAGGTGTAAAGACTTTTGATAAGCTATTTTATAATAGTATATTCAGAGAATAAAACTTTCGTATTAAGTATAATATTATTCTGTATTCACTAGTTAGGTTATTATGTTAATATAGTTGTCACGAGTAATTTGTAATTCGTTGTAAACTAATTTAATTTTTCACAACTCATTATTTATCATAATATGATAATATCAATTGTTAATAATCGTATTATCCCTGAAAAATAATATCATACACTCTACAATGTTGTTGTTTTTTAGATAGATATAATAAATACACTTTTAGTTTTATTATACTTTTGATGTCAACTTCTTGGAAAAAAAAAAGTTTCTCAGAATATGAAAAATAAAAAAAGTAAAACAATAAAATCCTAATCTATCCAATCAATGGGCCTACTTTAGTTTTTATTTTTATTATTTTTCTAAATATTGTTTTGACATTTCGATGTAATACTACGTGGCATTTGATATATTACATTTATAAAACTATTTGTCAGGCGAAAAACAGAAGCTAAATTACTATTATAATAGTTAGAAGTTGCAGTTTAAAAATTAATTGAAACACGCATTTATTTTCCTTTACTTTGTTTAGTTCATATTTGGGTTGAAGTTAAACGTATGTCGTACAGCATCAATTAATGGTTAACTACCTAATTGACATATGTTTTTTTGATTGTTATTAAAAAATACCATAGCACGGTACTCGATATTTTTCCTCTACAAGGGAAATCTATGAATCATAAATATGTTTTTGTTAAAAAGTAACCATGACAACGAAACCCTTACAGAAAATTTTTTCTGAAACAAAAAACGTGTATCCCTAGGTGTATCTAGACCAAAAACATATTTATGTTAAAAAATCAATGATACAAATTTACTACATAATATTATTATTATGGTTTCAAATGTTTTATGTGCGAATCTAAATGTTGTTAAATCTTCAAATGTTTTGAATTAGATATTTAAAACATTGTTTGTGTTTAAAGTTAGCATATTTTAAGAGGAAAGATAAATAAACTCTGCTCATTCAATTTAACTGATGGTTGTAGCTCCCCAACTTTAATTTACGTCTCTTTGAATACGTTGCATTATATTACGTTGATGGGATTTATTTGATTTATATATTAATTTAATCCATGTTTAAGACTTAAGTTTATTTCTACATCTATTTAAAAACATTGAGTTAACTAAATACTAATTATACTAAAGTTTGGATGATTTTGTCTCTTTCAAATTATAATGTAAAATTATTATGAAATCAATGCGCAACTTTAGGTAATTTATACACTTTTGTAATACGTACATCTAAATATATACTTTACAATTAAATATATCAAATAACAATAATTTTAATGACTATCGTGAAATAGTAACTCTGTTCATTAAAAAGTTATTTAATAGTAATAATCATTATGTATAGTAATATGGTGAGCACTTTAAACTTTTTCTGCTTACAAGTCTGTTGTATTTCTTGCATATATTGGGAAATACCTACTGTATAGCTGGTATACACTATACGCCAATGAACAATATAAGCACGTGATTTACGAATCAACTTAAATGGAGCACCATAAAAATTATAAAATTAACAACATTTTAATTTTATAAAATTTTAACCAACGAAAAAAAAATTAAAAATATAAATATTTTATTTTTTAGGTAGGTACTTACACGACTCCTAGGTGGAACAGTACATTCTCAATATTTGCGTTAATACGCTCATAAAAAATGTAGCGTGATTATGCTCTAAACATTTTTGTTTTAAATTCCAGTAAGAACAACTTATTTATGTGGTAGGTTTCTTATATTACATTTTCAAATGTACAATTAGGTATTAATACAATTGTATGGACTTTATTTTATTTTTATTTTAATTGGAAAAATAGAAATATTTACAACCGATTTTCAAAACGATACAATAAGCAAATTAGATATTCTTATATACAAGGCGTGGTGACATGGACATCCATTATTGACACTACTTCAAGGAAAATTGTTTATCTACAATATAGTTTTAATGATTTTAACAAATTTTGTCAACAATTTTATTTTAAACGATTATAAACAAAACGTGCGTAGTTGATGTTTATTTTATTAAATTACATCTAAAGGCAGGTTGAAATTCTTCAGTGCTAAGGGCACACCTAAAAAGTCTTAATCCAGCTCTGGCTATACCTGACTCTCTTCTTACTATTGTTTCACGGCATTACTCTACCATTTATTGTTAATACTTTAGGCGATGATTTCACTGTATATTGCAATTTAAGTTGCATGTGATTTCGGTCAGATGTCCACTGCCCAGTGAACATCAATCGCACTGTGGTCTGCTCTGTGGGTAGGTACAGAGACAGATTAGCATTTGCCCAGAGAGTAGCACGCTTTTTTCGTATCGTCACAGGGGTTAAATGAAAAGGATTTTCAATAAAAGTGACGGTACTCCAATAAGTCTGCTTAATGGCTTTTGTCGGGATGGGATACCATTTGTGTTGGACACAGAATTGCTCCTATTGAAACATTGTCACACAACGATTGAAATACTATAAAAACACCATACACCTCATACAGAGTAGCTGACAACTACTGTGTTCGTCGTATATTAAACCACAACTCACAAGTGGCAATTCTGAAAACAAAAAGGAAATAATATCACAAGGGTTAATATTTCTATGATGGCCGAACAAAAGTCGTTGAGTAAAAATATTTTCAATACATATTGGATTTACAGTAAATTTACAGGCGTAAAATGTTAATTATAAATTAACATAATAATAATATCATTATCTCAAAACTTAAAAGCTTAAATAATACTTACAGCAAAAATATGTATCCAAAAAACAGTTAGTAGATTAAGTATAGGCTATTAATAACGCTTATTTGGACACAGATCATACATTTTAAAATTAAAAAACTTAGATGTACTATATGGTGGACAAAGCTTATTCAATATTGTTAAATTACTAAATGTTCCATTATTTTTACATAAGATAGTAAGCATACTTTGAGAATCATTCTGTGTTTTTTAATTCAAAAAATGTTTATTATACCTATGTGCAAAATACATGATAATATATCAATTATATTTTATTTATAATTTAAATATTATATAGGTACACGTGAATTAATGTGAAATATTTTCTTAGTTTACCAACAGCTTCTACAATCCTCTCAGATTTTAATACACAAATTAGTATTATTATGCATTATGGTAATATGATTTTCCAAAATTCATACGAACATTGTGGGAATTATATAAACAGTAAACACGTCTTATTTAATCTCCAATATTGTAGTGAAGTGGAATTTGAAAGATACTACCTTATAAAAATTAAATGAATATTTCCTGTTTCTATTTTAAACTTTTATTGTATTTGTTCCTAATGGTTACTTTTCACTTTTTTTATTAATATAATTCTACAATTTTCGCTTTTAAGTGGGTGAGGCATATTAACTTTATTCGTATTTTCTATTATTTATAACCATCACGCTTTAGCATTACCTACTAATAGAGTAAATAATTGGTGGAGTTAAGTTATTTCGCAAATTTGTATAAATAATTGATGATTTAAAATGGTTTGAGAATTAAAAAAAAATACATTTTTAATATTTTTAAAGTGTGTTTTGAGTAGTGTCGAAATATTAAATAATTTATTTCATTTAGAAATTACACCTGAAAATGTTAACGTACTTACCTAGTTAATGAGTATAGCAATATTTATTGTATACAATAATAATTACTCACAATTTTGTGTAAATATTTAAATATTTCTAATGATCTTTTTTTATACATCAAAATGTAAAATACCTATTTAGTAGATAAATACGGATGCTCATTATTATTTATTAATATTTTATTACTAGAATTAAAAAATAAAACCTTCACATAATAATATCATGGTTCATAATATTCATAATAATATATTCTTCATTAATTTGTGTCCTATTTTAATTATTTATAGTTTATCCAACGAAATTCTTTTAAAAGGACGCCAGACTCACGTGTATATTGTTTCCGTCTTACGTACTTACTACTTAACAAATCTGCATTTACCAGAACCAATTTTAGGTTGTTAGATTTAATATAACACTGAATTTAACTACTTTAGGTCTAATAGGTAGTAAAAAAAATTACTTAAATACCAATAATATCATAAAATATACTTAATAATATAGGCTGACCGTCTTCGCTCAGAATCATTTTTCGTACTAACAATGATTTTATATTGTTGAATTCAAACTTAAAAAATCTGTTCAAATGACCCCTCTAGATACCTACTGTAAAGCAGAGGGATACCCCACCTTATTTTCATTATTATTATTATTATTATTATTATTTTTATTTATCTGCAAGCGAACTGAGCAACTTTTTTTTATTACCGACTGACTGACTAGGAAATTTTAATTGTAATTTTTTTTTTATTATTATTTATTAGTTATTTTCTGTATCCATAACAACTTCTGATAGTGAGCGCTAACTTTGTCTTAAATTTACTGACAATATAAGTATTATTATTAATTTTATATATATTTTTATTTGGATATTACAATTCATATATTATAGGCACTGTCTTATAATTTAAATACTAATTAGTAGATGCTTTGGACATTTTTTTTCCTGTACATCTATAAATTCATTACAATAACTTCAATTTATAAGTTTATAATACACTTACGTGTTTGTTATATAGTATAACCTTTAGTAGTTAGACTGTAATATCTTAAGTCAGTGGTGTCCTGGACACACATTAATTGGTCGACTAAATAAAGAAGGTTCCTTCCCTTTAGGTACAATCAGGAAGACATGGGGCCTTGAACATATTTTTTAAATACATTTAATGGGGGCCCAGTCGGCGATCGGCCAGGCCACCACTGATGTAGGTTCAAGTGGTACAACATACGACGAAACTAATAAAAAATAAAACAGAAATCATAATGTTTTTAAAAGTGCCATATCAATTCGCAATAAAGAACTTATAGTAATTACGTTATTCTGAATAACTTATAAGATAACAACTGTTTCTCAAAAAAGTGTAAGTATAGTTAGAACACACAAAAAACTGTAACGACTGTAGGTAATGGATTACTCAATGACCTATATGAGTAACACTCATGAACATAATGTAGTAAACCATATTTCATGTACAGTTGGACTTGGTTAACTCGAAAATGAAGGAATGGGCCAAAAAGTTCGAGTTATCCAAGGATAATACAGTAGGTAATACAATAAATTCCAGGGACCGGGTAAAAGTTCAAGGTATCGACGATTTTGAGTTAACCCACTTCGATTGTATAGTACCTACTGTATTTCGGCAAAACACTTTGATCCAACAATAATATAGTGTTGTTGTGGCAACTTTATATTTGTGGAAACACCCAGATCACAGAATAAATACCTATAGCAACTTTGATCCTTGATCTCTATAAATATCGAACTATTTTTGTTAGAAAATCCCGTACCTATTGACTCATTACTCATTATAAAATATCATGCCACGATCAAATTAAGTGTTCTTATTAACAATGTAATATTTGATTATAATAATAAATTAACCAAGAATATAGGTACAACATATTCGATTAAATTAATTTACCAGTGTTTTGAAGATAAAAGAAAAATTAAACCTTATATGGTCTTCATATCGTGCGCTGGTTAATAAAAACAAAACTATGTAAAATAATTTATTTCAATTAAAAGTTAATATGTTGTAATAGAAAGATAAATATTTACCAATTTTAAAATGTTCATGAAAATATTGTGTTTTAAAAATATAATAAAACCTATATTAACCGTCATTAATGTATTCCTTTCACAGTGTTTAGGATATGATAGCTAAAGTTTAGAAAATGCTAGCATTAACGAGCAATGATTTAACAAATTACTGAAATACTGAACAACATAAGTATTAATATCATATTAATTGTTTAAGAAGTTTTTTTGAAACATTTTTTTTTACAATTTTACTTTTAATAAAATGACAGCATACATTTTTAATTGAATATTCCTTAGCAGAATGTTTTCCAAGAATTTAATTCCTTTTTTTGGGGGAGGGGGCGGGGGAGGCGCAAGATTTCCATTTTTTTTTTCAGTGTGGTATCGCAACTGAGGTGGAAACCATTATAGTATTACTTCCACCTCAGTTGCATCGTTTATTGAACAATAATAATTAAAAAAAACAACAACAACATATATTCAAAATACAAGTCACACATATACAAATACTAATATAATATAAACTCCGTGGTGGCTAGAGCTATCATTTCATAATAGAAAATAAATTAACAACAATAATATGTGAAGCTATACTACGCTCTCCCCGTGAGTTGTCTTGCACACTATCCGTCCTCCTTGACGGACAAGAAATCCTCAACTAACTTATAGAAGACTCTATAAGATTCTTCAGCATCTAGGAGTCATAGCCTTCTTGATGCGCATACACATCAGCACTCAATGGGTCCCACTTCGGGAATCGAAACAAAATGTGATCAGCAGTGTCCGAGGTGCTGGCTAGTACAAACAGTGTCGGCTCTATCCATGCGGTGGAGGTAGTACTGAAAACAGCTGTGACCCGTCAGTGCCATGTAAAACGTCAGTGGTATCTTCGGGAGGGTCCTCTTACCTCCTGACATCTGGGATAAGGCAGCAAGTCCATGCAGCTTTAGGTGTAATCCTCCAACGCATATGCCACTCTTGGATCGTGGGCTTTAGCTCAATTAGTCTCATGGTGGCTCGTAAAACATGGGTACCATTGGCAGGTACAACTTATGTGCATCACTTACGGATGCGAAGCCTTTCCGTGGCTAACAAATCAGTGGGAGACATTTCAGCTAGCAGGAGTGAGCCACCATCAGAAAAGGTTCTGTACGCCCTGATGACCCTCAACGTCACCGTCCTCTAGTACCTGACCAGATTGACCCTATTCTTGGAGGTATTCATAGCTGTAGCTGCCTACTTTCCCAGTAACTTAATTACATTCATACATTTTAATGTATTTTTATTTATCTAATGATGAATAATATAAATTCTACTTATTTTGTTTATAAAATACTAGCTAGGTTTTCATATCACAGAAACTTGTATATTTTATAGTTTCTTAAAACCATTCTGCGATATAATGATTAATGTATGGCATGTATTTTAAGAGATAAAATTATGTAATTTGTCGGTAAAGATATGATGTTAAAAATGTATGGCTGGATTTTTCACGTTCTTTCCCCCGGAGAAGTTAACACTAGTTTATATATATATTAAATAAACGAATCAAATTTTATATATTTATTTTTGTTAAATACCAAATTTATTTATAGTATACGAAAGCACAGTATTTTTATACCTACATAATATTCAACCTGAGATTAAAAATTTTAAAAATCATCTTCTAAAATATCCATATATTAACTGTAAATTTTCCCCTTCACATGGATTAATGTGTAATATTATAATAATAGAAATACTATTATTGTGTGAATATTAGATGCAATAAATAAAACACATACAACATACAATATTTCATCAATCATTTGGTCTATTATTTATGTGGAACACATTAAACTACATCCAACCACAGTTTTATTTATAAAAATGATTTATTGTTTGCTTAATATCCTAATATCTTGACTGATGATCTAAATAGTTTATGTTATAGCAATTATTATTACCTAGTTTACATTTGAAACCATATTTTTAGAGGTAATAAAATATTTGATAAGAATTTATGTATGATGGAATGACGTTTAGCTAAATTTACGATTGGTATTTTTTGTGATTACACATTCATTGTTTGATTGACGTGTAATGTGTGAAAGCGTGTTCTGCTTCCTATGAAGAACATATATAATAAAATATAACTCTCTATATGGTTTACTACATCTAGTAGAAAATTTATCCAATATCTAGTCACACGATAAACAAAATGTAACCTGCAGATGTGCACATGAGATTGGCTTAAATCTCGTTTATTTTCATGAATGTGATAACAATATTTCTGCTTACAGATAAATAAATAGGTACTTAATACTTAAACAAATTGTTATTATAACACATATTTTTTCGTAACACTAATAATTTATGGATTCTTAAATTTTCATTCATCGTAACTACTATTACTTAATGCTTTTTTTTACTTAGCTATTTGTTCAATTAGTTGTTACATTTAAAAATTTGCATTTATTAAAATATATACGTATAAATATACCTAAATAAGTCTTAATTAAAGAAGTTCTGATAAATTTTAATTAATTTCAATTTCATATTTGAATTACACTAAAAAATACAGGTTTTGTTTTCACATAATTTTTTATTTGTGTTTCATGATTATTTTGAAAAATACAGGAAAATTTAAAAATTTGACCAACCAATTCGATCCAACTTATTTCCATTAATCACTCTCAAAGTTTACAATTCAAGCACTTTTTTTCTACTAGAAAAAGTAAAACAAAAAAAAAATGAATTATATCATTGTAAAATCAATACTTTCATCGCTCCTAGTTTGATACAAAAGATTTTTTACAGAATAATTTATGGATGTTTTTCTTCTGAATAACTAACAAAAAATTGCGTAATGAAATACTTTCTTTTACTTAAAATATACAAAACTGATAAATATTATGTATTTTAAAGACTTAATTTCCATTAACAATAATATATTAAAAAGTCAAACTAAATTTTTAAGGCGTCTGGTACTTTGTTTAATTTATTGTATTCAAACAAAATACAAAATAAAACAGTGTCTTTAAAAAATACAAATGTATTTTAAATATTTGTTCATAAATAATTTAAAATAAAACAATTTAGCTATTCTAAAATGTACAATTATTAAGGATATTTTTAAATGATTCTGTGTCACAGTGACTACATTTTTCATAATGTTTTATTATTCATGGTTATATAGGTACCTACATCATATTATTATTATTATTATTATTATTATTATTATTATGTCTATATAAAGAATGTAGAATAATTTTCATTATACGATTACTGTCAGACCCCTGCATATATTTATTTTTAAAGGATCACGTCGCATGTAGTCACTCCGTGGTATGTTCGTATAGAGTAACGATTTTTTTTATGATTTATAATGTGTCAAAAATGGTGAAATTTTGTGTTTAAAAACCATACACATTATATACATAAAAACAATATTATTTATGATATTATAAAATAAACATGAATTTTTTAATTTATAGAAATTATGTAATTAAATAAAATACTCATAGTAAAGTGATATTAAACAATAGTTATGAATAATGAGAACCACAGGTGATTATAAAAGATTAATTTTTGTATACAGATTAAAAACCAAGTACATTACAATACAAATACATTTTTACTCTGCACGATGTTCAAGTTAATCACTTTAATGTGTCAAAAAAAAAAATTGATTTTGAAATATAAATGATAAATTAGAGATAAATTGATAATATAAAGTTTTACCCAACCTACTATTAAAACTATCTACCTAGTTTGTTTACATTTTAGATTCTGATGTAGAGCAATGAATACACATTCAAAACTGTAAAGGTTTGACATTTAACAATGGTGTATTTTTAATTGGTTTTTCATCAGCTTTTGAAAAAATTTTGAGAATAGTTTCTGGTACCTAGTGAATGGGATATGTTTGGTACTTTATAGGCCAAAATCATTTAGTGAATTCTAAGTAAAACTAAAAAAATATTACAGAAAAACGGAAATATACACTATTTTTTTGACAAATCTTTGTTCTAAATTCTGAGCGAAGCGAAATTATGTGTTTTTATTTTATTAAAAAATTCTCTGATCGTAAGCTTCGAGAGGGATGTCAAATTGAATCTAGTTGGTACTTTTGAGAGACTCGAAAAATTAACGTTCTCAAAAATTATTTAAGTTTATACTTAATAAAATAATCGTAAAAATACAATCATTTGTTAAAATTTTAATATTATTATTAAAAAAATTTTCGCCAACCTTGGTTATCAAAAATTCTAGACCTGTCTTCGCTCAGAATCGTTTTTCATTTTTCATTGTTAATAATTTATCATTGAATTACAATTCAACACAGCCATCTCAGCGACTTACTCAATTATGAGATACACTCGACACCTATACTGCATGCAGTACAGCAGAAAAGTTACCTACTTGACGGATTTTTTTTCGTAATTTAAATATGAATATCGATACATATATTTTGAAATGTTCACCAAATTTTTATGTTAACGATTTATAGACATGATATAATTTTCAAAACAATTTTGAAAGACTTGAAATATAAAGGCTCAGTCAAACAGAAAGCCCTCGGGGAACTGTAAAATAATACAACTGACCGCTGCCGGTCGCGGTCCGCGTACCCGTACACCACGGAGACCGATTTCTGTTTGACTGAACCTTTAGATTTTTAGTTTTTTTTTTTATTTAGCCATTTAGGTTCGTTGATAATATTGTTTTTCTAAGTCAAAAGTCTGGAAAATTGATTACAAGGTTCCTCCATAAGTTTCCATAGTAAAATTAAAAATTATCGAAATACATAATTATAAATTATTATATTGCTGGTTCTAGTAGTTCATCTATGTTTTCGGTAAATTTGCTTTTTTTTTCTTTATTTGCTCTAATACTATTGCTTGTTTGTCCGTTTTCATACTCATCTAATGTATTATTATTAAACAAACAGTAAGAAGATGGAAAAAAAACCCAAATATAAGTATCACAAATGAAAAAAACTGAATCGGGCCAGAATTGGACATTCAAGAATAACACACTGATATTTTATGGCAAAAGACGTATTTTATACCATACTATTCTACAAGAAAAATGTATTAGTAACATTTTGTTAAATTTTTAAGCTATTTAGACTTGAGAAAAAAATGATATCAATAATAATCGAAAAAAACTAAAGAAAAGTCTAAAATATATATTTTCTATTAATTACTCAAACATCCCAAATATATATATATCATGTCTAGAAATCGCTACCAAAATATTTAGCGAAAGTTTTTAAATCACTACAGTTATTCATTTTTGAATTGCAAAAACAAAAAAGAAATTTATTTTGTCAAAAACTATAGTGTTGAGTAATATTTCGCGTTTTTTTTTTAGTTTTTCAAGATTATTGTTAGAAGTAAGAACCTAATAGAAATTTTCAACTTTTGACCCTCCAAACAATTAGATCATATTTTCTACCAAAAAACAGTCTTAAAATTGACGCTAGCGGTGACGTCGGACAAAAACACAAATCAGGATATACAGTTTAAAATTATGTGAACAAAAGAAAATGGTATTAAACATTGTAAATAGCCGAATTCTTAACTCCAGTATTATAATAATGTACAAATACATTTATTTCTATTAACTGCTGTTATTAAAACTACATCTTAAATTACTTTTATATAATAATTTGAGTTGATATAATGACCAACCACAAAATGGGTACCTTGATATGTATATTGTATAATATATTATGACAAACTAAAAAGTTCGTATCCTTTTAAAATTAGTAGTCATATTGTATATATTTGTGAATGAGTCCTAACAAGATTTATTATTAATGCGCTTATAATATCCTTTAAAGTATCTATAACCACATAAATGAATTAATCACGAAGTTATATTCTAATCTGGTAATAAGGAGACGCAAATTTAATTATATTTCAAGGCACTGATTATATAAACCTTAAACTTGTACTGTTTGCATAGCTGGTACATTTTGAAAGTTGTGTAATTTTATTATTATACCTACAGAAATGTTATATAGAATATCTTAGAACTCATATCACTAATTCTCTGTTAAATATTTTATTTTACAAAAAATGATTGTATTATAAATATTCATATTTATGATAAGATACAATTTAAAAACTTGAAGCTAAAAATTTGTTTTGGAAAGCACAATATCAATATAGTGCTGTGGCTGTACTATTTACATTATTTGAGATATCGAAAAAACAACAAGTTTCAAACGATTACTGATCACTCAATTACATTAAATTTCAACTGTATGAGTATTTGATTATGTTTAAATTATTTAATTATATCTAACTGAAACTAAACCAATAATTTTAAATGAAAAATATAGGATTTTACAATATAAATTAATTTTGTTTGTACCTCCGTAAAATGTTTTTGGATATAAGGAAATTGCTTTGATAAACTAATATTATTTTTGATAAGAGACGATTATTCTTTGTGGAATCTTAAAATGTAAATGGCTTTATCTTCGATAATACACGTCATACTGGAGATAGCTAGGTACCTATGATTATTATTATTATCTTGAAGTATAGCAACTGGGCCCCGATGTCACCACTTCGCATAATACTGTGTGACATAAAGTGTTTATGGTAATATCATAGATATGGACCTTATACAATACCTCTAATATACGTATAAAGTCTATGGATAATATAATAATAGCATTTATATTGCCACTACCTTAGATAATAGTATAACACACATCCCGGCCCGCGATATTTATTTCATTTCTGACGCATGCGCAATAATATATGGGGACCGAAAAGGCTACGTTTACCCTCGGCAACAGAAGCCATTGGAATTCAAATATTATACAAATATTATTTACATCAAGAGCTTATTTTTAATGATACTTATATAGTTTGTGTACATTATGTTTATAGAATTTTTTTTATAATTTGTTTTGTAGATTTGCTTTTTTTATGAATTTAATAGTGGTTGCGAGTGAGGATCTGTTGTAGTCGAGAGAATCTGTGAGGTATTCTGGAAGTTTTGCAATCGATCTTGGTTCGGAGTATGAGCGACATTCCGTCATTATGTGTTTGATTGTAAGATTGGTGCCACATGATGTGCATATTGGGGGATCATTTTTACTCATTAGATGACTGTGAGTGATTTTCGTGTGCCCGATCCGAAGTCTAGTTATGATGACTTTGAACTTTCTCGGAAGGTCTGTAGGATGTGGCCATATGAAAACATAATTTTTGATTTCATTTTAGGTTTATTAATATGGCAAATAACAAATATACTTTTTGCTGTCAGTTTTCCCTTTTCACCTATTATATGTATATTATGTAACGTACAGTGTTTATAGCCACTGTCAGAAACAAACTATATTCATATATTATTATGTAATGTAATTTTATTTTTCACTATTTAATAAATTATAGTAGGTACAAATACAATTTGTGTACCTACTACCTATGCATAGGACATAGGTAGGACATTAGTAACATAATCTCTTAAAAAAATACAATTTTAAAATGCTCATAACTTACTTATAAAAATTTAAATATCAATAAAACCGTACGATATACTTAAGTTCCCTATATAATATTCTTACCTTTCAGTTAAATATTTTGTAAATCCACTCTAAAATTTAAGATGATACAGAAAATTAGTTCTATGGAACGAACATTTCCTGTGTTCTGCGCTTGTATAACAGAAGACAGCACTTCGGGTGTGGACGTGTGGTGTCCTCTTAAAATAAGTTTCGTTTGACTTTTTAAAATATTTGTTTTCTTGTGGTAATTTTAATGAGTCATTATCAGTAACATAAAGACAATAAGAACACTTGTTACTTTTAAGACATTATGTATTCATTATACATATTAAACCATTCTAAATTTAAAGTGTTGGACTTTACATCCAGTAAGTATGAATTCAATAACTAATACACGACACATTTTTATTGAATTGTGTAGTTAATTTTATAGATGTCTATTACGAATTTATAATATTCAATAAATTTAATGTTCATGTTGTACCTACACATAAACGTTTTAAATTTGTACCATTGATTCATAAGTTCATAGTATAAACGACATTACATAATTGGTTCAAAACTTTAAACTTTTGAATGTGTATCACAAAAAAAAATCAAGATTGTTTAACTTTATTTTTGACAGAAAACAAATATATTTGAAAATGGTATAAGTTATTACTTTATTAGTTTTTTTTAATTTCATTTTTATCTGTGATATTCATCGGTCCATGACAGGACGCGTGATATTCTACTCAATACATAAAATGTAAAACGTTATTAAAAGAGTATATACTCTAGACGTTATAACTAAATCCCTAAAGCAAGATCGAAACTTCAATTTATAAACATGAATATTGTAATGTGGTCTTATATATATAACTATAAGGTTTCGGTATTTATATGGGCCACGAAAATATTAAAAGCTTTTCAACGGTTAAAAAATATATCAAAATAACATATACCTAATAGCTATATCTAGGTTAGTTTCTCGTTCCGGTTCTGTCATGTCTGATGCATTGCCGGTATATTATTTGATTAGTTTCGTGCGAACTCGTTTAAAATTGCCTAACGAGATTAGTAACCGGAAGTTAAATTCTAGGTTAATTCCTTTTAACGACTATAGTAGGTTTATAAAAAGTACCAACATTTAGTAAAACCCCACTTTTATTAAATATTCCACTACTTATGCTTAAAGTTGTATCACTGAGTTATAAAATACACACATATGTACCTACCTTTATTTGTGTGTGTGTGTGTGTGTGTGTGTGTGTGTGTGTGTGTGTGTGTGTGTGTGTGTGTGTGAGATAATAATATTATAAACATCGAAAAAAGAATATATAATTAATGATTTTTCACTACGAAATAATGTAATAATGCAATAAGTGTCTTCATATTTTGTATATTGAACCATTATTGTTATATCGGGCGGTCGTTTCCGCCAAAAAAACTCGATTTTTGTTCCCGCCAATTATCGTTTCCGCCAAAACGAAAAAGGTTCGATTTTAATTTCCGCCAAATCTATAGTTTGAGAACCATTTAGAGTTACCCAGAGGCCACCACGAGGAGGCGGTTCTCATTGACCCCCAAAAAATTGTTTGACTTAATTTTCTGATTAAAGTTAAAACATTTGAATTTGAATTAAATTAAGTAAATTTGTGTTATATTATATGTATATAATATAGTAAATCAATTATTTCTGACAGTTTTATACTTCTATTATTAATTATTAATTATTATTTTGAATAATTATTGCATACCTTTTTTAAAAATGTCATTCTTGAAACTGTTTTATTTTTGTATTCGTCTATTGCGTTTGTTGTACTTATCAATCGTTTTTTATATTACATCTTACAGGTTTTTGCATACCAAAGTTGCAACTGTGAATTTGAATGTAAACGTTGTTTTGAACATTCGAGATTAAAATTTTTAAAAATGTATTAATATGTGGATGTAATTTATAAAATTGTTCATTAAAATGTGCGTGGAATGATTCACAATTATTTGTTGTTCTGGATACACTTGCACTACAGTTGGACCATATTGTTGGTGGAAACACACTATTTTCAGAGATATAATTGTCAGTTAAATAATCAGTATATTTATAATATAGCATTATGAATAGGTACTAATTTTGAAATCGACAGTTACATTTTTTGGGTCAAAAGTCAAAATGTTTTCATAACAATTATTTTGAACATATTTAAAAGCTTGTGTATAAGTTTCAGAGTTTATTCTTCAATAAACAAAAAACAAGAGGTACGTAAAAATTGTTCTTTAAGCCGTGAATGGTAAATAACTGAGTAAAATATTTTGGACAACATTCAAACGTTCCGTCGACAAAAATTGTATGTGATTCACATAGAAAAATTAAATTTGTTTCACAAGAAAATATAATGATATTTGTTTCTTGGTCGTTAATCAACAAAAATTCTTCGTCATTTGAGGTAGATGTATCAGTGTTATCTATTGCAGAATGTAACTCATTTAATGACGAAGGATTAATTGGAAATGAATGATTTCGTGCTCGATAAATAGATAGACGAATAGCTGGAACATCATTGACCGTAAAGGTTGAAACACTGTTATTTGATTGAATTTCATTAAAAATTGTTTTTTGAGGTCTTTCACTGATATCATTTAATGCTTTTCGCTTACAAGCAGTCTTCACTTTTTGCCTATCGATATTAGAACATGGCCCATTGCATATGTGATCTACACTGTAGATTCTACAGTACAAACAATTAATACATACCTAATTAGTTTTAAAATATTGAAGAAAAAGTAAAATTAAAATAAATACATTTTTTAACATACCTGTTTTACTGAATAAAACATTGTTGTCATCAACATAAACAGTTGCAGTACAAGTTTTGATGAAACAGCGATACCGTGAAACATTTGTTTGGACCGATTTGTAAGAAAAATTAAATTTGAACTCATCAATCACAATCATTGTTTTACCAAGTTTACTGGTTATGAATTCCATAATATAATATTCCAATAATATACGTATATTATTCACTCTTCACTCGGACGCGGCTAAATATTCGGTTAATACTCCTAATTTCGTCGTTGTTACCACGTCCACAGTACTCACAGATCCGATCACAGAACTCCAATCCCAATAACACAGACACTGTTGATATATTATCTACATGTGATATAGGTTAAATCGATTTATATTTATTTATAACATTATGTAGGTATTTCTACGTCTAAAATCAATTATCTCTTTATGATATCTTCAATATTCAATGGCGTATATTACATTGACATAGTTCATCGATAGCACTACAGACAGACTACAGGTTCTCAAACTCCAGCTCAATAATATAGGTAGAAATAGATTTGGCGGAAACAAAAGACGAGTTTTTTAGCGGAAACGACTGACGCCCGTTATATTTGAATGCTATAATTGGTCCAAACATTGATCATATCACATCAATATAGTTAAGCAACACCTTTAATGAAAAATTAAAATGCTAAAATTATTACCTAATACGGGTATTAAATTATTTAAACAAGATGCATAATAGCTAAGAATAAATTAATAAGCCAACTGCATCTTCAAAATAGAAACACAAAATATATAAAACATCATGCAACAATTTACATGAAAACTAAGTGCTCAAATGGAATATCACTTATCACATTGTAATTTAAGAAGCCTAAATCAATCTACAACACGTGTTAAAACTAAAGTAAAATGGAATCATAAATCATTTTAATCTCTAAGTAAACCCTGTATCAAAATTTCGTTCCGTTGGATATGTGCCATCCCAAGAATCGCTTAAGTTTGAATAAGTTTAAACCATAGAAAACTAAATTAACTGACTCAAATGGTAAACGAAAAATAGGTTTTAGTTACTCATATCCATAAATAATGATAAAGGGTCATTTGCACAGTATATTTGGTTCAAGCAAATTAATAATTATATTTATTTTGCAAAATATATGATTTTTATTTTAAATATTATTAAAAATGTGTATGATTTTCAACTCAGTATATTTTAAACTACCTATAAATAATAAATTAAACTCAATATATTTTTGATACTTTAAAGTAGTATAACTATATTATTTAACAATGGCGTAGTAGTAATCAAAGGTTAGGTTAGGTACCTTCGTAAAATTTAATCCGTACAAAAAAAATTATGTTCATTGACCAAAATTGACTTTCGTACATTACACATAACACTCTAGAAACGGGAACATAAAGAAAATCCCGCAGTGAGCACAATAAACTTAGATTTAAACATTTAACATATTTGTGCATACTGCGTGACTAGTAGAGTTCAAAAAGCGCTTTAAAGTTTATATATATACCTACTTTTTTGTAAGTTCTTATATACCATAATTGTGTGGAATTCAATGTACATCGGTACATCGAAGTTAAAACTATACTAAATTGTGTACATTATTCTTGAGGTTAATGGTATATATTGTATGATGATATACAGGTTTTTAACATTTGACGAAAATACAATTTTAAAAAAAAAACCGAAATGTTAAGCACTTGGCAAAGGCGCAAGAGTAGTTGATAAATCTTGTTGAACGTTTTTTTTTTCATTTTTGAAAATGTTATTTTCTATTTTATTAACATAAAATAATTACTCGATATATAGGTATAGACTCAAATGAAAGTTCTTTAACACAATTTAATGATAGTTTTTATTAATTTGTTTTATACTTTACAAATAACAATAAATACAGTTTCGACCATAATATTATGTATAGGTACATGTTTATTCTCATTTCTCAATAATCCAACAGTAATAACTAATAACCAACTTATTTAAATAAAGGTTTTTAACTATATTGCCACGACGTGATACATTGTCGAATAATATTGTGTCACAGTACGCTTCTTATCTAGGTTTACATTATACGTGAATGATCCCACTGCTGAGAATATTGGTTCCTGAAAGTATTTAGTTATATCTAATATTAAGGTAATATTATTAGTAATACATTTTGATAAGCTAGAAAAAAATAAAAAATATAATATTCTTTAATTTAAAATAATAGTATCGTGTGTGGCTCAGCGCGGCGCAGTGGCTGAAACCAATTACGCTACGTGATTGAAGGTATGCCACGGCCGCAGCCACTAGTTCTTGGATGGGTGACCACTGACCACCCAGGTTCGTAGTGTGCAAAAACCTTGCCACACACACACACGTGTTCTTAACCTTACCGTACCAATTCTACCAACCTTACAGGCTTATGACCTCAGTCGTAAAATCCTTAGACTAAAAAATAAATAGAATTGTGTTTCAACAATTATAACTTAAAGTTTAAAATTGTTTTCATTAAATTTAAATATAATATGCATTATAATGAAGAAATACATTTTCTCCTTACAAAAACATTGAAAACAATATCTTTATACATCAGACATATAATAAATAGGTGTTAATTTTCCTAAATAAATACACATACGTAAGTACAATAATTAAATGAATTTATTTATTATAACATTTTGATACATCAATATTTAGCTAATAGCATCAGTAGGTACTCGGTATATTCGAAATAATACATAAGAAATGTACCTATATAATATTAATTATAAATCTTAAAAAAAATTAACAAAAAAATAAAAAATATGTAGGGCACTAGGACTTTAGCTGCTAATAGTATCATGTTATTTTAAGAATAATATCTACCTACAGTTATAGCGAATTTAATTTAGCGTAAATCATACGTATATACTATATATATGTGCGTACACGCACTATATAGGTAAGCTTAAAAGATTTGCATTGTTTTATAGTTATTTATACTTTAATAAAAAAAATAAAACACTCGAATGTTTTCGAAGAAGTATTGAAAACATAAGGTCGAAAATAAAGCAATAAAACTGAATTAAATTTATTGTAATATTATGCGATTTGGCTATTTATTGTTACACAAGTATGTTAAACTGACCCAAGTGCTATTTTATTTACATTCCTATATTGAGTTTTTGAAAGAAAATATTATCTGGGATTCACTATAACATAATAGCAAACGTTTTTTTATTACCTCAATTTTCAATAATATAGATACAGGAGTAAATATAGCAATACTGCCACTGTGCGATCGTGTTTATGAAATATTCATTTTTATTTATACATTTTTAGGAAAAACGACATGTGTTAAACATATTTGACTAGCCTGTAGGTATATAATGTATTATAAATATTTTCTCCGCCATACTATACGACGATTACGATTACAGTATACCTACACTGCAGTACGGTGTATTGAATGTAAACTTCAACCGGTGAGTCAGACACTTACAACCCGATTTTGGATCTCGTAAGCTTCAGATTTAAAATTTCACAATATACTGACTTTCGATCATTTGTACAAACATATTTTTAATCTTGAAAGCATGTAGTAGGTACTATGACAATATTGTACAATGTATTTTATTCCTTATTCATTTTTTCTTGCTCATCAATAACTCCGACTATCCGACATGGTTACAATTAAGAATTATAATTACAAAAATGGATCATAAATCAAAAAAAGTGAAAGACCACTAGACTGTATTATACGTGTACTTTTATGTCTGAATTTTATTTTCAGTACATGGGAGCGTCCATGGTATTAGCTCCGGCCACGGTCACATACGCCACTGTCAACCAACAAGACATGTTCAACATTTGAGTAGAACTTGAAAACTTAAAATAATTCATTGGATGGGCGAGAAAACGCTCAAGGAAGATTCACATCGAGATATAAATCATACAAGTAAAATGTTCTTTTTTTTTAAAATTATTATGGATCTTCTATAAGACCCGGACTCGTATGATTGACTACGTGGTAAATAGATATTGTTCTAATGATATTTCTTAATTCTATCTTTTAAAGCAAACTTTCAGGGAACTGATCTGTTCCGTGAAATGATTGAAACAGACCCGCAGACGGGGTGAAATATAAAAATAAGTCTCCGTTTATATTCAATTGCCTCTATAATATTCATCCTCCTATTTTTATTTTATTTTACATTATTATACACTAGTTGAATAAAATAATAAATGCTCACTTTGATGTCATCCATCATGTTATTCATTATTATTATTATTGAAATGTTGTTATTATTTTTGAAGTAAACAATTAGAATAGACTATGCTATATGTTGTATAAATTACTTAACTACCCGAAAAATATATGTTTACCTTTTCGAGCATATCATGAGCGTGTAAGGATAAACATGGTAAATAGTATTTTACCTATGACCATGAAACTCATTTTCTCCTAGTTTTATTCTTTTTTTGGTAAAACTGTATTCCAAAATGTATTTTAATATTATTGTATTTATGTAAAAAGTATTAAAAAATATATTGTAAATACTAATTTAAAATTTAAGTTTACAGGGATTTATCCAAGTTTTTCTATGCTGTTCAATTTTTTAATATCTTCAAAAAACAAAGGATTATACATTAATACCATACAATTATAAAAACTAACTTCATAAAATATCATCCGTCTCCAATAAAAATGTAGTAACTATAATATAAATATATAACTCGAAAATATTTTAATAATAAAATTGTAATAGAAAATTCTTCTCATTAGCATTCAATTACTCATTGCCATTTATCGTCTTCATCAAAATTTATAAATATTTACTATTAAGGTAATACGATGTATTAAATATTGATATTACATAATTACTAACATATTACTAACATAACAATTTTTGTAAATTTAAAATTTCATATTATAGTTTTTAATCATTATATTATATACAAACTACAAAATTATACCTTTGTTTTCATGATCTATAAGTATTTTGGTGTGGTACAGAGGTTATGTTAGATTAGGTACGATTTTACCCATAAGAGTATAAGACCTTTTACTAATAGACCGGTCCACTTCATGTTTCCACCGAGTTACGAAAGGTAGCGCTTTTCGGTTACTGAGTTAAAATTATGAGTTTTAATTACTTAATTAAAAACGGGACGCACTCGGGATATCCCCAGTTACTCTGATACGATTTAAAATATATCTATTTATTCATTCTATTTATTTATACTAAACGGGCTGCATCACTGCGCTATGTTTCCTCGTGACTATCAATGCTTTTGGTATAGGATGTACCGGTCTATAAGTAAAATGTCTATGATTTTGCCAGTATATACCTATATACAAAATTGAAAGCTGTATAAAATATGTAGGTATACCTTTAAGTACTAGCATAAAGCATTAGGACTAAGTATTTCAAGTAAATGCTTACATGCCATAATATACCAGCAGTATATGGAGACGGATTCTAATTTTAAATTAAGATCAAAAGTAAACTAAAAAGTCGTATTTATAATACCTCAGACATAAGTTTTACCAATTTCATAATATAATACTTAAAAATACAAAGATTGTATAATTTTAATTTTGGTTTTAAAATAAATATCTTAAAAAACAGAGAAGTATTGGATAAATCTCTAATATTGATTATAAGCTTTTGTATTAAAGACGAAAGTATACTCTATAACCTTTAGGAAATAATTTATTACTTTTTCAATGTGATTTTTTGTTATTTATAGAGATACATTAATAGTCTTAACCCTATAATATTTGTGTTTTATTCTTATAATCAAACCATTCAGGCGACTGTTTTATTCCCACATAACAATGTTTAATGGCTTAGCAATAATCGTGTAAGTATAAAAAATGTAGCAAAAATCTTAAAATCCGCTGTAACTATTTACCTCTATACCTAATATTAGGCAATAACTAGCTAATCAAAGAGCTGCATATTATTAAAATCATGATGTATTTTTTATGGAACCCAGTTTTATTTTACTTTTAAAACTTTAATTTAAAACTAAATAATTATATTATAGTTATTATTTATTATTTTATTATTTTAACCAAAGCAGACTTTAGTCATAAACCATAACTTGATGTATTTTAACATATTCTAATATAACTAGACTATAGGGTTTTTAACAATAGCAACATTTTTAGAACTATAGGTAATTTTTATACTAGTTTATAATTAATATGTTTTATATAAGAACAAATTAATTTAATTTAAAAATATCAATTGTTATGGTTGTTTTATGTAAGCAATATTTTTTTTTTTAACAATATTTTTAGAGAAGAATTCATAACTTCTCATAAAACCTAGTCATATTTATACCAATAAATTACCATACTGATATTTGTTACTCTTTTTCGATCAATTTGAAATAATTGCATATGTACTTACACCACACTAGTATTATAAACTACATACGTATAATAAATATGTATAAATAAACGTAATATCTGTATTATATATAAATATATCTACATGTTCATACAATTATAATTGTATTAATGTTGATTGTAATTATAATAATAAATGATCTCTTTTTCTTTGTATGTATATACTATTTATTTACCGATCAAGTACACACCATTATAAATGTTTAAAAATAAGTACCTATACATGTACATTTTAAAGCCTATACGGCTACACTTATCATAATGGTAAAAAGTTCCAATTTGTTGTAAAAATAGTAACTTTTTACTTTTCAGGATACCCCGATGAATAAATCTAATGAATAAATACAAGTTTATGTGAAAATGGCAAAAAAATATCCACAGGACTTCAAAACTAAAATCAATATTATGTATTGATAAGAATTATTAAAAATCTATTTTTGTTGCATTCAAAAATTAATAACCAAAGATACAAACAATTTTCCCCAAATATATAGGCCTCGTAATATTTTTTTTTAATATTTGGACTCTTTTAACTAGTTTAAGACAATTAAGAACATTATTTCATTTTTTTCGATTTATTTTGATGAAATTATTTTTTCTCAATAACAAGAAAATGTATTATAAGGTTCCTCATAACCATAAGTTGTATTCATTTAATAATATCAAAAATATATACGACGGTAATTTTTAGAAGTGTTTGAAGTTTAAATTTTTACAAAATTGGATAAGCAAACAAAAACGATTTTAATAATTTTGTTATTGTTCAAAAAATATTAATCGTAGAAACTTGAAATGTTTCACCATAACATATATTATTATTTTCTGTGCACAACAAAATATCCGGACTAATTTATTTTAAGACAATTACCTATACGTCGAACCTATTTACATCGGTTCTACGGTGTGTCAATGTTGACTTGCTAAATATTATTGAATTACAATATTGCATACGAAGATTTTAGTCAAAATGTACCATACCATTAAATATTATAGAAAAGTAAATTACTTGATATAGCAATTAGAATTGCCCGGGTTTTTTTTTTAATTGAAAATTTAAATTCGTTTAATGGATGAATCGAATTTGGCACCGAGTAGACCACCACAGAATTCATTATATTGATTTTTTTATCAAATGTATCATTATTTTAAGTTGAACTATAACGGTTAGTTTTTTTTTTATCTTATTGTAGTAAAATAAATATTTAGCCAGTAATGAAACTGATAACAAAAAAGTTATGTTACTTTTGGCCACGGCCTTATATTTTTCAGTTGCATATTCAACAATTAATCATGTCTTAATTATTGTGTTATGTGAATATTAAAAATAGCTGCATAATCTGATTAACATTAACCTACTCACTACTGGCTTATAGTGGTTACAATAGGTAACTGTACCAGTGTAAGGTGTAACGATTTGGTCAACGAAAAGTTACGGAAAATTGAATTTGAGATCTACTATCTAGTTATCACTGTTATCACGCACCACTAGTGTAAATTTGACCTGAATGGGCAATCCACCTACAGCAGCGGCGAAATAGACTCGGGTGACCCATAAAAAAGAACATTCGATCAGGTAAGAAACGCATCACGTCCGGCGATGTCGAAATAAACCAATAAAATAAAATAATTACGAAAAAAATAAATAGCACGTATTACGTGGTCTGGTAAATTTGTACCAGTCGTTGACGTCGACGATGGCCGAGAAAGGCTCCGTAAAAGGCGATATTGGAGGGCTACAACTAGTTTACACACATTCAAAAATTAAACTACCATTTAAGATCCGAAATTCGTTTGCGCACAAAATACTATAAAATGAACCACTTGTTTGAGCAATAATAAACTACCTATGCGTTCATACTTCATACGAATATAGTATGCAAAATATTATTTTCCTATGACCTGAAATTATTTACTCAACTATTGTATACCATTCAAATTTATAAAAATTATTTTTACGTGTGAGTAGTATTTTATTTTTAAAAGATAAACATATTTGAACGCACGCAAATATATGGGAAACACTCCAAAGTGTATTTACTCACATTCTCAATTGGCAACTTATTACTTATTAGGTATTAAAAAAAATCCATATCGACTTTCAAAAATATGCTCATAAAATACTCGTAAATATGCTCGTAAAATTGCATGTTGAGCATTGCATATAGCACAATCTTGGTTTTATCGAATAAAAACTCGTAGGTAGTTAGGTAATTATTACGGGAGTATAAAAATAATAATTATGGTGACATGTAACAACCAGGAATGTTAAACTCTGGAATTTAATACCTGGACAGTAGAAATCTGGACTGTAAAAATCTGGACAGTAAAAAACTGGAATTTAAAAATTTGAAATCTGTAAAAATCTGGACTGGACAAAACTGGACCGTAATAATCTGGACCGGACAAAACTGGACCATAATAATCTGGACCGGACAAATCTAGACCGTAAAAACCTGGACTGTAAAAATCTGGAATTTAAAAATTTGAAATCCGTAATAATCTGGACCGGACAAAACTGGACCGTAATAATCTGGACCAGACAAAACTGGACCGTAATATTTTGGACCACACACATATATTATAACATATTCGTTTTAAGGGGATATGAGTAGGCCATAAATATTAATTTTAATGTTTTTTGGGATAGATTCAAAAACCTTTAATTTTTAATACATTTTAAACCGAACAGTTATAATGGTCAAAAGAGAAACGTGTGCATTTTAAATAGATTAAAAAATCAAAACTAATAGTATGATACTAGTAACAACGGTTATACAGTAAAATAAAAATATTATATAAGGTAAGATTAAAAAACAAATAACGTTTTAATCTACCACAATTTGTTACCTCTTCAATTACCATCCTCATGTTCCTTATTCAAAAACTAAGACTATAAACAAAAACAGAACGTAACTATAATGTATTGTATAGTAATAATTGCATGGATATTAGATGGGTAGGTATTAATGTAAAAGTATGAATTATTAACTATATGTCAGAAAATAAAAATCAGCGTTGGGCAAATAAGGTCTATGATAAGCAGATGATTAAAGACTGTATAAAATATTATATTTATAATTCAAAATTAATTAACTTCAATACATCATTATGCCTAAACACTTAGGTATTGGATTTTTCAATGCTAAAGGATTAAAATGAGGGGCATTGATGTAAAAATTCAAAATAAATAAAATCTGACTAAGTAAAATGAATCATACTTGATAAGTAAAATTCAATCAGTATTTATAAAATAATTTACCTAAGGTAAGTAGGCACCTAGCTAAATGGTTTAAATATTTTTTTGGTTTGTTATATATTTGCCACCAGAAGAATTAAAGATAACACATTCTGCAATTTTAATAGCTATTTTTCTACCTTATGGATTATACTTCTCAGCTGATTATATTTTTGCATAATTGCATCATATATATCATCTAACCCAAGGGCAGACCGGCCCAGTGGGCCGCTGTCCTTGGTTGGGTTTGGGCCGATGCCTTGTAAATGGTACGATTATATCTTATAAGACATAGGTACATAAACATAGTAATGTGACATAACACATAAACATAATAGGATTATATATTTATATATGAGTTAATAGAGAGAGGTGTCATCAAACTGTAATAGTTAAATGATTTCAATTTCTATAACGAATAAATCATAAATTACTCCCTTTAATTTTCCATTATATTATTTGGGGCGAAAAAAAATATTTTGGTGGCTAAGCCCCCTCTAGCTCCAAACAAATTACGCTTGTGGTCAGAGTAGGGCCGATGTTATATATCTGGGATAATGAGCCGGACCCTAATCAGTCTGGCCCTGTATTTACCTAATTTAAATCTCAATCTATCCCTGTGGCCTGTGAGCTGGAAAAACAAATGATGAACAATCAAGTACAATGAACTGAGCTGAAGCTTTCCATAGGCATTTTAATAAAGATAATGTATTTACTAAATTGTATATAATCTGTACGCAAACGAGTAGGTAATTCTACGAGAACTAATCTGAGAGCAAACGAACTGTAAAAATGTGCTCATATAAGTTTTAATTTTAGTAAATATGCGCAAACTAGGACCACTCTTGTGGAGAACGATGGTTTTTTTCTGAATTTGCTAAACCGACGAGGGAAAATACATTTTAGGTCAAGGAATACTGTAAAATCCCTCTATATTGGCATCCCAGTACACGCCTGTTTATGTGTATTGTGTATTAAGGCAATAAGGCAGTATATTATCAAAAATGTTGAAGCATCATAATTTATAAGTTTATAACTATTGCAGGTTGCTGTTGTAGTTATAACATCGAAAAGTACAATAGAACACTATATTCGATGGTCAATATAACAACCGTGCATTGAATGTGCAATCGAAAAATCGAAGATAGAAATAAGAAAAATTTTAATTTAATATTTTTTACCCATCACGGAGTGTTACCAATTACGTAGTAAGCCATCGGGAGATGACAATCATTATTAAGATCAATGAAACAGAGCGGAGATGACGGTAACCAGCTGAAGTCTCACCACTGACTCCCCTGCGCGGTTATACAAATTATCCCTCTATGCATCAAAATCTGTGTGTCATGTTTGGCCCGAAAATCAAAACTGCACCTCAATTACATCTCAGTATTTATACCCACCTCCGATCAAATCGTGGGACACCGCTCCTAAATTACGAGCTCGTAACTTAGTTTACGGCCTGCAGGGTCGGCTGCTACGTTTATATATAATATCCTTTTCATTTGACCTGTCGACCATGGTTTTCCAACACACACAAACACACGTTTCGCATTCAGCCTTCCGCATCCGGCTCCCCCGCTTACCTGACCTAAACTAACCGTAGACAAAATACTGAAGCAATTCTGCTGCCATCCTAAAAGTATGATTCGTTAAACATAAATCCCTTTTATGTCACTTTCATCTGACCCGAATGAGTTTTCCACCATTTGGCGGTGATAGTTGTATATGTATACAGAATACTGCTAATATTTTTCACCACCCACTTCACCACAACGACAACGAATAATATTTGTCATCGCGTGAACGACGGTATTAATGCTACCCTACAGAATACACCGCTACCTGTGCATACCGATTAGACCCATTTACAGTGAACTATTTATAAACCGAAAACAATTCACAAAACATAATAAATAATATAATATAACACATTATCTTTATAAGTAAAATTATAAAAAACCAAATAGGTACATTTATACTAAAATATATTACAAAGAAGAAAAATTGTTTGTTTGTTGGAAGTAAACTTTGAAACTACTCAACTGGTTTTAAAAATGTTTATCATCAGAAAGC
This sequence comes from Nasonovia ribisnigri, assembly GCA_027563435.1. NCBI lineage: Eukaryota > Metazoa > Arthropoda > Insecta > Hemiptera > Aphididae > Nasonovia > Nasonovia ribisnigri. The sequence continues at coordinate 59,343 of JANEHU010000490.1, forward strand.
CACAATATCTCAAGGATCTATAATGTGCTATATTTTATCCAGTGCTCGAGTTGAGCATTTATTAAGTAGAGGAGCTTAATCCAACAATTAACTGCGTTCCAAGTGCGAAATTATTCAATACAGACCCATTATGGGCTTTGCCCCCCTCCCCTCTTAACTAATTCCTAAATTTTGAACACTACATTTCACCTTAGTTATATAATTTTAACTTTATTATTTTCCAAAAATAATATATTTAATTACATGTATGTAACATGTAAGTAAATATGAATTTATATTTTCTATTCATTATTTACCTTATTTTTCAAAATTTTTATTGATGGAAATAATTTCTACATATTTCAATAGGAAAAAAAATATAACTATCATAATAATTATAATTTGTGGTTCAGACGTATACCTATGTCAGTTGTCAATACTAGTCCACAGATATTTAATAATACAATAGTTTATTGTACATAATATCTGCGCAATACTAAACTAGGCAAAGAACAAGAGTGGTATAATATAAGCAAATTAAAATAAAAAATTTTCAAGATAATAGTTAGTCTAAACCAGTGGGTCATTACCCAAATTTGGGTCGCGTAACCTATAAAAAAGTCACGACAGGTCATTTTTGTAAAAAAAAAAAAATAAATTTATAAAATTATAAATTATAAATTCAAATAAGTTATGAATGGATTGAAGAACCATATTTTACAATAGATATAATATGACAATTAAAATGTCTACTGATATAGAAAATCAATAAATTGAGCTACTTGTAATTCCAAACTCAAACAAATGTTTATTGAAACTTCTTTGGAAATGTTTTGGGTACACTTATGCACGGAAAATCACGCAAAACTAGCAGCTAAAGTATTTTTCTTTCATGCAGCCTATACAAAGTTGACACGGGTCGTGAAAATATTGTTACAAAAACAGTGAGTCGCGAGTAAAAAAGGATGAACACCACAGGTCTAAACCATAGATGAGATAGAAAAATAGTTTTTATATCAAAAATTAAAAATTCATTAGGTAGGTATATCATTAACAGCAATTTAGATCCACACCACATTTTTATAAAAATTATTTTCAGCATAAGTTAGTACCGTCCCCCCGTCTAAGTAAAAAATAGTTGGGGTACGCAAAGAAAAAATAAAAATAGCAGAAAAGCTCCATCCCCTGTGCAGTCCCCCCACCACAATTCAAGCACTGATTTTATCTCGATAAGTGGCCCCTATTTTTTATTGCAAATTGAGAATTTTTATAGGAATAATGGAAATAATAATAATAAATAATTTATTTTTGTTTATTATAATTTAAATGGTTGCTATAGGTCACAAAAATAAAATAGAAATGATTGAATATCATTTTAGACCTGTATTTTATATAACTGTGTTAAAAAGCTTTCATGGAAATTAATATAGGGCAAATCCACGGGAATTTGTCACCAGAAGTTTTGACTTTTGAACAACACTAAATATTAGGGGTAATACCGGGTATTAAATGACGGATTGAACACGAATTTTGACTCATATAGAGTTGGTATTTTAACGGGCAATTGGGAAACGAAGAGCACGGGATCAGCTAGTATTTATTTTTGTACATAAAAATACGGTCTACGGGAATAATGATCCTGTTCTGTAGAATCAACAAAATTTGATAATATTTTTTTAACTAATAGAGTGTGATATTCTACAGGCCATGTCCGAACTCCGTTTTTTAATATTTTAATCTCAAATTTTATAATATGTCTTCAAAAATAATACAATTTTAAGTATTTTTTTACAAGTTATATTACACTATCACATATTTGAAATAAAATCGGAGTTCGATGCGGCCTGTAGGAAGTCTTCTTCTTTCAGATAAAAATAGTTATCAAAATCCGACAATTCTACAAGGCCAGAGAAATATTCCCGTGACGTTTATTTTTATATAATACCCTATAAACCCCCTTTAAATAGGTATCGGGCAGTAGATTAGTGGACAATTATTATAAATAAGGTGGCAACTAAAAATATATAATTTAATTTTAAAACTGTATAGAATTTTAGAAAATTTGAAAAATTTCCACCGGCCCCTCAATCCACTTTCACTAATCTATTATTATAAAAAATGTTTTTCGATAAACTACTATTTATAGAACAGTACTTGACTTTTAACTATTTGAGTAGGTACCTATTACTTTTAAATACTTTTTAGAAGTATTTCTTAAAACACTGTATATTACAACTATAATAAGGAGTATTACACGACTTTGTAATAATCTTCAAAAACAAAAAAAAATTTATCTAGCTCTGAGATACTAAAATTAATTTAATCGAAAATTTGTTTATTGCATTTTAAAAAAATCAATACGATCACTCGCTGTATTAAAATATTATCGAAGATTAAAATTATGAAAAATTATGGATATAAACGGTGTTACTTTGATTTACAACAATAGAAAACGTTGTGCGTCAAAAATCAACAGTCAGCGTTGAACATGATACGAACATTGTATACGATTACGAAATACAAACTACGATGGTAAAAAAACATAAGCTCCGCTAGTCCGCTGACCTTCAACTAAAACAAATATTAGATGATATAATAATGTATGGCACATGTTATCATTCTAATATACACAGAAAAAACACAAACAACTCTAAATACGTTATATTACCTTTACTGGTTGTTGGATTTGTCTTGTTCTTGTATAGATAACCTCGTCATTTTTTACTTTATCAAATTCAATTAAAACCCGATTTTGACAAAAATTGAAGCTGTCTGGTTCTTGCACGGACCCCTTCAATTGAATACTTTTACTTTAATACTTAGCAGCACTGGTAAGTGATAGACATATTTACAACGTCAAAGACATTTTTATATCTTTGAGCAACGAAAATAAGAAAAGTACCTACACGGCTACACAGCATATTCACTTAGAAGCTTTCATGACAATATAATTTAACAATTTTGGTTGCTGATCTGCAAATATAAGTCATAATACACCTGTTTAATTTGTAGTTTACGTACGTTTGGCCAAGTATAGTAAAAATACATTTAAATTTTAAATTATAAATCTTTCTATACGTAAGAACGATTCTAACCGGATATGGTCTTTCAGTCTATGAATTTTTTTAATTAAAAATAAATTTATTTATGTATTAATTTATTAGAATATAAACGCCAAACGGCTATTAAAAATACAGTGAGTTAGATGATTTGATAAACTTAATAAAACATAGTGAAACAGTAATAAATATAACAGATTATAACAAAAAAATAAACCTAATGTAAATAAAAACAAATTAAAATGAATAAAAAAATAATTCTTGATGGAATAACTAAAATATTGAATAAAAAAATCATAATAGGTCAATAAAGCCTAATTTAATAAAAAAATCTATATTTCATATATAATTTCCCCAATGCACTAAATAAAATCTAAAATGAATAAAAAAAGTCTTGATTGAATAAATAAAATATAAAACGGAAAAAAACCGCCTAGTTGAATAAAAAAATGGGCCCGCCATGAATTTTTTTGAAGTGAAAGAAGGGTTCCAAATTTGCGAATTTCGAAACTATGTTTGCGAATTGCGTCCTAAATACCAGTAAAAAAAAATTTCCAAAAATGTTAATTTTTATTATGAGGGTGGCTGGCGAGACGTGTTGCTGCTCCCCTCCCCCCCCCCAATGAATTTTGTTTTTTAAGGTGGAAGGAGGGTCGTGTGAATTTAAAAACTACGGTTGCGAATACGTGCGAATTGCGTGCTAAATATCTGCACAGTTCGCTTATAGATTTTCCATTGGAGGGGTAGGGGGCTGGCCAAAACCAAATAAATGCTGTTTAACAATTATATCAGGTATATCAGTGTGCCCCTAAAATACTATTCGTAGCCGCAGTCTCCTGAATTGTAATTAGTTAGGTTATAAATTTATATCATTATAAAAATAATATTTATAAATCCTAATTCAATAATCAATATAATATACTAACACTTCCATACATAGCTTTGCTTTTTACAGTTATTTTGTTAGTCTGTCGATGATCGCAATAAATATGGCTATACGAATTATATCACGATGACATCGAGCCCAATAGTATTAATAAACTACGGAAATGTTGAAGTTTGCTATTAAAGAATGTATATGAACAGAGATATACACATTTCTGGATGAATTAATTTCAACAATACTATAATCGCCTAAACAAATAATTTATAGTATCTGACATTCTGATAACATTTTTATAGGTAGTTACACAAATTCTTTTCAAAAACAAAATTATGTTTATTGAAGTCTTTTAAAATACAAATAGTTAAAATTAAAAAGAGAACTATTATAATACATTGAAACATACCCATTACTCATGCATCATGGTTTATGGTAATAGGTATAATATACTCTGGTTAGTTAAACATTGCATATTGTACGAATTACAACGCAGAACGCAGTTTTACATAGGACGTTAATCATTTATATTAAGTGTATATGCTGCATAAAAATTAATATATTTTAATTGAATATACGTCTGAAATAATTAATATCTGGGTTAAAAAAACGTCAGCTTATCCAGTGGTCGAGAAAGATTTAAAACCTACCCTTTTATTTTTTTCTTGTTATAAATGTATTTATTCAATTGTCCATTGTTAACGTGGGTTACAAAACACTGAACAAATAGCGGCTTACGCATAGACTTTTAAGCGCTCGTGCGTTTTACAACGCCTAACTACACAATCGATTATGCAGTATCATATAATATTGTATAAATAAAAATATAAAATAAGTATATTTTTTTAATTTAAACTTTGTAAAAAAATAGGTAACTTATATTATATTAGTGTTGCACTTGTAGGGTGAAATAGTGAATATTTATTGCCAATGTTCCAAACTTCCAACATAATATAATGTTTAACTTACCAAGCACTTTATTCTAACTCCGAAAATAACTAATTATTACCTACGTCAAATCATAATAGATAAAATGTATTGTTATTCTGTTTGTCCACCCAAATTTTACCTTCAATCTACAACAAAAATAAACTATTATTTAAGGCTTTCTTATCGGTCTGCTTTCCTCTGGCGTTGCCACTCTTCAGCTTCGCGTTCTTTCGTAATCCTCTCCACCATGCCAGCGATTGTTGACCAATTTTATTTGTACATTGTACTCCAGCATTGTTACCATGATATTTGAAGCGCCGAATTGTGTCGTACCTACGTAGACGCTCGTTTCTTTCCTCCTCTTTTCCCAAGTGTCGCATTTAATTAACGGTTGCGTGTTCCACATCGCCGATCCCCTATCCACAGATCAGATATAGGGCAATTTCGAACACATTGAATCACTTCAGGTATGTCCAAAAGCACTCATGGCCTGTTAACCTAACCTAACCTAGGTAACCTGTTAAAAACTGGGTTAGATGGGAGCTGACCACTCTGTGCCTCCTGCCATACTATCGTTTGAGATCCGGTATTAGTTGTTATGTCCATCGTCCCTTGGGTGGTCTTTCCTATTCAACTCGGATTATACCTCCACGTATGAACCATCGCTCTTTATCTAGTAGGAGAAGTGGTGGAGTGGAGGCTACTACCGCTAACGAAGCGATCCAATAACACCCTCCTGGCGACCGCCTCCTACTTTTTTGTCGCCCTTATTGCAACTTACTCTAACCAAAAGGGAGAAGCGTAGAGTAGTATTGGTTCTACTATGACGAAGAGTAATCTTCTCTTAGGCTTTCTCACCCCTCCAAGGTAAGGCAGACAAATGCTCAGTTATTTGGTAACTTTTGCAGTTTTGCTGCTCTTTCGGCAACCAAGGTCCATGTAATTTTAGCCTGGGATCTAATTTTACCCCAAGATATCGTAATCTACTTGCTGGTGGTATGAAATGTCCACCACAGTTAACATACATGGTGTTGTTGCGCTTCCTGTTGGTAAACATGCCCACCTCGGTTAGAGCCCACCGCGAGTCACAGACCATGCTCAACCATCCTCTCCGTGACTCAGCTGAACGCATCTTCCAGGAAGATAATATAGATATTTAAGAGAAATCTATTGATTCTAGACACTAATTCTAGTACATATCCTTCAGAAATTTCAGTTGATATTCCTGGTAAGAATATTATACGAACTATAAAATATACAGCTGAATGATCGCGGCATTAAAAAACCAATTTTATTTTACTACCTAGCTCATTTAATATTATTAAAGTAACTGATGTCTTACTAAAATTATAAAGTGAAAACATATTTATTTATGAATTCTTCTACTTCAAACTCGAAATAATTTCTTTATTAATAAATCCTTAATTATTAAGGATATCTCATGTGGGTATAGTTTTACAATATTGAAGAATAAGTAGAATAGAATACTGAAAATGTGAGATTAAAAAATCGATCAGTTTAAATAGATAATTTGTATTATGTACAAATTATTATGTTAATTTATTTTCATTTATAGTTAAGTACTCGCCCACCTACTATTTCAATTTTACTTTATAGTTAATACTGATTATTGGCGATTTAAAATATTTTCAAGTATATAAAATATAATTTAAAAATCAACCATAGTCTATATTCTATAAGGGTACAGCCTATTTGCGCCCCAGAGTAGTACATTTGCGCCCCGAGGGATATGGACAGATGCGCCCGAAAGATAAGGTACTACCTGCCGATTTATAGCCCATATGCGCCCATTTCGTATGCAACGTTGCCGTTGTGATAGGTTATGTTGATATATTAGGTGATATATAATAAAAAAAAAGTATATAAAAAATATTTCATGATAAGTTAATATAATAATATAATAATAAGTCAATATTTATATTAAAAATAGTTAAAACGGGAAAAATAATATGTACAATAGTTTTAACTTTATAAGGTAATAAGTCGTATTGCTTGTATTCCAGAATACAGTTTGTCAACATCGCACGAGTTTAACTCATTTTCATTAAAAATATTTCGGGCGCAAGTGGGTTATAAAAAAGGTGTGATGGGCGCAAATGGTTTGCACCGTTCTATAATATATACAAAAATGAATCCCTATTTCCCTTGATCACGCCATAACTTGAGAACCTAACCTAACCTTTATCGATTTCAATGATATTTTTTCTATTGTGTTCATAATTATCAGGACAACATTTTTATAAAAGATCAATTTAGGGAAATCCACAGGAAATGTATGAAATCTGGATACCAAAAATACAACAGTATTTTATTTTTTTTTGTATTTCAATAATTTATTATACAATCTGTAATTATCTATTTGAAATAAGTATGAATGATGTTATTATTTAATGATTTGTAGTCTTGGGAAAATAATCCATCTATTGATAGAACTTCGAGGTGGTGGGGAATGATCCCTAATAATTCAAGAGGTCTTGGCACCAAAGCGTTTTAGTCGCCTGGGATGTTTCGATTGCATATATTGAATATTAGAGAATAACGGTGTTTGGACAGCTTTGAGTGTGTGAAAGTTCGGTCTTTTTAGGGGATTACTGAACACCCACCACATAAGGGGAACACTTGCGTGATGACCCATAGCCCGTACAGCGTGTTGCCTCGATAGGAAAATCGGTGGAGACTATGGGCTTTGTACTATTTAGTTATAAAATAATATAATAAAAGAGATAGTTTTAAATAATAATTTTTAAACAATAAAATAAAAATAATTTGCCTTCAAAAAGTGAATCATTCAGTTTTTTGTTGGCAGTTTTGGGGGAATATTATAATTAATGAAAGATACAATAGGTTACTGGCATGTCGCATATGGCTGGTGCACAAGGAATGATATATTTTTGGGCACATGGCTTATGCAAAAATAATAATAATTGTGGGCACAAGGCTAACATGTGTTATATATAATTTATGTTAAAGTGAAATATAATAACCTCGCAAGACCATAGCTAGTCATATCGTTCGTTAGGTCAATTTGGACATGTTTTCGCCGTCTAAGCGTATTTTTCATTTTTGTTATACCTAAGATACAATTCCGCGTCGGTGATCTGGTGTCTAGGTGCTACATAGACTTCGCAACACCCGAAACACCGGATTCCGACGGAGGTGTACACTAGGCATCTTTTATTATTTAAAGCCATGTAGCTAACGTCTTGCTACCAAACACACGTTAATGTTTGAAAAAAGGGGGGAAAAGTGCCCATGTCTTGCACCAAGTGGGTTAATATTTTATAACAGGGGGAAGGGGCAACATCAAAGAGCCAATCATTATGCAGCCAATGATAATAATAATAGTAAACACCGTCATATTGTGAGTAAAAAAAATAATATAAATAAATAATAATATTGTTATCACTAAATTGAATAACAAAATTCATTACTGTAATATTATTTTTATTTTTTTTATTTTTACCCACTGACCTAATATTATTATTATTACTACCGTTGTTTTTGTATTATTATTATTATACATTATAACAACAAGCTAACACTACTATAATATAGTATGTCTGCTCAATCAAGTAGTGATAATAGTAGCAGTGATAAGAGCCCAGATACATATACATTAGTCATTAGATAACAATTGTAATACTCCTGTACCAAATAATTTTGACAATAATTAAAAATATTCTGGCCCTAATACTAGGTCACGAACAACCCAAAATAAAAAATACCATAGGAAATCTAGAAGTGTAGAATCATTATCCTCCCATGTAAGGGGTGAGATTACAACTTCAGTACCACTTCGGATCAATTATATTATCGGATAATTATTATTTAATCAATTATAATTTAACTCCTTAAATTGTTTGTATAAAATACCATCATCACTAATATTTGAAGCTATATTTCTTCCAACATTAACAAAAAATGAATTAAGAATATTGACGACTTCTTTTGAGATTATCCTACCTAATTCATCTTTTATTTCATTCACGATTAAAGATATATCTTTAATCGTGATTTCATTAATGATAGTTTGTTTATTAACTTTAGTGTTAGAAGCTATTTTTATAAGATCCCATACTTTTTTAGTATTATTGCCAGCTAATTCAAAATTTGTTTTATAGTATGCGCGTCTCTAGCAATTTTAATTAAGTTATTTAGTATATTTCTATAAATAATATAAAAATTTTTATAAGGAGCATTAAAAGGTTGACGCCTCATTTTATTATACATTTTTTTTTCTAACTCTATAGACGTAATAAGACCCAACGAAATCCAGGGTTTTAGTTTACATTTTTTATTATTGTTCCTCTTCTTAATATGTGAGTAATAATTAGAAAATGCTAAAATTAAAACATTGATTTTATTATTAAAAATATCGACAAGGCTATCAACATTTTTACTGTCTAGTAGGGTATTCGGGTATTCCAATCTTCCATTCTAATTAGAATATTTAGACTTTAAAGTCAATTGTTTTAAATTCAATATTTAAATCATTGTTAGCCTAAGTGTTTTGAATATTTAAATCATCAATATTAAACTAAAATTATCAATAATACTACTGCGCAACATATAATATGATACTTCTTTAATATTAAAATTTTTTACAAATAGGTAGGTAAGTGATCAATACATGTATTCGAATAACTACTAATTCTGGTAGGATTATTACAAGCAAAATAAAAATTATTGCTGTGTAAGATATTCAAATATTCAACTGTTTCAATATTATTTGAAAAACACAAGATTTGATTATAATTAGGTATGCTTATATCATAGTCCATAGAAACATAATCATTCAGAGAAAACAAAAAATCTTCCAAAATATAACTAGGTGATCTATATAAACCGGTCAAATTAAAAAGTGATTTACCTTTATCAATAGTTATTTTAATAGAATTACAATTAGATATAAATTATTTTCGGATTGTCTTAATTTTACATATACTATTTACAAGTACTGATAAACCATCTGATTTATTTAACTTGCAGAGGGAAGGTATAGCTTATTAGCTTCATAACCGTTAATCATAAAACTAATATCCTCATTTAGCCAAGTTTTGCTGAACACAATAACATCCAAACCATGATTAATAGAATTTAACAACAATAAAAGTTGATTAATATTAGCTTTCAGACTTCTAATATTCATACAAAAAATGAAATATTATATTCATGGAAATAATGGAAATACTTATTTTCTAAACTATCAATATTTATAGTTTGAACATGATTTATACCGTTTAATTCATGTAATAGGTTATTTTAATTGTTAATCATTATATAAAGTAAAAACAAATAAAAAATACCTATAAAAAAATAATAATGATCTTTATATGTATATCTAGATTATAGATACGTTAAAATAACTTCAACTCCACCTATAACTCACTTATTTTCTTATGAGTATCGATATCTAGCAGTTATAATCTTTACTCGTATTTGACCATCATTCTTCCTCATAAAAATTAAAAACACCACTCAAATTTGACCAAGTAGGTATATTTGAAACCCTATTGCGTTACAACCAGCTTAGTTTCTTATTATTAAAGGATAGTTTATCATTTATGAAGACTCATTGATTAGTGAATTTAGTTGATAAATCAAAGGTTTTTTATTCATTTTTGAACGTTTTTTCATCGTATTAATAATTTCATCTTTTCTATTTTTATTTACAAAACGCACAACTATATTGCTATCAAATTTTTTTGAAACTTTAGTACGATATAATTATTTTTTTTCAAGTTGATTAAAAATTATCAGTAAAATAAATTGTCCATAATATCATGTTATTTGTTTGGTGCTTAGGTAGTTACTTATGTGAGGTGTATCAAAGTTGCACAAATTACTGGTTTTAATTAATGATGCTGCATGGGGGTTAAGCCATGTGTAAAAACAGTTCAGCCCAAAACACGTGGTGACGGCATAAGAAAAAAATGTATGTGGAGAGCGCCACTCCCTCCCCCCAACACAGAACTGTAGAGTTAATAAATTAACATGCAGGCAGTGTTGTCTAAAATATGCTTGTCTATCAGGCAAAAATCAGAATTCAGAACTGTCATATTATTGTATTAACAAAGTAGACTTTGTTTAACATAATTAAAAACTATTTTTTTCTAAATTGTTACCTGCTATCATTGTTATTGGATTGGTACAATTATATTTTAAAGTGCCAATTACAACGATTCTGAACAAAGACGTGACAATGTTTCACGATATTTAAAAATGTATATTTTATATTATACCTAATACCTATTACCTAAATTGGTAGGTAGTAAGTACTTAAAAATCACAATTTATTATTTAATTAAACTGGCTGAAAACGAGTATTTTATTAATAATTTGAGGCCAGTAACAATAATCTGTCGTTAGTTTAATAATAAACTTAAGCATGCATTTTAATTGAAGAAGTTTTAATTGCTATTTAATGTTTAAAGTTTCTTGATAAAATATAGGAACTTACCTATAAACGAAAAACTTTTCTATTTTTATACTTTAAACAATAGAATTATAGAACTGGGTTGTATGTTGCCTAGTGTCAGTTATACTATGTCTATGCAAAGGTATCAGTGGCAGATTCATATGGAAGAGGTGGTGTTAAAGGGGGCATTTGCCCCCCTATCACCAGTGCCTGGTTTTCCACCGTAGGGCAGTAGTGGATGTTTATAGTACAATAGTACCTGTTGATGTTGTAAATTATTTAGTACTTTTGCCTCCTCCTCCTCCAAAAAAAATTAAACACTAGATCCTCCACTGAGTGGCATGCATGACATCCCCCACCATATAAAGTATAAGTCAGGGATCGCCAACCAGTCGACCGTGAATTGTCGATCTTTAAAGAGATATTGGTCAATGATAGATCTCCTTAAAAAATTACTTTTATCAATAATTACGTACGTAATCTTAAAGCGTAAGACTTTTATACACTTTTACGCTTTACGTACAAAGTAAAGTATTTATTAGAGAAGAATAACATACAATTTTCCGTACCTACTCCGATGGGTAAATAACGACCTTTCTTTTTTTTTTTTATCTTTAATTTATCTCCGTAGATTATTATTCTGCATGTAATAATAAAAATAACATACCTATTAGTAATTAATATACCTAAGCAAATAGTAGTCGATCGCATCAGGTACTTAAAATTTTTTATGTAGCTCACTTGTTGGAAAATGTTGGTGACCAAAATATGCTATAATTACATTACATCTTTAGGTGTTGAATACGAAGATCAACCATCAATCCTACTAATCTACTACAAGGGTGAGGGTATTATATATAAAATTGTTGACTATTTGTATATAACACAATAATAAAATGAACTGCACATTTTTTAGATTCTGAGCGGAGCGATGAATGTATTGATTTTACAATGATGTGTCGTGTTTTTTAGATTCTGAGCGGAGCGATGAATGTATTAATTTTATAATGATGTGTTTTTATTTTTTTTTTTATTTTTTTTTTTTTTTTGTGTCTGTCATCACGTTTTAGGACAGAAAAAATGCTTCGATTTTCTTCAATAGTACCTTTTCTGATAGGAAAGTGAATCTAGTTGGTACTTTGGGGGGTCAAAAGTCAAAATTTCCCAGTAGTTTTCAAGAGCGCCTGGAAAAACAAATGAAAAATTATGGGAAAAACGGGAATTTTTACGGAAAACCAATTTTCGACAAAATCGATTTTGGTTTTGGTATAACTCTAAAAGAAATGACCGTAGAGACATGAAATTTTGACCGAATGTTTATATAAGCATTTTCTACACACCATATCATTTTCAAAATATTCTGTCTTATTTGGAGCTGTTAACGGACATTTTCAGTTTCCAATTTTTTTAGTTTTTTTTTCTATAAATGTCAATAAAATTTTATTTGTTGGGTAAAAAATCTTGAAAATTTAATAGTAGGCTTCTAATATATAGTTTCAAAGGCAGATGAAAAATATTAAAAATCCGTAGTCACAATTTTTTTTATAGGTAATCAAAGTTCAAATTTTGACAAAATACGTAAAAATGACGAAAATGTGCAATTTATTTTGAGTTAGAAATTCATAAAAATTTTTCTTTTTAAATCTAAGATTTGAAAATCTAATACAAGATTCCTCATAAGTTTGCCTAATTTTATCAATAAAAAAAAGTTTATAAGCAAGTCATAATAAATTTTTATGAGCATTTTAAGTTCAAATTTGTACAAGATTAGATATTCACTCGATTTCTCATGTAGCGATTTTCTTATTTTGTTGCAATTCAAAAACAAATAACTGTAGATGTATGAAAATTTCACTGAATGTTTATATAAGCTATTTCTATACACCATCTAATTTTTAATATATTTTGACTGTTTTTCAGCTTTTTACGGACGATTTCAATTTTCAAATTTTTAGTTTTTTTTTCTATTAATATCAATAAAATTTTATTTGTTGGGCCAAAATAATGAAAATTTAATACAAGGCTCCTGATATATTATTACAATAGCAATTGAAAAATATTAAAAATACATAGGCACACATTTTTTTTATAATCATTTAAAGTTCGAATTTTGACAAAATTTATCAAAATCTCGAAAATTATCAATCATTGTAGTTAAACAATTATAAAATGATTAGTTTTTATAACTAAGGATTGAAATTTAAAAATAAAGATTCTAATAAATAGTACATACTGTAATCAAAAAATCTAAAAAATATATAAACACAGTTATTTTTTACAGATATTTTAAGTTCAAATTTGGAAGAAATTACATATTAAAATTAATTTTAACGAGTAAAAGTATATATTATAATATTTTTATAGCATCACTGATAATTTTAGGTTAATAATTAAATAATATGAATAATATTAATTCAACTTAGCAGCTACCGTATAATAACAATATCAATATAATTTAAAATATCCTAGACTGACATACCGTCTCCGCTCAGAATCGTTTTCTTATACAATGATATTATATCATTGAATTCAAATTTAATACCATCCATTATAGTACAGTGATCTACTTGTAGCCTACTGTACAGCGGAGCGACATCCACTTGACCCCCTTTTTTTTATATTTTATTTACAAGTTAAGATTTTTCTAATGAACCAATAATTACAAAAAAATAAAAGGAAATCAGCAGGGGGGTTATTCATTCTTTAAAAGTGGTCCTTCAAAATTATCATTTAATATGAATAGGAAATCATTGTATATGTACACTTGGAGACTGGAGTACAGAATGGTTCATTTTCATATATAGTATACTATACTGCATACTCATAAGAATGTTATTTATAATTAAATTATAATCAAACTACGTCCTGGATAAGATAATTAGATAAATATATAAAAGATACAACCCTATCGATCAACAAGTAAACTTCATAACAACTTCAAATGTTTTCAAATTTATTAGGTCTTATTGGTAGAATGGACAAGTTAGTTTAAATAAAAAAAAAAAAAGGAAACTGTCAGTATTGATCCACTGAAGACAAAATTATAATTTAATTTGTGTAAATAAAAAAGGGTTATTTAATAAAATATTCTGTGCATAACCGGAATTTAATTGTGCAAAATTTGATACTAATTAACTAATTTCAACTCTATTGGCAGCATTAATTTTGGTGCCAGTGACACAACAGCTGAGAATCTCTTATCCCAATTTCATCTGAACAAACATTTGATCTGGATTTTAATTGTTTTAATATATTTTTATTATTTGCAGTCTGTTTGGTTAAGATATTGTATCTTAATCAGTTACTAAATACTAACACATACAAGACTCAAGTATTACAGATGTTGTCAAATGATCTAATTAAGAATAATATGTTCAAACATATTTTACATTAATACTGTTGTATAAATGTCCTATTGTTACTATACCTAAAACTAAAATAATACAAAATTACAATCGACAAAACATAGTAATATTGTACTCATAGATCAATAATTACAAGCTTTGTTTATCAATATTTCTTTTTATTTTCCATCTCCAGCTTAATGATTTAAATATAATGATAACTATAATTTCTATAGAAGCAGTCTTTAAAAATATTAGTATAGGAAAATAATCCTTTGTCATTTACATCCCTACATATTCATTTAACGAATATAAAAATTAAAAACTTGTATTAATCATATTGATAGGTGATGTGAATAAAAGTTTTAAATTTAAATAAATATACACAAAATAATTATAACCCACATTATTAAATAACTTAAGCAAATATGATTTCTGGAAAATCCATAACGGGCAATGAAGGAAAGGAGTATTCAATTTCCGGTTCTCCTAAAAAATAAAAAAACATATGTACATTAATATTATTATCAATCACTAATCAGTAACATTCACAGAGTGTAGTTTTCCGTATTATAGTAACCTCGAGTTTATAAAACTATTTGAGGGGGGTTGGAGCATAGCATGCATTAAGGAATAGTTTTTAAGCTGTTCATATTGCACATAAATTTGGATGTGTCATTGTGTAAGTAAATGAACATAAGTGTGAACATTTCTATATACGTTTTTTATCGATCAGCAGGATAATGACTAATAGATCGTATACAATTCCAAGAAGTCTCACACAAGCACGCACATGCAAAGGTCACCAAATTTTATTTTTGACACTTTTCGTTTTTTTAAATTGGTACAACACAGCCATAAGAGAAAGAATTGTTTTGTTACTTCCTGTGACCAGATTTAAATCTTAAAAAATAACTGTATTTGATATCCTTTTGTTAGGTTATGTAGGAAAAATAATTTATGTTCTAGAACTGTATGTATATGTAAAAAAAATAAATATTTTCATAGTTTTTGTAAGAGTTAACAATTTTTTTAAGACTTATTGAATACTGAAATCATAAAAGTATTTCCTACATAACTTCCTAGAAAAAGGGACGATGATTTCATACATATATTCAAAACAATAAACCAACATCGGGAATGAGTACGTAAATTACTAATCTTCTGTTAATTGGTTTGAAACAACAAAAAATATGGTGCGCTCCAACCCACTTAAATATTAACTGTTCCCCAAAACAAAAATTATAAACACAATACAATAAAAATTAAAACTTTATGTAAAATAAATAACCTTTACCAAAATTATCAAATTGATTTTTAATTTTATCGATCATTATTTTATGATAGTCTTCAAGAAACCAATCACTCGTGTCATTATTGTTGCCACCAAAAAATTCACTCAGCATTCCAATGTTACAAGTCATACTTGGAGGCAAAACATCTGTAAAATAAAAAAGAATATGTAGTAAAAAGAAAGCCTTACAAGTTACAATGCATATTAATATGTAATATTCTAAGCAAAACAAAAAAATGTAAAAGTTTAACAATGTTTTTATTTTATACATTTAAATCACCATTATATTATGTAAGATACCTATAATATGTGCTTCAAAAGTTTACAAGTAACTTTCAAAATCAAGTTTAGTTGATCATTTTTTTAAAAAAAACAAGTTATTTTTTAATTTATTTTAACTGAACTTTACTCAAAATTTTTTTTAATGATTGCTTTAAAAATTATAAGATAATAACACAGATGAGCTTGATTGAACATAAGACATCTCTTTTTTTGCAGATCTCATCTTGAGTTTGGAACAAGTCTAGTCAATTATCCTTCACATATAAATCTCTTTAAATGCTCAACATAAAATATTTAAATTGTATGTTAGTATATTAATAATTAAATAATCATAGGAAGTGTCATCAATGGGTGACTCTTTCCATTCAAATAATGTTAAACTGTCATATTTGTTACTTTTAGCCTATATTCTTAGTGTATTCGTATTTGATACGGATTGTGTACTGCTATTTAGTAGTAAAAATAAAAATGTTAAAAATTAATTAATATGCCTATTTTAAGACTTCTACAACTTGTAAATCTTCTAGCTGGGGTTCACATTTTTTGGGTTGAGAAGAAATATTGCACATTTTGTACACATTGTATTATTGTAATTATAATGCACTCATTACATTACTTTATATTTAATTGTTAAGAATGAAGTTACAAAAAAAAAAAAACACAAAAGGTGTAAATACGCAAACTCGCTGATTTTAAAAAGAGCATAACTTTGACACTAAGCCAAACCAACAAATTCTGAATAATGTCAAAATATATGCACAGATTTATATAATTTGTGATACCTAGCCATATGGTTGACTCGTGAATTTTTTTTCAACACAATATAATAAGATCAAGATTAAAATTACAAGTTTCTTTGGGAATCTTCTACCTACATTTTAATTTTTTTTTTAACTACCTCATTTAATTTACCATACCTGACAAAAAAAAATATTAAACTAATAATTACCATTTTCCTGTGTTCTACAGTCAAAATGATTGAACTCTTCATTTGGATCATAGGTGAAGTTTTGTAATGGCGATTTACATTTGATTTCTGTCTCAAAATGTTTCATGGGCAAAACCTTTAATTGTTTAAGACCTTTACCATCAGACTTTTTGGTAGACTGTACTGTGTTTGTCAACACTTTCAAGGCAGTTTTTTTGCGATTTGTAGCTAAACTATTCTCTAAAAAAAAAATTAACAAAATAATATAATACACAATTTAAATTATCAGATAAGTATTAAATAAATACTGTAGTAGTAGTGAATAAACTTACTTATATTTTTTATAGGGTTTTCGTTATTTATGGAAGCCAATTTACGAACTCGAAATGTATTAGAAGACATGTTGTAAGTTTATTAGTTTGTACTGCACAGTTAAATAATAAATACAATATGAATAGTTTATTGTGTGCCGTGTAGCAACGTGTTTCAAGTACTTAAATAGTTGAAATTTTAAAGTGCTCGAAGAAAACAAAGGACTGAAACGGAATGAACAACGAATGAAAATGAAGTATGGAGTTCCCAGTTATAGACTATTATGAACTATGGACTATGGACTAAAGAGTATCGAAGCGACAAAAATAAATGTGTGGGTTTTAACTCTAATTAATTTTAAAAAAACTAAAATAGAACAAAATCGATAGAAAATTCAATACTCAATTTAACCCTGTGGAAGTCTGAACTGAAAAGTATCCAAGTATTGTATTATTTTAACGGACAAAATTGAAAATATGAAATATCATAAACTCACTTCTCAATCTTAATATCCGGTTCTATGATATCATTACGTTATCAAGTCACGACCACAACATCATAGACGTGACTTAATAGTGACTACAGTGTGTCTCATTACTGAAAATTACAATACTTAATTATTTCTAAAAATGTATGATGTTATTATTTTAATCTAATATTTTGTTATCATAAATCAAATCAAGTCAACAATAACAACTACTTGGACTGAGTTGGACCTTAGCAGCTTAGTAGTTAGCATGATATAATAAACGTTATTATATCATGGTACTTACTAGTTACTAGTTACTACAATCACGACTAAATAAACATGTCACATCTTACATTGACTACAATATTTAATACTAAATTATTATTTATTACACCTCGATTTTACATTATAGCATAACCATTACTATAATTTTCTATTATACTATGTTATAATCTTTAAATTGTAATATTATATTCTAAACAGACGTTTTTAATTTCTAAAATTAAAAGCGTTATGCTAGCCATCTTAAGTAAAAGCAACTATGATATAATTTACAATGTATTGATTTTTTCATGTTTCAAAAATCATTTAAAATCATGAATTAGAGTCTAAAATCTAAATCATTTAATTGTTCTACCAAGTTTTACACTTTGAATCTACATTTTAGAATGTCAAATATTGTTATTAACTAAATTAAAAAATGGACAATTTCAAAATGAAATATGAGGTAACTTGTATTCATATTTTATTATTTAATTAATATTATGGACAGTTTATATTAATATAGATTTTTGAATCAATACCTATTTATTTATATAAATCATATCTTCCAAGATACATTGTTTCTAATCCTGTTATTAAATCAAATTTGGATTCTCATTCTACATTGTAGATAGATTTATATTTCTCTTAGTTCTTCAAATAATATTTTTAATCAAATATTATTTTGTTGATCGTTAAACTTTATATTTATTAATACATTTCAATAATAAAATATTTTTATTTTCTAAAGGTACCTGGTGGTATTTCCTCAATAATGCCAAGCATCCCAGCAGATCTATTAAGCTATATAAATTGTATAGAAAGTATGCCAGTTTATAAAGGTGAATCAACTCTGCCAAAAAGAGGCGTTAACTTACTATCCTTGTATGCTGATAATAATATAAACTATATGCCCACTAATTTAATAGTAAGTATTTGGGCTATGTTAAGTTACTACTCACAATTTTTTAAAAATAAACTATAAATTATCTACAGCCTGAAAGGGATCCCAAGACTGGTAAAATTGTTTGCTATGAAGAAGTTCTTAATGATCCAGTTTTTCAATCTGATGGTAATTTAATACCTTGTTTAAAATCAATGAACAATCAAAATACTGTCAACCAACATGAAGATAACATTTTTCAATTTAAATTTGATCCTAGTATGAACCTATATTTATATTTTCCAAGAATAATGATTTACCTATACTGCAATTATTATAATATCCATTATAATTTGTTCTTAGATGATTTACCAGTAGCTCCAGGAATGACAAACAATTTGAAAATAAACCAAAATGATCAAAATACATCTATAAACATTTGTGCCATTGATACAACAGTAGAATATGAATGGACTGAAGATGTAGGAGGATTTTGGGACGATGAAGTACCGGAAATAGTAAGCCAGCCAGATACTACACCAGAACCAATTTCAGTAGACGAAATTAATCACATTAAGGTAATAAGTAGTATTCTGTAGAAATTTGAATAAAAATTTTTTAATCATACTTGCTTCTTAATAGAAAGATGAAAACTTTGTTCTTAAAATTACTGGAAATGCAGAAAGAGCTCTAGTAAAGTCAAAGTGGGTTGAAGAATTAGATATTTCAAAACCAATAGATAATTTTGACGAATTATTACCTGATCCTGCTTATAAATGGGAGTTTGAATTAGATACATTTCAAAAACAAGTAAGTACATTAATAATTTAGTCTGAATTATGAATAAACAAATATTTTTATAAATTCTAAATTATATAATACACCAGTGGTATTGCCACTTGGGGGTTTTGGCCTCTAGGTTCTCCTTATACACATTTTTCTTATAATAAATGTATTATTTATGTTAATTATAAACAAAAACTGTATTAACTTGGTTTAATTTATCCTCAATCCCCCCCTCATTTCATAATCCTGACTACCCCACTGTAATACACTTTTACATATGAATTTAATATACTACCTGTTATATAGTATTTTATTTTATAGGCAGTACTTAAATTGGAAGAAAAAAGTAGTGTATTTGTAGCAGCTCATACATCAGCAGGTAAAACTGTTATTGCAGAATATGCTATAGCACTTGCTAAAAAACATCAATTGAGGTAATTATTTTATCATGTATTCTATCCTCATTATATTTATTCTTTTATAAATACTATACTAATATTACATCGATATTTACATCCTCTTAGAAATATATAAATAATACATTTTCAACTAACAATTTAGATGCATATATACATCTCCAATAAAAGCGTTATCCAATCAAAAATTTCGGGATTTCAAAAAAAAATTTGGAGATGTTGGTCTTATTACAGGAGATTTTCAAGTGAAACCAGAAGCTCAATGTCTTATTGTTACAACAGAAATATTATGTTCAATGCTTTATAGTGATTCAGATAAAATTAAAGAAACAGAGTTTGTTATTCTTGATGAAGTTCATTATGTAAATGATAGAGATGTAAGTAATCTAAGAAAATATACTTGGTTATTTAATAAATATGTTGGTTGATAAATAATATATATTTTATTTAATAGAGAGGTCACATTTGGGAACAAATTTTAATTATGCTACCTAAACGTGTGAAATTAGTTATGCTGAGTGCTACCGTTACTAATGTTATTGATTTTGCCAACTGGATCGGTCGTACTCGTGATTCTAAGATTTATGTTGTATTTACTCTTTATCGACCAGTTCCTCTTGAACATTATCTTTATATTGGTTCAAATACATCTATGGAAATGAAAGACAATATGCATCTAATTAGAAAAGCTGACAGTGGGTTTCTAATTCAAGGGTATGTATATTATATATATTTAGTATATATAAATGTAAAACTAAATTGGTTATTTAAATACATTTATAGCTATCGTAAAGCTTCAGACCTATTAAAAAAAAATAAAGAAGTAAAAAAATATCAAGAGTCAAAGAATTTCAAGGATCAAAAACCAAAATGGGTCAATTTTTTGAGATTTCTTGACAAAAATAATTTGTTTCCAGTAGTTGTTTTCATTTTGTCCAGAAAAAAATGTGATATGATGGCTGAATCTTTAAAAAACTCTGTCAATTTTTTATTAAATAATAAAGAATCACAAGCAAATGAGTATTTTTTTAATGATGCTATAAAAAAATTAAAACCTGAAGACAGAGCTTTACCTCAAGTAAATATCAATGTTATTTTAGTTAATACTTTTGTTATAAAGCTTAAATAATAATTTTAACATTAAAAATCCTATAATTTTTAGGTTGTTTTAATGAAAGAATTATTATGTCAAGGAATTGCAGTTCATCATAGTGGAATTTTACCAATACTAAAAGAAATAGTAGAAATGCAGTTTCAAAAAAGTTTAGTCAAGGTAATTGATAATAAAAAAAAACGTTTCATTTTGTTTTAATTACATATTGAATACAATTACAGTGTCTGTTTGCCACTGAAACATTTGCGATAGGTATTAATATGCCAGCCAGAACAGTGGTATTTGAAGCAATTAACAAATTTGATGGTATAGAAAAAAGAAATTTGGCACCGGCTGAGTACACTCAAATGGCAGGACGTGCAGGTCGTCGAGGTCATGATGATAGTGGTACAGTAATAATAATGGCAAATGATCAATTACCTAATGACAGAGAATTAACAAATATGATGCTAGGTTAGTTTTTAATCAAAACAATAGGTATATGGAAATATGTTTAACCAATTTGAAAAACATTGACATTATTTTTTAGGTAAATCAGCTAAATTAGAATCTCAGTTTAAAGTCAGTTATTCTATTATATTGAATATGTTTAAAAAGAAAAACTCTGAAACTCTAGAAGAAATTTTAGGTAGTAGTTTCATTGAAGCTGCTAGAGCTAAGAAAAAAGATGAATATACTGAAGAATTAAATTCTTTAAAAATAATACACGGAAATGATAGTTGGGAACCAACAGGAAAGCAAGATATAACTGTAAAAGAATTCTATATTCGTGCTAAAGAGTATTTAGACTGCAGAAATGAAGACTGGGTAATTTGAATATAAAAATTATTTTAAAATATTTTATCTTTAAAAAGTTTATTCCCTCACTTTGACACCAACAGAAATATACATGCTCAAATGTATACATTTTTAATCAAATAATAGGTCGTAAAAAATATCTATAAATCCAAAGTATTAAACAATTCTAACATAAAAACTTCTAACTATTTTTAAATTTTAAATTTCAATTTTTTATTCAAAGTTTGTATAATTTCTTACTAAAACAATCAACCCTAGTATAAAGGACACCTATAATTATTAATATTTATTTATAATTTTAGGATAAACTTTATGCTGCAAGTGATAAAAGTTTCAGCGAAATTGGTAGATTTGTCATTATTACACACCGGCATTATATTGGAAATTTAGCTATTATATTATCAAGCAATGCAAAAAAAATTCCAAAAGAATTTCGGTAAATAAATATATTAAAATCTTTATAACATTCATATATTCAGTGATTCTTTTTACAGTTAACACTCATCTCGAAAAATAGAAATATTTTTTACAATATTTTTTTTACATAATTTGAAGTTACTATTTAAAACCTTCATTTTTGAATAATAACACTAATTTGGTACTTATTGGTTATCTCGACTATGTACCTATGATATTTTGGTTATTATTAATCAGTGATCACAATTCTATAATCATGATATCCGGTTATGGAATTTTAATAATAACTTAAAACTATTAGAAAAATATAATATAATAAAATTTTTTTTCAAAAACTAGTTTTGTAGTGACCAGATTTTGTAAAAAAAAGTTCAAAAATGTTTGTACATTTAAAGGTGATAAATGTTCACAAAGAATCACTTGATACTCAGTATATACTTAGCGTGTAATTTTTTTTTCAGAGTCCTGGTATTGGACAATGATAAGGTTAATAATGAAGAGCCAGACAATAAAAAAGATTCTTGGTATAAATTTATTTACCTATCTAAAAAAAGGAGATTATTAGATAAATCATTAGATGTAATTTCTAATAATGCTCATACCATTTTAACTATATCTTCAAATTCAATATTTGCAATCACTAAATTTTCTGGTAATTTTGATAGTGACTCAATTATAAAAAATTGGGAAATGAGACAGAATGAACGTTTTAGGTATGTAAAATAAAAGCATATTTTTCATAAAAGTATTAATTCCTTCCATGTTAATTGATAGTATTAACTATTATAAGTTATATTCATCATTTATTGTAATCAAAACTTTTAACATATTATTTAGAGATGCAGCTATTTCTACACACTGCCTGAGAGCTATTACAATACTATCAGAAAAAACATTACTTTTAAATCGAGCAGAAAATGATGATTCAGTGCTAAGTTTGTTAGATCTAGGAATTGATAATTTTGAATTACACCGAACTATGTTACATATGCATGCTTTAGAAAATCAAGTGTACAATATTGAATTGTCTGACATTATTGCATTTGAAGAAGTTGTAAGCATATTTTTATACTTATGTTATTTTGATTGGAATTATTTTTGTTAATAATAGTTAACTAACAATCATTTATACATTTACCAGATTTGTGATCAGCAGTACCAAACTTGTGTTTTATTAGTTTTAGTATTAGAATTTACCTATCATCGAACTTAAACTCGGAGCATTATCTATATTTTTATGGTGTTTAAATTTTAATACATGTTATAAACATGTCAAATATTACAATTTATAAATACTCAAACATTGTAAAAAGAATCCAATCTAGATAGATCAATGTACTCTAACACCAAAGATAACAACACTAGGTTGGGTTTTTCTGAACACAAATTTGATATGTTGGCCAAGAGCAAAATGAGTAGTGTGCATATTATATCCTCTTAAGTGTTTTCCATTTAAGAATAAAATTTTAACAAATATAAATTTTAGTTCTCAAAATTATATGAATATCAAACAAGAATAGAAAGAATAGCAGAATTACAACACCAAGTATCAAATAAAGCATTACAATTATATAACGAATATATCAGTAAAGTTGAAATTCTCAAAGAATTAAAATATATAAATCCAAGGAATGAAATAAGTTAGTAATTATTAATTAACAATCATTATTAATAGATATAAAAATTAAAATACTTACTTTTTCTAATTTCAGCTACCCAAAAAGGGAATGTAGCTGCAACTATGGGATCACATGAACTTTTAGTCACTGAACTACTATTATGTAATATGTTTGAAGAAATGAAACCAGAAGAGATTGCTGCTGTTCTTTCGTGTTTAGTTTGTGAATCTAAGTCAAATATTGATTTGGAACAAATTAAAGAACAAAATTTGATAAATGTATATATTAATGGCATAAAAAATATTCCATAATGCTTAAACACCAAACTATTATTTTTATTTTTAGGGAATGAACTTAATAAAACAAAAACATGATTACATTCAGTTGGTTGAATCAAATTATTTAAGCAACTATGAACGTGTTAATCTAAACTTCAATTTAGTAAAAGTGCTGTATTTGTGGGCTCAAGAAAAGGTAACCAAATTAAATAAATGTTAACATTGATAAGTAAAATTTTTAAACTTTTGCTTTTTCTTAGCCTTTTTCTGAAATAATGGAAATAACAGATATTCAAGAAGGAATTATAGTCAGATGCATAGTTCAACTGAATGAAATTTTAACTGTTATTAAAAATGCAGCAAAAATGATCGGTACTAACAAAATAAGTGAAAAAATGCAAGAAGTACTAGACAAAATCAAAAGAAATATTGTATTCACTCCATCTTTATACATGGAATAATTTTTAAATTATTTAAAAACAAATGTAACTATAGGTATTATAATATTATTCAAGTTGACAATAAATATAAATTCTTAAATTAATAGTATTCAATTTTTGATTAACATATTAATATAATATTATGTAGACATGCTAGAGATCACAAATATCTACAACGATTATATTATTGAAATTCAAAGTTGAAAGTTTAATATATAAAATTAAAATCTTGTGGGCCAGAGCATATAGATGCAAAAAAAAAAAAAAAAGGTCATTCAAAATATACATTTTAATTAGCATTTATTTTGTTTATAATATTAGTTTATTAAACTTTAAAATTGTATAATGTAATTTGAAAATTTAGTTCGTGCCAGATAAAAAAGGATGTGGCCCGCGGGCCACCAGTTGCCCACCCCTTATCTATACAGTATACATGTGTCATATTCATACATTATACAGATCACAATGGTTGTACTAACAGAGGGCCTTATAATAAAAACCAAAATTTAATTTTTTGTGATTGGGGGCAGGTAAATTTTTTGATCCTCCCCCTTACAAACATGGCTAACCAAATTACGCCACTGTTGTTATTTGTTAGTTATTACTAATTAGTATCCCACCATAAAATGTTGGTGGTTCTAAAATATAACTTACTAGTAACTTAGCCAGTACCTAGTAGGTCTGTAGATATTTTAAAAAAAAAAGGTAGGCAGGTTTATTGAAAGTATTATTGTTTAGAATTTAGATATATTATATCGCGATTTCTACTGATTTTAAAGTTATCAAATTATATTTAAAGACTCGGGAACATAAAATATTTAGGTATTATGCACAAAGTACATTGTAATTTGTAGGTACACGTACATAAATTATTATTGTTGTGCATTTTTATTTGATATTTATTATTGTATTCATATAAAGGTAATAGATATTGAGAAGAGGTGTTCGGTCATCAGTTACGGAAATTGTGGTTGAACTCTGAACTCCCAACTCTAACACAGTGTATTTCTGATTTATTTACTTATTTGTTTGATGTAGTAATTTTTAGAGGAATTTTGTTTAACATTTTCAACTTTTAGCTACCTATATAAAATGAAAACTTAGTATGAATTTCTAACTCAAAATAATATGCACATATTCATAATTTTAACAAATTTCTCAAAATTCAAAATTTAAATTCTTATAACAAAAAATTGTGCCTAAGTATTTTTAATATTTTTTAAGAAGATGTCAGTGCACTATTTGTTTTCTTTCTCTGGCCCACCCGTTACATAGACAAAATGGATTTACGCAGAATCATTTTTTCTATGTTTTAAAGTAATTTTATAGTAAAATCACCCATTACAAAAGATAGAGAATAATAGTTTTGAGTGAATGACATATCGATTTGTTTAAATATTGTCTCAAAATAATTTAAATATTAAATGTATAACATTTTTTTGTTTATTTTGAAAGTCGAATATAAAGTCAAATAACAATAAAATATAAAATCGATATGTCATTCCCTCGAAAATATTATTCTCTATCTTTTTTGTAATGAGTGATTTTACTCTAAGATTACTTACAAACATAGAAAAAATGATTTTGAGTAAACGCGGTTTAATATAAAATATTAATAAGAGATATCCGATATCATACACCATACACGTCTGACGATCTGAATCAACAAAAACGCCGGCATAAATAGTCCCAAAATTTCAATTTTTTAACTTTTCTCTCAAACTATGATAGCTAGAAAATTGATTAATACCTCATTATAAAAGAATTATCAAGTATAGGTACAAAATGTGAAAAAAAACACACATCATTATAAAATCACTTCGCTCAGAATCTAAAATAAATTGAAGATCGAGACATCTTTTTTTTTTTTTGTTTCGTTAAATCGAGAGCCGGAGGAGGTACCGCGTTAGCATTACTTCCCCTCAAAGAGGATCTAGATATCTAGGTCTTTTAGTTTCATGCTGTTTTACTTCTAGTTCAAATCAGCCCGAGTAAAAAAGTCCTCAACTAAATAAAAATAATTGTGGCTGTATACACGATAAGTAGTCGAAAATTGAAATGATGCTTAGATTTTTGATAGCGAAATGAATCTAGTAGGTACTTGGTGGGGGGAGGGGGGGGGCAAAAGTAAAAAATTATCAGTAGTTTAAAAAAAGCGACGGAAAAAACAACAACAAAAAAAATTAAGGAAAAATAGGAATTAGATGTAACTCTGATACAAATGACTGTAAACAGGTATTAGTGTTTTCTATATACCATAACATTTTCAAAATTTGTTTTGACTTGTTTTGTTGTTGTTTACGGACATTTTCAGTTTCCGATTTGTTAATTATTTTTGTCTTTAAAAGTCAATACAATTTTATTTGTTGAAAATTTAATCAAGGCACCTGATATATTGAAAAATATTAAAAATACATGGGCACAATTTATTTTTAAGCATTTAAAGTTTGAATTTTAACAACATTTATCAAAATGAAAATTTACAAATTATTTTGTTGCTAAAGATTTATAAAATGTTCAACTTTCATAGCTAAGCATTGAAAATTTAAAATAAGATTCCACGTAAGTAGGTTTTTCTGTAACCAAAAAATTTAAAAATATAAAAACAATTAATTTTATAGTTTCTTTTATGTTCAAATTTGGACAAAATTAGATATTTAAACGAAGAATAACGATTTTAAAGAATATAAGTATATTATTGTTAACAAATATGATAATAAACAAATAACAATAATTCAACTTAACCAGCTAATTTAACTAAATTAAAAAAAAAAAATAGAATATTTTGTAAAGCTGGGAAATATTATAACATTTGTCAGGGATAAAGAAATGCCTACGTCACACATCTGCACATCACGAGTTGCAGCCATACCTATATAATTTATCATGACAATTTAGTCATTACTCATTCAACATTAAAATTTCGATGGTTTGAAATTGTTAATTGAGTTTAAATCGGAGGTCACGTCATAACATAAGACATATTCACAATGAAAAATATATATCTGTCCGTGGTTGGTATCTTGTTTAGGACCGCTGCGTCCTACAAAGATAACAGAATCTTATTCGACGACCTTCTTGCCAAAAAGTTGTTAGCTGCTTTAGTTCGTCTCGGCAAAATGCAAATGCACAAAACAATACTGCTATTTGCAGCTGCCTGCAGTTTGTGCATTTAAATAATATTTTTATATACCAGTTCAGAGTGGTAAGCACTCAAGATATAATTAGATCTTTAATCGTGGTGGACGGTGGTAAGTAAGTTGTTCTTCTAGCCACGGTCTTATCAGTAACCGTGCTTCTACCACTACAGAGAACAAAATTTGAAATCAATTTGTTTTAAATTATTGTAATATTCGTAATCACTGTCTAGTCTAATCAGTAATTATTTAGTTGAATCATTGATAACATACGAGTTGAATCGTCAATCGACTGCGTATCAGTCGCAAGTTTACGGTGTTCACTGTTTATTGTTTGCTCGATTCTCGTTGTGTTTCCGTCAGTGTCTCAGCTCTCGTACAATATTTGCAAACCGGACACGAAGTTATGAAAATAATGAAAAGCCATCCATCGACAGTCCACACGCATCATAGGAACTTAAAGGTGAGTCAGTGCATTTTCCTTCGCATTTCGTTTTTCAACGCACCCGAACTTTGCGTTCTTTCTGCGTATTGGCCTTATTCCACACCGAGTATCAAGGCCATAGAACAATAATAATAATAATAATAATAATAATAATATTGTATCGCATCCAAGTCCCGTGTAATGATTATGAACAACTAGTACTTAGTCGGTACGCAATGTTTCATTATTATTATGATTATTATTCAATATAAGTACCTATTAAACTGATCTTTTTTAATAATGTTTTGGTACATTTTTTTTCTATTTTTTTTGTCAGTCAAATTGTGTCATAGCCAAAGCGTATTCTTAACTAGAATCAGTTATCCAGCAACGGCGTTCAATAATCAGCACATACGTCTTCTAGTCAATCAATTCCTACCGTCAACATGAGTTCAGCTGATCGTTCGATATCATCTGGGTTCCCGATTCCTCAGTGGATGAAATCTAAAATAAACGATCGGTTAGTTAGTTTGTGTAGTAATAATGCAATATTCATTTAATATTCACAATTAAGATGTACCTAAATAAAAAAATATATAAATAAATCTGAAAAAAGTTAATATTTATATTTAACTACCTAGGTATATTTTCTGTTGCAATTTAATAGGTAGGTATATAAACTAAAAATAAAAAAAGGCCATCATATAAATGAACAATGATGGTACCTAGAGTGCAATGTATGTGATCTACTTTAAATACATTTATTTATTATTTATAATTTGAATAAGCTACCTATTGTACCTACAACAAATTTAAGACTATACCTTCATAATCACTAAAATTAATAATAATGAAACTTGAATAATTCACGTTTCTGTGTTCAAACTCAAATAATTTTTATATTGTTTGTGTTTGAAAATTAAAAAATTCATTGACCATTCATAGTATCATATCCTGATTGACCAGACATTTTGGCAACTATAAACCTGGCTTTAAACAATTGAATAGTGTACTGTGTACCTATATTAAAACCAATCCATCCATTTTCTAACCAGAATACTAATAATGACAGTAACCTGGATTTTCTGTTTTTAAACAACTGTATTCCTTTGTTATCTTTAAATATACTTATATTAAACAAGAAATATTATGGTGCAAGTTATTTTCACATTGTCACTAATTGTATAAGTTTGCTTTAATATTTTAATTGTAATAGTTTAAATGATATTAATGATACCTTTTATATTTAATTTAATAAAGATGTACCTTTAACATTTAGTAAGTTGTTTTGAAGATTCTGCTCTTAATATATTTTTATTCTAGGGCTTATGGATATAAAGTTGTAAATTGTTCATTTAGTATGTATATCTATAATAAGTATTACAATAATTAATATAGGGATTTTAATTTAATAATACCTTTTATTAGAGTAGGTTACCACCATACTCTAAAGTTTACCCATAAGTTGAACCACCTTTTTTTTTGCGCACGCAGAGTATGGTGAAAATGTTGTGACAATACAGTTCACTATGTTTAGACTGTGGTGTTTTGTGACGTGAAACTGTAGAACTACAGTGAACTGTATTATCACAACATTTTCACCATACTCTGCGTGTGTAAAAAATAAAAAGTGAGTAAACTTACGGAGAATGGAGTATTATTAGTAGGCATAAAAAACGCTATGAAAAATTTCTACATTGGGTTATAACAAAAAAAGAAATAACAAATAAATTTTAATAAAAACAAAAAGTATAAACATTTATGAAATAAATCACATAAGTAGGTACTTAATAAAAAAAAAAAAATGTTATTTATTTTTATTTTGTAAATTTTACCAAGATAACATATCTAATAATAATGAAAGTCCAAAGGATTAATTGTGATTTAATTGTACCTATTAGTTAACATTTGATACTTTTATTTTATCAACATAAAATTATTATATAATATACCGAATCTCAAAGTTGACCAATCATTAATATTTGATAAATTATGTTATTTAAAAATGATATTTCTATGTTATTAATTGTTGTTAGGTAATAATTAATACCTAAATTAAAAACAATTCTAAAAAAATCATAATATATATTGAATAAAATAATGTCTCTATTTGTAGGTATTGTTGAACAAAAAATTGTATTATATATTTTGTATAAAACTTAGTCATATAAATTTATTTCCAAAATATGAATATAAACTATACAATTCTTAATATTTAATCCTTAGGAATTAAAGTTTGAAATATTTAACCAACTATAAGTACTAGGTATTAGTATTAATAATATACTAATAAGCATTATTACATTTTGTTTTCTTATCTAATTCCCTGAATTTTACATAGTAAAAAATTATATTATGCAACAATAATTAAATTCCATCCTTAGATAACTCTGTAGACGTCATATTACATGTTTATAATAATAAAAACAATAACAGTACCTACTTAGGTACTATGTTTTTAACATTTACCATCTGATAATACTTTATTTTCTTATTCAACATTCATTGATTTAAGCTGTTTAATATTATGCTATTCAAGTATAATATGTGTTCTTTATATTCAGTTACCTAACAGTGGCACATACCACACGTCAGTCATAACCTTCCATCCAAAATACTCTTGATATTATTTTTTCAAACATTTAATAAATATATTGTGACTCATTTAAATAATTTGTTAGGGAATACCAATATTTTTAACCTTTCCCTTTATCAAACCTTGTCTTGGTTAGTTGGGTTGGTATGGTTACATGTACTTAATGTTATTATTATTTTTTTTTTTTTTTTTTTTGTATGACGTAGAGTCTGGGAGAAGGCCCTAAGGCGTCTGTACATAATATTATACTTTATTAATAAGTAAAGGCAACTCCAAAATAATATATTACTATACAATATTGCTATAATCCAAAATTTCATACATACATAATGATCTTCACATTTAATAATGCGAGAGATTATAGTCAAGACTGTTATAAAAATTATAAACATCAGAGATTTCTACTCTATTCAGCGGTGTTGCATTCTTACACAGATGGTTGACTTGTGGGGGGGGGGTTCTGTTTTTAACTTGAATAGAGTATATAGATATAGTACTTAAGTATATGTTTCATTAAAACTAGTGTTATGATAAAAAAAATTGATTAAAAATTAAAACATTGATTAAACACACATGTACCTATGTTTATTAATTATATTAATAATGGATAATGCTAAAACAACATCTATATGTCAAAGAACTTGAATCATGATTAATGGTGGTAATATGTATACACATTTTTACTGTCCAGTGTTACTGCAATTTTTCAATTAATAGAATGAGAATCAAATATAACCTATTGAAATGAAATATAAAACAAATAATAATTGATATACCTACTCTATTCAGAATAAGAATGCCCACTTTCGCTCATGCATACTGAGCCGCCTGTTGGGCCCCTCGATCAGTGCCAGGTACTCTGTTATTGATTGCCGATCATCGGCAACCAACATTATTTTTAATGGCCACCACTATGAAATCAGGAGGGGCTGCGCTGCGCCAACCAGTTTTCGCCTGCTAGTGGGCATTCAGGCATTCTTATTCTGAATACAGTATAGTTGGTACTGTTATCAATAGAAAAATAAGAAAAATGATTTCTATGCATTATTTTTGTTTTAGATAAATATAGTATATGTTATGCATAAATATAGTTTATATTGGGCAATGATATATTTTGAATTATCAACATTTTTATTTTTTCCTAATAAACTGAAGTAAATATACAGATAAAGTATACAATTACAAATAAAATGTAAAATAGTAGAACTAACTAGTTAAATTATAAATATTGAACTATGTGGCATTATATTTTTTTTGATACTAGTAGTAGACAATTTTTTTAAATTCAAGAAAACCACTTTATTAATACTTCACAAAACATCTAAAAACTAAACTATGTATATTTTTGTACTGCTATTCATTATTTTTTTTTATACTGCATGCTACTTTTAAATTTCTCAAACCTAGTTATTAGTGCCTAACTATTATTTTGGTAATCGGTCAAAATATCCAATGGTCAAAATATTCACAGACAAAATATCCAAATATACCAATATACCTTTACTTTCTAATAAAATTAACTACTAAATATATAGATTAGGTTAGTAGTAATAATGTCATAAAATATACTGCACACATATTAGTCAAATAGAAATAGTATAATATAAAATAAAATGTAAAATAATTTGTTTTTATGAATACAGGAATAATTTGCTAAAAAAATAACTACCTACACTATTTTCTAAAAATTTAGAAAAATGTTAAAAAAAATTGTCTCAAATATTAATTTATAAAATTAGCTCGTAAAATGTCATAATATAATTTCAAATAATTTGTTTTTAATGAACACACTATAAAATAAAAAATAAAATATAAAATAATTTGTTAAAAAAAACGACTGCCTTCACTAAAAATTTAGAGTAACGTTTTTAAAAATCAACCTAATCAACCTAACCTGTGAATGTTTATATTAGCATTTTCTATACACCATCTAATTTTGAATATATTTTGACTGTTTTTGAGCTTTTTACGTACCATTTCAATTTTCAATTTTTTTAGTTTTTTTTTTATATAAATACCAATAAATTTTTATTTGTTGGGCCAAAATTAATGAAAATTTAATACAAGGCTCCTGATATATTGTTACAATAATAGCAGTTGAAAAATATTAAAAATACATAGTCACACATTTTTTTTATAAGCATTTTAAGTTCAAATTTTAACGAAATCACATATTAAAATCAATATTAACGAGTAAAAGTATATATATTATAATACTTTTCCAGCATCACTGAAAATTCTAGGTTAATA
Organism: Nasonovia ribisnigri; assembly: GCA_027563435.1. NCBI lineage: Eukaryota > Metazoa > Arthropoda > Insecta > Hemiptera > Aphididae > Nasonovia > Nasonovia ribisnigri. The sequence goes on from JANEHU010000490.1 coordinate 92,678, forward strand.
ATATGAATAATATTAATTCAACTTACTAGCTACCGTATATTAACAATATCAATATAATTTAAAATATCCTACACTGACATACTGTCTCTGCTCAGAATCGTTTTTCGTATACAATGATATTATATCATTGAACTCAAATTTAATACAATCCATTGTACAGTGACCTACTTGTAACCTACTGTACAGCGGAGCGACATCCACTTGACCCCCTATTTAAAAACGATTTTCTAAATTTTTAGAAAATAGTATAGTATATTATTTGACTATTTGACTAATGTGTGTGCAATATATTTTGTGATAATATTACTACTAACGTAATTTATATATTATATAATATATTTATATTTATACAATTATTATATATGAGGTATATTTTTATAATTAAATAATTTGATATTTGAGTTAATTTTATTAGAAAGTAAAGTGTAATCTACTAATTTACGTAAAAACGGATAAATTTGGATATTTTGTCCTAGATTCATTATTTTATTTATTAATATAATATATTTTAATTTAAAACTTACTTGTCTATATTGCACTACTACTATTAATAAATCATAGGAACACAGCGGCACTATGTGTGCATAATATATTAATATATAACTAATTATTTTTTATATTTTTAACATTAACTATACACTTTTCAAAATGTTAGATACTTCTACAATAATTTGTAGTTTGTACCGAAATATTATTGTTATTTAACATTGATCCACTGATAGGATTTTCACATTGATGGTAGACAAATGAAAAAGATTATGTCAAGTGTAAAGAATACAATATATGTATTTTTTCCCTCCACTATCATAAACCTATCCGGCTTCTTGAATTAGTTTATAATATTTAATTATATATATCTAATATCTTCTAAATAACCATATTTTACTTTATAAGTATGAATGCACAATGCGTGACTAAAATTGAAAATACTTAAGCCTTTAATAACTAATTAAAACAGCACATGTATGTGCATAAGAATACATGATCGACATAAATTTCTATGTTATGAAAAGTATGATTTTTCAAGTAGTTATTCGTGACTGATTATTAAAATTTATTTTATTTACAATGTCTTCAGATTTTATTAATGTTTAAGTGAGTTATTGAGTGGACTAGGTACTTGATATAATTAATCACATTTAACTGATAATTTGTTGTATATAAATTTATATTTATAACTTTAATGTTTCATTTAGATATGACCTAGACCAACCATCATTTTCTCCAGAAGAAACAGATGACAGTTTTTTTTTGGTTCGTTATTTGAAACCAGACACAGTTAATCAAAAACGCAGTGATAACACTAAAAATAATCCAGTTGAAGAAAATTTAGCAGGAAAAACAGTTCAAAATTTAAAAAAAATGCCTCCAGCATTAATTGTTACGGAAACACCAGAATTTAAGGGACATACACTTGCTTGTCAACGGTTCATTACTAATACTTGTGCTGGTAAGTTATTATATTTATTTTTTAAGGTAAAATACAGTGGATTCAGCTTAATGTAGACACGTTGGGACCAAACACATTTACCCACATAAAGTGGTTGGTCATATAAACCAAAATAACCTTGCCATAATACATTGAAGTTGTGACCAGACCATTTTCCCCATATTATGTAAATACCTTAATAACTGATGCACACATTAGGCGGAATTCACTGTATTAAACATTTTGTTAATTAGTATCTATACTCTATTCCAAATAAGATAAGCTTTGAGTGGTCGAGTTGTGCACATGGGTTTGGCTTTGTTCCGTGGCAATACCTGACGTTACACCATAATGGGAACGGTGTCTTACTGTCACCTGAAGAAAACTGGTTGCTGCCAAAGACTGATCTTATTTGGAAAAGAGTATAATATTTTAAGGAATTTAAAATAGATTATAAATTTGGTGCTCAAGTCATTTTGATTTACAATCCAGGTTATATCTAGAACTTTTACAGAGAAAAGAGAGCCCAAACATTTTTATTTTTAGTCAAAATATATAATATATATTAACGTATATTTAAACATTACTTAAATTATCAATAGGTTATATTTTTATATGTATTTTTACTATATACCCAAAGAACTTTTACCAATAACTATTATCAGATAATTATCATCATAAAACCAAGTACCTACTACTTTATGATAATTTGTTTTATAAATATTTTATTTTAACCAAACTAATGATTTCTTCTATATTTAATGCAATAAAGGAGGGAAGAGGGTAGAGTTATAAAATATTAGGGAAATAGTATAGGTGACTTACACTAGGAAATTATTTTGGAATGTTTTTAATTATAAAAAAGTACCTAACTAAAACAAAAAAAATAAGTCCAAATTTAATAAGTGTATGAAAATATTTAAATTTAAGGATGAATAGTCTTACAATTACTCATTGATTAGTAGTCAAACCATTGTCAAGGTCAATATAATGAATAATTTTACTGATGAAGTGTATTGTTGGTATCATGCAATTAAATATTATGTTATCTAATGTTAGTTAAATTTAAATATTTTTAAAATTTAAAATCAATGATAATAGTTATTAAGATTCAACAATTGATACCAAGCATTAGTTAACTCCTTTACCCTTAAATTGTCAAACTATTGCTTAAGATATTTAGATATTTTTAACTGTATCCTGAATAACTATCAGGATTTCATATACCGTAGCGCCATTCGGTTGACGGCCAACCTTGTTGACTGTGGGTACATTTATCCCTGCACTGTCACTCTTTAAAGGGTAGAATAATCAAAATAATTTTTAATTAAGTTTTGGATCGGAAAAACACTTTTATTCACGTGTTAAAAGACATAAAATAAATCGCTAAATCAAAGAAACTTAGCCCTTACTACGCACATCACTTCTCAGTTCTCGTGTACAATTGTTGTACCTATATGCTATCGACAAATCTCTCGACGACATCAGGATTGCCCATACCTACACGTGTGGCGGTTTTATATACCAAAATATTAGTGTCACCTCAGCTAATCTTGCTTCTCTAGCCTGGATTATCTTAATAATTAATTGTTAAAAAATATTCTCCCTATATTAAATATTATATATTAAATAATATTATATTGACAATTGTACGATATACAACTCATGTTAGTCATTAAACATAGTTTAAAAATGTGTCCACTTAACTATTTGATACTTAAAAATGCATTTTTTTAATGTAAAATTCTATTCAATAATATCAAAAACAAATATTGACTAATCTTTTTATTCATGTTATTCACCGGTTTTTTTTTTTAAGAAATTAATTATATGAACAACATTATATGAGTTTATTACGCCTTTTGAAACCAAACATTGAACAAGGTATTTTTATCATAAAAACTCTTGTTTAAAAATTGGTTTTGTTTTTTAGTATAACTTTAAAAAAAATAACCCTAGATGCATGAAATTTTCAATAAATGTTTGTATTAGCAACTTAAAATGATTAACTTATAGTTAATAAGTACAATTATCGTATACACTACCAATATTGGCTTATTTTAAAAACTATTTCACAGTTTTTGTTATTAGTGAAATTTATGTATTTATAAATTAAATATTTGTATACACACTTTTATTATTTAGGACTTAGATGGTATGCATATTATTTAAATGTTATTTTGACTCTTATAAGGTATGCGTAATATGCAATTACTGATTAATTATACCTAATTAGGTATATTATATGAATTTGAAACGTAAATTTTTTTATCAATTAAAATATCTCGTAGGTTTAAGATTACTAACAATGATTTATATTATGTAACTTATTAAACTATACACTTTAAATGACTCATGGCACACTGTCTAAATATAATAAAATATGCCACTCAACAATTACATTTCCTACTGCGTAAATATGATCTGACCTGTGAACAGACATGATAGTAGTATGTTAGTATTCCAGAAAATTATTATTTAAAATAATTTGTTTTTTCCTAAAAACATAAATGTATTTATAATTTATTATAGTTACAGAAAATACTGACTTAAAGTTACTCATTTATTTAAATTTAATTATTTTATGTTAGTACTTAGTTCATGGGTAATCTAACAATTATTGTTATTTCAGGACACTGTTACATATTTTTTATACTGTTTCATTAAAATTGAATGTATACCCCTACCATACACAAAAGGAACCTTCAAAATATGTTGATACTGTTCGAAAAATAGTTGGTCAAACCTTTGTAATGAAACTGGGTTTAACCGACCACTGTCCTAAGTTGTATAGTCTAGACTCTAGAGCATACTTAAATCCGGTGGCATAGCTAGTTGTTTATGGCCCTTGGGCAAGGTTGTTTGGAAACTTTTTACAAAACTCATTTAGGTAATTATAATAATTAAATTATTCAAATAAAAACTAGCCTTACAAAATATAGTAAAAGTATATTCTTATTGAACGATCTCAGCACATTGAACTACAAATAAAAATCATAAAATTATGTAAATTAACAATTGGGTAATTGATAATATTTTATAGATATAATATGCAAAAAAAGGTATTCATTTTAAATTATGATTCAATATGTACACCTTCCCTATAAAATTAACTATTTTACTCGCATTTTAGTTGTTATTAAGAGGACGAGATTCACAGTAAAATAAATAGTTAACAAATCTTTGTACACATTTTATAGATGCAGTAGCAGCCGCAAGTTTGGGTGAAAATATAATTGACCCTCCAAAATCATTAGGGATTGATGATGGTTTTAAAAGTGGAGCTTCCGAATGTGGTAAATCTATTGTGGCAATGGCGCATCAAATGGTGTCTGGACGGAGAGCATATCAAGGTCGTTCTTCGGGTCCTCAAGATATTCTTGTCGTAGGACCATCACCATCTATGTTATCTAAACGACGGAACAGCAAATCACTCCCAACAAGTCCCATAAGTTCACCACCTGGATCACCACGGTCGATACGTAAAAATCCATATTTCACTGCACCATTTCAAGAAGAATCATCTGGAGATAAACATGGCTCATCGTGGATATTATCAAACTTATTTTCACACAGAGCTGATTCACAAGAAGAATTATCTGATAAAGAAACTAAGCGATTCCCTAAACCACTGTCTTCCACCAATTTATCCATAAAACCCAAACCTACAGAGCTGAGAGAGATGAATTTCTGGACACCTACATCAATGTAATCATAGAGGCTCAACTAAAAAAAAATATTTGATTTATAAAGATTTTCTGCACTTTTGGTTATAATATTAATTTGTGTTGTTGGAATTATTTTATATGTATCCTTATTTTTCCTTATAATCTCCTTAACTTAGTACCTGTAAAAATCATTTTTAATTTTAAGTTTTCATTGTTATTTTCTTCATCTTTTTTCGTTTAATTTTATAATATTAAGTACCAAAATAGTTATGATATGAAGACAATACATTATATAGTGCGCATCTTTTATACATATAAGATATAACTGTATAAGTAATCTTTATATTTTAATATCAATAATTTCAATTCAGACATTTTTTTTTGTTAATTAATTACTCCTAAAAGTTTGTATACATTTTTTTTTACTCAAGTATTATGATAAACCTATTGTATAATATAATTTTATTTCTTAAAATTGAATGAATGCAAAAATATATATCATTGACATTGTCATTTACTCTAAATACTGTCAATAATTTATAATAAGTATATAATTATGCACGATGTCACTACGGTATAAATAATGTTTGTTTTAAAGGGTAAATTAAAAAAGCATTGAAGGCAATTATAGTGCAAGAAACATTAAGACAAGGTAATTTATTATATTATCTATTTTAAAATTAAGTTGTTTTGCATATTATTGATTTGTATTTATAGTCAATAATAACAATTTAAAAACAATTAATTTATGGTTGGAATGAATGAGTTATATTTTAGTATAAAAAAAACTAATTACAATTATCCAAGGTCATTGCCATTCACCAATCCTAACTATATTACATATCACATATGTCATGTATTATTTATTCTAATCAAGAGAGAAAACTGTTATTAATCTGTTTAGGTATTTTGAATTATTAATCCACTAAGAATCTTGTTTAATTTAATTTCTATTATTATTTATTACTCGATACTTATTAGTTATTCCCTTTAAGTAAAAAACTTGTAGTGGGATTAGAGAGTTCACAAATCACGATTAGTTTATTTTATAATATTAATTTTAATGTAGAAGATAAATAAACATAAAGGACTGAAAGAGAATTAATAGTATAGGTAGGTCATTTTCCAGGTAAAGTCGACGGTACAATATATATTAATACCTTCATAATTTTAAAGATAAAGTCAAAATAAAATGTCAATAACTATACGTTGCAGTGTGTTCATGAATATAGATGTATGCAATTATAATTTACATACAAATTGCTGCAGAAAAAAACCCAACGATTTGTTATGGATAATATTATACCAAGGGTGGTACGGTTCAACGGTTGTTTTGGGACATACTATTATTATATTATTATAGGTACGGTTTATACTTTATAACATTAAGTACCTATACATAAAGATATTAATCTATCCCTCCTCACAAAAATAAAAATAGATTTCCACCTATATGGTTAATGATTTCCTAATTTGTTTATGTTATTAAATACACATCAATGTTAATAAAAAAAAATGAGTTACCAACAATTACATTTTTTATTGTATAATCTGTTCATAAATTCATCTGACAGTAACTAATACGCGAATGGGATGATGAATGAAGAAAACATTGAATGAGGAACTTCAATTATACAAATTGAATGCCAAATAATTTAGGCTGCTGGATCAAGGTCAACTGCTTATTTAATTGGTTTGATATCTACTGAAGTTATTCGCATTCTTAAGAGAACCCGCATGTGTAAGTTGTCCTTTCTTACAAACGCGTAACATAGCAAATTTACGCTCAGCAGTTCACGTTTTATTCCGTTGGCTTACAAATTAGGGTGAATCGACCAATTGTGAAACATGATTGTCAGAACATTATCTGTGTTTAGTTGGACATTTTTTTATAATAATTTAGTTTTTAAATGAGTTATTCATGTATAATTAGTGTAAATTAAAAATGCTCATAATACTCACTTAAAAACATTTTTTTTTCCTGTTTTCGCATTCTTCCGCGGCGCAACTCACTTAAAAACTTTCTTTTTTTTTTTTTCAGTTTGGAACCGACGACGCCGCCATCGTTTATTTGACATCAAACATTTATACATACGTGGAGAGTAGTCGGGACAGTCTCCGAATTACCCCCGGACATAATCCTACGTTATAAATTGCGAATTTATATACTGAATTACTGTTTGTTCGTTAGGCGTGAGTTTCTCGGGCCGACCGGAGTCAGTCACCCTCGTATTCACGTACATGTCCGTCTTGGCGGGCCCTGGTGGTCGCGTACAAGTCCGTGTTGGTAGGCCGACCTGAGTCAGCCGTCCTTGGTATCTCGATATCCGGTTGAGATGCCGCGATGCCGTGATCGCCGTCCCGCCCGTGGTGTCACAGATGGAGGGATGAACAACGTGGTCGATGACACCTCCGACGACTCGCGATGCGAGTGATGCGAGTGTCTGTCCAGTTGTTCATCGTGATCTCATTTGCGCTACGCGCTGGGTGCAATTCAGACAAGGTGCGCTCTTCTCCTGTAACTCACATAAAAACTAAATTAACTTAAAAAAACTTCCAACAAAACACAGATAATGTTCTTACCATCAAGTTTCATAATAAGTCGATTCACTCTAATTTTTAATCTAACTGAATAAAACGTGAACTGCTGAGCGTAAATATGCTATATTAAGCAATTGTAAGACGGAGACAACACAAGCGGGTCCACACACCCGGTCCTCTTAATATAAAATTGAAACATTTTGGGAGATTAACCCATTAATAATATTGTTGTCTTTCAATATTTGAGCATTCTTTCATTAAAAAATTTTATTTTGTGGCAAATATATGTATGAATGTATAATGAATATTACATACCTATATTGTATAATTTACAATAAAATAAATGGAATATTGTTTTAAGTAGGTACCTACCCATTATAAATTATAATACCTATAACCTATATATTGTTTACTTTATGATATACATATAATAACAGTAATAACACGTATATATTATATTATTTTATATAAGTTATTAGTTGGGGTGTGATCGGAGGACAGGTCGTAGAGGTTGGTAAGGTCACTGAGTATATTACTTGGTAATTTCATAACAAAGATATCTAAGATATCGGGTAGTCTGTTGTTGTGAGAGGGCCAATAAGTTGGTCCAGGAGGAGCTAAGGAAGATAAGTTATTATTGTTTATGCAGCACTGTAATGCTCTGCCTCTGGTGTTGGGAGTGCGATTACCCCATGTTGTATTTTTCGCGTTAAAATCACCTCCTGAGACGAAGCGATGTCCCAGTGTAGAAAATAATTCAGAGAAATAATCAATAGTGGTGATGAGACCGGGAGGACAATAAATTGCAGATACAGTAATAGGTATGTTATTATGAGTAACGATTGAGACGCTACATGCTTGTATGTGAGGAGAGATGTAGGAAGGTAGTGGGTGATGGGGTATGCTTGACTTGATGTAAATTGCCGAACCGGCGTGAGCAGTTCCGTCAGGGTGGCATGAGTAGTATGAATTAAAGCCATGTATTTTGGCGCATGAGGTAGAAGTAAAGTGTGTTTCAGAGATTAAGGCAATATCGGTATTTGTGTTAGTTAGGATGTGCTGTAGTTCGTCTAAGTGTTTTCTGAGGCCATTGGCGTTCCAGGAGAAAATGGTTAATGGATGGTTTGCATTTGAGTTAATGTTCATTATTGATTAAAATTTTATTTATAAGAGTCGTGAGTAGATTTATTAAGGGTGTGATAAGGGATTGAAAATTTTCGAGGAAAGATGAAAGTTGGGTGGAAAGTGGGGGTTCATTAGGCTCCCCTTTTTGAGGATTAGATGGGCTGGATGACTTGACTGTGTCTGAATAAGTACGAGGAAAGGTGACATTGCTGGGGGGCTTACCCTTTGAGTTTTTTTGTTGAGTGTGTTGTTCGTTGTTGTCTGGTTGGCTGGAGATGGTTGGAATGGATGGGTCCTTGCTAGCGTCCTTCGTGTTTCTGGATCTTTGGAGTCCTTTGTGTACAACGCATCCTCTGTAGTTGGCAGGATGGTCTTTCCCACATAGAGCGCAGGTAGCCGGTAGATCCTTGGATTTTTCGCACATGTTGGTAAGGTGGGCTTGGCCACAGCGGACGCACCTTGGTTGGCGATTACAGTAGGTACGCGTGTGTCCGTAATTTTGACATCGGTGGCATTGAGGTATGTCACGTCTGGAATGAGGTTCTTCGATCTTGACTATAGAGTGGCAAATAGTCCTTAGCTTAAATATTTCTGGGTTGTTTGGTGCCGGATTAAGGTCGATGAAGAAGAGAGGGAGTGGAGTGTTGGGTTGGTTTTTATTCTTTATGTTGGTGATATTTCTAACCGAAAATCCGAGTTCGTTGAGGTCTTTGGTAATTAGTTCAGTAGGTGTTGTGTGGTGAAGGTTTTTTAAAACTACTCGATATGATTTCTCTTCCTTCGCTTGGTAAGTAAAGTATTCCACAGAATTGTCGTTTAGTAATTTGATTACTTGACGAAAGGATTGAGAAGATTTTAGTGTTAATTTGAGATTTTTGGTTGTGGTTTTGCATAGGAATTCTTCGTCGCCGATTAAGGTTTTTATTTGGTTGCAAAAATTTTGATAGTTGACTGGTGTGGTGATAAATATTGGTGGAGGAGTTGGAGGCAGTATGGTGTTTTCGGTTTGCATATTTTCGTTTTCACCCTCCTTTTCAATATTTTTTTCCGTTTCATTATCTGAGATGTTGAGTGCTTCGTAGCGGTTGGGAGTAGTGTATGTAAATTTGTTTTGTTTGGTATTGATTCCTTTTGATGCAGGTGAGATACCTGGGGAATTATGACGTTTTCCGGTTTTAATTATCCAATCTGGGCTGTCGTTTGGATTGTTCTGCGTGTTTTTTGCTATGACAATTTTTAATGATGAATTCTCTTCATCATTTGAGCCGCTCTGTATACTGTTACGTGAGGAAGACGAGTTTTTGGTAAGCGGGTCATTTTTGGTTGGCATTGTGCCGCAAGATTATCTACGGGACCAAGGTCACGTATGGGTACGGTACCTGGAACCGACGCTTGATAACTAATCGGTCTAATTATTGATTACCTTGCGATGATAAATAATTGATCTAATTAGTTAAAACACTTATTTGACCGTAGAGGTTTGCACTTACGGCCGATTAAAATGAGAGTAGTATGTAAATTTAAGAATTAATTTCCTTAAGATTTTGATCTAAGTTAGAGTAAAATCGGTTGCGAATTGCATCGGATAGCGTACGCATGGCGCGGAGCAGATTACACCGATGTGTATTGCTACGCTGACCGCGGTGAACTATGTTCTCAAACTAGGTTTAAACGTTCCTCCATGCCAAAATGAAACTCTCACCCCCGGTCAAACAGATTGGTCTACCTTCAAAAACATTTTAAACGATGACATAAAACTCAACGTTTCCTTAAAATCAATCGATGAAATCAACAACGCTATTAATCACCTTACAACCTCCATACAAAAAGCCGCATTAGCTGCTGTAAAACCCCAAACAAATAAAAAAACAAAAAACCAAACTCCCCCCCATATACAAGCTCTACTTACTGAGAAACGTAGAACTAGGGCACACTGGCAAAACTTTAGATATCCCAATGACAAGACCAAGCTCAACAAACTAAATATCCAAATAAAAAAGGAAATCCAAAAGTACAAAAGTCAATCATACAACACTTATGTAGAATCTTTAACCACTAAAAATATGTCTCTGTGGAAAGCAACTAAAAACATATTACGAATAAACCAACCCACCCCTCCTCTCAGAAAAGAAGACAATTCATGGGCTATTACCGACACCGATAAATCTAATATCCTAGCTCAGCACCTAAAAAACTGCTTTTGTCCTCATGATATTCAACCCAGTCCCACTCAACTGGAAATAGTTGAAAACTTCCTCGAATCTCCTCTCCCAATGTCTCTGCCTGCCAAAGCCACATCCCCCGAAGAAATAAACAATGTAATAAAAAAAATCCCTATCAAAAAATCCCCAGGTAATGACCTAATTACCAACTTTATAGTAAAAAACCTACCTCGCAAAGTCATAATTTATTTATCCCATTTATTTAATGCACTGTTTAGATTATCATACTTTCCTGGGGCCTGGAAACACTCTATCATAATTCTTATCCTCAAACCAAACAAACCACCTGAAAATCCAGAATCATACAGACCAATTAGCCTTCTTCCCTCCATATCAAACATTTTTGAAAAAATTTTATTAAAAAGGCTCCTCTCCATCGCCACCAATGCTAATATCATCCCACACACACAATTTGGGTTCAGAGCCCATCATTCAACCATTCACCAACTACACCGCACCGTCGATCACATCTCCAGCGCTCTGGAAAAAAAAGAATTCTGCCCCACTGTTTTTCTCGACGTCTCTCAGGCCTTTGACCGGGTCTGGCACGACGGACTCCTCTACAAATTAAAAAAGTTCCTTCCAGCCCCGTATTTTCTACTATTAAAATCCTACCTATCAGACCGATTCTTCACTGTTCGTCTTAAAAACAGCTACTCAATATGTCACCCTATTAAAGCAGGTGTCCCACAAGGAAGCGACATCGCCCCTTTCCTATACTCTGTTTTCACCCATGATATCCCAAAGACTCATTACACATTCATTGGCACATACGCTGACGATACCCTAATTTCGGCGTCACATCGTGATCCAGAAATTGCTAGCTCAAGGATCCAAAATCACCTCAATATGATTAACTTATGGGCAAACCGTTGGAAAATAAAAATAAACGAAACCAAATCAACTCACGTAACATTCACTTTACGAAACTCTGACTGCCCCCAGTTATGCTCAACAACAAAGTCCTTCCAACAGCAAATGAAGTTAAGTACTTAGGGCTCACATTTGACAAACGTCTTACGTGGGGCCCTCACCTGAAACTAAAGCGTAAACAAGTCAACTCCAGGCTGCACCTCCTTAGACCTCTTTTAAAATCCAAACTATCCCTAACAAACAAGGTGACAATATATAAAGTGATAATCCGTCCGGTCTGGCTCTATGGCATTCAGATATGGGGGTCCTCAAAGCCTTCAAACACTAGAACACTACAAGCATTTCAATCAATATGCTTACGCCTAATCACCTCCTCCCCCTGGTACGTAACAAATAAAAATCTCCACAAAGATTTAAAACTACCCACTCTTAACGAATTGGCCAAATCCCATTATACCAAATTCTTTTCTAAACTACACACTCATTATAATCCCTTAATCCAAAAATTATCCTCTGCAACACGCGTCCCTAAAAGACTAAAAAGGCTGTGGCCCCGAGACTTGCTCAAAGCATAAAATTATAATGTTACGAGTCATAACTTATGATCTAACTAAACAATAACTTAATGTAATCTCTGGTCAGGTGACACTACTGAGGGTCTTCCTATTCGAATATTTTTATAATGTTATATAAACTTTGTCATCATACTTACTGATTATTGTAAAATAGATTGTAAATATATTTTTCTAAATAAAAAAAAAAAAAAAAAAAAGTTATTAGTTATTCGTCATACACTCATATGTCATGCAACACTACAACAGACAAGTAGACAACAGTAATTAGCTAAAGTAATTTTAGCCGGGTAAATGATAATGTAGGTAGGTACCTAATGTATTTCAGTATTTGCATTATCAACTTCCTAATAGTTTTTGTTCAGAGATAAACTCCGAAATGGTTTTACATAACGTATCTGTTTAAACGATCTTTGACTATAACAAATCAATGTTGCAACAACAATCGAAAAATATTGAATAAACTTATAAGTTATAAGTTATAAGTAATAAACTAATAAAGTATAAAAAACTAAACACAAAAGGACTACACATAAAATTAAAAAATAACTAAAATGTGTACTGATGTGTTAAACCCATTTCCACAACAATACAATAATTATGATCAAAGAATAACAATTGTTTTTTATTTAAATTACATACTTACACAGCACTTGTATAAAAAGAATCTGTTCTAAAAAAAAATTCTTGCGTTGTTGTTTTTATATTATTTTAAATTGCTAATTTACGCGGTCCCGTGGCATGAAAAAAGATTTATTTTTACACGCAAACGTATAATATGATAATTCAGGCGTTTTCCGCTAAAAATAGATTTCCTACTTACACGTGCCATTTTAAATTTTATGAATATATTAAAATAATAAGATAAATATATAATATACGTATACGCATTTTGTCAGAAACCCGTAGGTGTACAGAACCCAATGCAAAAATACTGAGACTTGGAATTATAGTGTGTCATTTTGTAAACAATTTTTCCTGTGTCATTTCAAAATTATGTACCTACATAAACGCATAAAGATCAATGAACTATAATATTGAAAATATACAATTCTATTATATAAACATAAAAACTTGAATTAAATTTTAATAAATCGCATCGTATCTTGCAAATTATTATTGCCTCAATACTCATTAGGTACATAAGTGTAATTTTGGGTGGGTCACAGGGGTCTACGAGGCGTAGCCTTTAGCCCCACCAATATAATTAATATGTTAATAATGATCATGTAGGTCATTAACCCGGTGCAGAATAATTGTTAGACTAACGGAGTAACGAATTCCTAGATAATCACATAATAATTTAGCAATAAATGTATATGTATAGATTTTACAATGTGTTTTATTTTTATTTTTTTTTTGTGTCAATCATCACCGTTTGGGGCAGTCGAACTGTTTTGATTTTCTTCAACGGTATCTTATTCGATAGGAGAGTAAATAAAGTTGTCGCATTCGGGAGGTCAAAATTTGAAATTCCCAATACATTTCATAAGCACAGGGAAAAACGAAAGAAAAATTAAGGAAAAACGGGAATTTTTCCGAAAAAGTTTTGGTTTTTGGTGAACTCTAAAACAAATGAGACATGATTGTATATTCATGAAATATCCACTGGTTATTTATATAAGCATTTTCTATACACGATAAAATTTCAAAATATTTTGTTTTTTTTTTTAACTGTTTACGGACAATTTCAGCTTTCAATTATTTTAGTTTTTTTTCTATGAATGTTAATAAAATTGAATTTGTTGGGTAAAAAAACTTAAATAATTAATACAAGACTCCTAATATATTGTTACAATGACATTTCAAATATATTAAAAATCTATATCAATAATTTTTTTTTATTAGCATCTAAAGTTCGATTTTTGACAACATTTATTAAATTAAAAAAAAAAGGGCGGGTAAGCCTCTAAGCTAAGTCGCTCTGTTGTACAATACAGGTTACGAGTGGGTCACTGTATACTGGATGGAATTAAATTTGAATTCAATGATAGGTATAATATCGAAAAACGGTTCTGAGCTGAGACGGTTTGTCATGTACTCATGTGTAGATATTTTATATTTTATTTATATATTTATTTTTATTATTATTAATACTGTAGCCGGTAAGTTGAATTAATATAATAATATTAGGTACAACAAAATAACTAAAATCGTTATTTTTATCCCACTATGCAATATTTTGTTACAGAAACATTTCAGGGAAGTTTCAAATCAACATGTAACATTGCATTTGTTGTCGCTTTTACGTTACTTTAACATCAACGCTAATGTCCATATTGCAGTATAACTTCACAATATATAGGTTTCATGAACGCAAATGTAACTTGTTTTCTAACATCTCAAAAATATCGTAACAAGTGTTACTACTATTACTATATGATGTTACGTATCTTACCATTATTATGTTACATAGGCGTTATTTTCAACATAAATGTATAACCATAATTAACTATAGTTATTTAATATTTAATTTTGTCCAAATTTGATCATAAAATAGGTATAAAAAGAAACTGTGGGTTTATATTTTTGAGATTTTTTAGTTACAGAATAACCTACTTACGTGGAACCTTGTTTTACATTTTCAATCCTATAGCTATACAAGTTAAAGATGTTATGAATTACAAAAATATTTAAAAATTTAAAATTTAATAAATATCCAATAATGCTT
Source organism: Nasonovia ribisnigri (assembly GCA_027563435.1). Lineage (NCBI taxonomy): Eukaryota > Metazoa > Arthropoda > Insecta > Hemiptera > Aphididae > Nasonovia > Nasonovia ribisnigri. Next base: position 107,779 of record JANEHU010000490.1, read on the forward strand.
ATAAAAAAAATTGTACCCATGTATTTTTAACATTTTTAAACTTCTATTGTAATAATATATTAAAAGCCTTGTATTAAATTTTCAAGCTTTTTGACCCAATGAATAAAATTGTATAAAAAAATATATAAAAAGAATATGTCCGTAAATAGCTCAAAACAAAACAAAATATTTTGAAAATGTTATCAAGTATAGGAATTGATAAAATAAACATACGATATAAATTTCAAGTATCTTCAGTTATTTGTTTCTGAATTACAGCAACATAAGAAAATCGCTCCATGAGAAATCGAATGAATAGAATTAGGTCATTCTGTAAACCAAAAAATCTCAAAAATATAAACACAGCTTTTTTTTATAAATATTTTATCAAATTCGGACGAAATTACATATCAAATTACCAAAAATAACAATTTTAGTTATTTTGTTGTAATTTTATAATATTAACTCAACTTACCGGCTGCCGTATTCATAATAAGAAATAACAATATAAATATAATATATTATAATATTACATCCCCCACTGATAAAGTGATTAACCGTCTCATCAGCTCAGAATCGTTTTTCGTATACAATGATATTATTTTATTAAATACAAATTAAATACCATGCATTAAACAGTGACCCACTTGTAACCTACTGTACAGGCGTACAGCAGAGCGACATCCACTTCTTCACTTTTTTTTAGAAATGTACATGATTTTTTATTTGTCAACGTCACTAAAACCAGGCCCAGCAAAGCAGGAGGCCTACAAGAGTATACAAGACATTCTAGAAAATCACTAGCTCAAACCGGCGTGAAAAAAACTCACTGGGGTTTAACTCACATTGGTTCACAAAATAGCTTAAAATTATTAAAAAAAAAAAAAAAAATTTTTGGCATTTGGAAAATATTTGAAAAACTGTACAGGAAAATGTTGTCGAATTTTGAAAATTGAATATTATACTTCATAAATTAATAATTTCTTACCTACTAAAATAATTAAATTAATTTCCGATTTTATTAACAACTGTTTAATAAATAACCAAATTATAAAGTATTAGTATTTTAATGTTAAATAAGTGTAAATTCAAAAGTATTTAAATACATAGCAAGTATATTTTTTATTTTTAATATTATATATTATATACAAATAGTCAAATAATAAATTGTTTACAATAAAAAAGAATGGAGTTATATACAAATATGAAATAATAATGTAATAATATGTCATTAAAAAGTCAATAAATTGTCAAATATTAAATTAATAAATTGTCAAATATTAAATTAATAAATTGTTTACAATAAAAAATTATATGTAGTACAAATATTATGTCAGTAAATAGTCGATAAGAAAAAACTAAATGTAGTGTTAAATTATAGTGTTAGGGGTAGATTTTTAAAACTCATTATTTTTACAAAATCAAAATTAGATATTTCAAAGTTTTCTAATT
>JANEHU010000491.1:0-324688 GCA_027563435.1 Nasonovia ribisnigri
TAGTACTAACACGTGATTTCGACTTAGGGCATCTACATGTAGCATACGGTTACCAATTCTATGTTCAATCTCATAATCATAACCCTGTAAGAACAAAGCCCATCTGGCAATTCTAGGGTTAATGTCCTTCTTTTTGAGAGTTAAAGTAATACTATTACAATCAGTTATTATTTTAAACTTAATGCCCTGCAAGTATACATGAAATCTTTTAATGGAATTAATAATTGATAGCATTTCCAACTCAAAACTATGATACCTTGATTCTACATCTGTAGTACGTTGACTATAATAGAAAATTGGATGAAACGCATTATCAGATTGCTTTTGGAGTAATATAGAACCAAATCCTAAACTGGAAGCGTCGCAGTGCAATTGAGTTTCGGCTTTAGGGTTATACAAACATAAGATAGGGTGGTCTATCAGCTTATTCTTAATTTGTTCAAAAGAATTTAATTTGTCTATGCCAAACTGGAATGGAACATTTTTCCGTATTAGGTCAAATAATGGTTTGGCTATAACAGAGAAATTATATATGAAACGACGAAAATATGAAGCTAGACCAAGAAAACTATGAAGAGCTTTGTGATTGGTTGGGACCGGATAATCACGAATAACAGACACATTTTTTGGATTTGGACGAATCCCTTCAACACTAACTTGGTAACCCAAGTATATTATTTCAATTTTGAGGAACTGACTTTTATCAAACCGTATTTGAAGTTGATGCGCTTTCATCAACTTCAAAGCGTCAGAAAGAATACTCAAGTGTTCGTCAATAGTCTCTGTTGCTATAACAATGTCGTCAAAATATACTATAATTCGTTTTTGCTTAATTAAATCCTTAAAAATATTATTAACAAACCGTTGAAATACGCTAGGTCCATTACAAATACCAAAGGGCATACGAAGGTATGAAAACTGACCTAACGGTGTAGTAAAAGACGTATATTTTTGACTATGTTCAGCTACCTTAACATGGTGAAATCCATCCTTCAAATCAATGCAAGTGTAAAATTTTTTCCCTCTTAATGAATCCAAATGATCATCAATTAATGGTAGTGGGTAACGATCCTTAACCATACGCTTATTAAGTTCTCGGTAATCTACGCATAAACGAAGTTCACCGTTTCTCTTTTTAACTAAAACAATAGGGCTACTAAATTCTGACCTGCAAGGTTCAATAATCTTTCTGGCTAACAAATCATCTAATATTATTTGTAATTTATCCTTCTCAAAGAAAGACAATCTTCTTGGATTAAAATGAAATATACTGCTATCCTTAAGTTCAATCTTAAGTTCGGGTGGATCACATGTTATCAGTTTAGACGGAGGGGAACTATTATTTACATAAAGACTAGTCACAATATTTTCAACTTCACTTTTAACATGACTAGGTAAAGTTTCCTTTATATATCTGAACGCTTAAAATCAATTTCAAAAGAACCACTATTTATGATTAACACTACTCTCGGATGAGATAAAAAGTTTCTACCTAGTAGTAAGTCACATTTAATGGTGCTATCTGGGACTATATTAATATTAACGTTAATTGGGTGTTCATCATCCGGTGGTAGAATATCTACAAACATTTGGTCTAACACAACTAGTTCTGAACCATTTATACCCACCAACCCAGACAATAATGGAGGAACTTGTGGTGGTGACCATAAAGGAACTATATTTTGTCTTAACAAACTAACAGGACTGCCAGTATCAACAATAGCTAAGACATTAACTATATCTCATCGCTAGGGAACTTAAGAGCTAACTTAATAGTATAGGCGGAATTTATATTTTCTGAAGGTGACTGGACTAAAGCTACATCTTCCTTATTGTTGGTACCTGCTGAAGGGCATCCCCGAAGTTGATGTGATGTGGAACCGCACTTGAAACAAGAACCTGGCTCACGCTTTGGTTTGGTACACGATGAGGCATAGTGACCATACGATGAACAGTTGTAGCATCTTGTGACTGATGCAGTTGGATTGGCTGAAGGTGATTGTTTACTGATTGAAGTTGTTGAAACAGAAGTTTTGGATATTTGAGACCTTTGAGCCGACTGACGTACTGGAGGATTCAATGGGGGCTGAGGATCAGTCTTGAAATTAGCATCTCTGGCACTATTCATTGTAGTGAAAGATAGAATGTCGATCAACAAAGAATCCTCATCTGAATGACCACGAGCAAGTAAATAAAAACACAGGTCTCGACAATGAAGACCTTCAATAATTTGCTGCTTCGTTTCAGCAAACGATAGATTGACTTCACGACACATTCGTGACTTATCGTGGAAGTACTCGATCGAGGATTCGTTTTTATTTTGAATACGTGACAATAATAATTTCATACTCTCTACCGAAGAAGTGGATGAATTTGAAAATGTGGACACAAATTGTTTTTCAAAATCAGACCACGTATTGAAGTTACGTCCACATAGCCAGTTACTTGCAGCTCCAACCAACTTTGTTCGGACGATCTCTAACTCGAATGCTTCGGGCCAATGATGAAGTCGAGCCACTGACTGCACTGACCGAAGCCAGTCTCGGGCTTGAGCCCTAGATTCAACACCTGAAAAATTCTGTATCGTGTTGTGAAAGTCCGGCATAACATAGAATCCATCAGGATTTGTCGGAAACCGAGTTTCACTTCGCACTGGAGTATTGTCACGATCTAGTAAGCGGTTGATTAATAGTTGATTTTGCTGTAATAATGTACACAACGTACTATTGATATCGAAATTCGTGTTACTGATTACCGGTGTTGGTAATGCAGTGCTACCGGAGGATATCCGCGGTTTTGACTCGCCACTGTCGGAGGTTGGCGGTACTGTTTTCAGAAGGTCATTCGACGATTGTTGTTGAAAATGATCGTTATTATTTTCTGATCCAAGAATAACTTGCCTTATTTGTTGATTCGTAACTTGTGTCGGAAAAGACGTGTTTCCATTTGAACTCGTTGACTCATCTATTTCGGAAGTAAGGTAGTCTTTTGAGTTCGACATTTTGAGGTTGAGGACGGAATCCCACTTCTGAAGTTGTAGACAGAAACAATAAGTCAGGATCAATAACGGTAATAACTTAGGTTCATTACATAACTCGATTCAACAGATATATTAATTCATAAACAAATAACAATATCACACTTCTTATTCTGCAATAAACATTGAACTTAAGTGGCAGTGTGAAAGAATAATTATAAATTTCGAAGTATTAACACATGATTAAAAGCATGGTTTGCACACATTATAAAATAGCGAGTAACGACAGAGGTACATTATAAAAAACAACAACGATCGGCAAAAGTGAACTAACTAGTAACTGAATATAAAAGTGGTAATAATAATAATAATAATAATAATAATAATAATAATAATAATGTCGGCTGGTATCGTGCCCAGTCGACTGGACAACTGATGACAGCGACACTAGCGACTATAATTACTACAGATATGTTTTAATTAAAAAGAAAGTTACAAAGTAATATAATACACACAACTCACACACACATAGGTACACATGTAAAACACATAAGGTTAGTTATTACATGTTTCATCTCTGTAATTCAGACTTAGATAATTGTAACTTTATTAGGTACGTAATTATTGCGGCACAACTAGGGTAATTAGGTTTGACCATTCAATCAAAATAATTTCCATACAAATTAAGATTAATGTAACAATTATAATTATAAATAAGTTTATTGAACTTACAAAGATATATTAAGAAAAGGATAATATAAGGCTAATATGGACTTAATCATTGACTTAGATTAATTAGCTGACTAAAAATTGGTTCATATTCTAATAGGTAATAACTATGATCAGAATTAATGTGAAATGGTTTTTATAGTATTATGTTAAATTCAATTATATACCTATCTACTTATTATTTATAAATCAAATAATAATTTTTAATTTCTTCCTCATTATCAAAAGCGCAATTAGAGGATGGCTAAGGACCCAGTAAACATGTCAATGTCTTTTAGATGTCTATTATATACCATTTATTAGATCAAAATATCTATTTTTGATGTATAATAGTTGTGCTTTTTATGCTCCAAAATAAGTCTAAATGAGACAACTATTTAAAGTCTAAGTGAATATTGTTAATATACGTATTTAAGACTGTCTTTTATTGGTATACAAACTAGCATTTTAGATGTATATAAAATATCTATTATTTGTATAGGATATGATACATGACTAATTAATATAATTTAATTTAATATAGTCTTTAGTCTTAAACTATAATCTTTATGTTAACCATTATTGACTAATAATTCCACTATTATACATTAGTATTACTATTATACATTAAGAGGTAAATGTAAATATTTATAGTTGGATGGGCATTAAATGTAATTAATATATTCAAATACAAAAATGAATACCTACACAAAATTAATTTATTTTAATAAGTATAAATAAATAATAATTAATAATTGGAAAAGTGCGCACTTCCATAAAATACAATATATAATATATAAATGATATTATAATAAAACATAACAATTAAACATGTTGAGTCAAAATTAAAAATTAAAGCTTCTAAGCTTTTTTTAATGATGTTCACAATAAAATTTAATAACATTGACATATATATTATTTAGTCAAATTAAAAAAAAAACCGTTATAAATTAAAATACACTATAAGTCTATAATACTATATACTCTACCTACCAACCACAATACCACTTAATATTATTATTATTGTTTTTATATTTGTCCCGGGTTGGTGCTAAGCGTAACCAGTTCTTTATTCTGCATCTAACCACATCTTCAGATCCTGTTGGATGTTTCATCATAGTTACATCTTAAAAGGTTAAAATAATAGTATAATTAATTTGATAACTTTAATTAGAATAAGTAACACTTGTTTTAGTTAAAAATAGTCTTACCAAGTACAATACTAAACATTATCAAATCTTTGAAAGCATGTTTTCCAGAGTTTCGACCTTCAAAGTTGTAGTTAGATGCGCAGTGGTCTGTTAATAATGTTCTTAGTATCAATGTAGTAGTGTCATTCTGCGATCTTCCCCCACATTGCTGTAATCTACTGATCTAAAATTAAAATTAAATTTGAATTACTTTTTTATTATGGTAGTTTTTAATAATTGGGTGAGTAAATTAATTAATACCATTAGTTGTCGTGAAGCAGACAGTTGCAATTTTTCTTCGATATCACACACTTCAGCTACAGATTTAGCAGGTAGAATGAAATGTTCAGAACATTTTTGTCTCATTGTTGATTGGGGTTTAGCTTCTCCATTGCTCATGATTAATTTTGTCAGTAATTTATTGGTTATCTGTTGACCTCTTACAATTTGTTGAACTAACAAAATTTTCCGTTGTAATAAATGTATTGTAGCATGAGACAAGTTCACGGCTCCGGATGATGAAGGCTGATACTGTTCATTTTCTACAAAATAAAATATAAATATATAACACATACCTATAATAAGTATGACTTTTATGCTTATGCAGAAGAAAATATTTACCTTCATTATGAGATTCATTATCATTTTCAAACATTGGTGGTGATAAACAATTGCCAGAATTTGTTTCTGTTGGTAGCTGATCTACAATACATTTGATATTAATAATTGACAAGTCAGTAAGCAATAACTGTGTAACATAAATTATTTAATTTTAATTACATTGAACAAGTAAATTCATTTGTGTTAAATTATTTTCTGAAATTGAATTATCGATATTATATTTCTGTGGAACTGGAGTGGTAAAAATTGATGTGACTTTTTTGAACACTGGAGTCGTAGATTTTGTAGATTCTCTTATTTGATTTTGTGATACTGGAGTTGTGATGTTATTAGACTGTTTTAAATTGTTTGTTCTATTATAAGAATCATCTAATAAAAACATATATTTTATATTAAATGAAACAAGTTATAAGTTAAGTAACTTAGCACAAAAAAAAAAATCCATACCAAGGGATCTTATCCAAGTAGGAGGTTCTGGCATAGTTATCACTGATGGTGAATAACTATCTGATTCTGAATCTGAATTAATTTTCCAAGTATTTGGTTTCTTCTTACGCTTTCCACGACCCCGGTTTTCAATATTCGAGCTTTCAGCATCATCATCATTGTCATATTTTGGTAGTTTACTTCTAGCTTCTTCATATGATCCTATAATTAAAATATATTAGGTACTGATAAATAAAATAAAGTTTATATTAACAAACCAAATGTTTTTAATATCTCACAAGGATATTGTAACCATGTTTCTTCATCTGGTAAAACAGCCGACTTTATCATTTTTGTCACTTGAAATTTTTGTGGCGGCCAAAAACAAAAGTACATGTTACTGCAATTTTTGTACCCATATGTTAGGCACAATAGCAACCATGGGTGCATTTTTTTTATCAAACTGTATCTTACAAATATAAAAAAAAAAACATTTTCTTTTGCGTTTGACATAATGACTAAAACATAAAAACAATAATTAATATTAATAATTCACAATATAAAATGCAGTTTTATCAATGTAAAATTGAAATTACTGCAAATTCACCTAAACTATTTAAAGGAAACTTTATTGCCTTGTGTGAAATGGAGTTAAGTGAAATAACCTTAAGTTCAACTGATAAATTTCTACACAAATTCCAATACTATTAGATGGTATGGGACGTAAATACAAATCAGTTACTGTTTCAAATTTATAACAAATTAAACTGATTTCTGAGTCATTCTGTACTATGGATTTGATTACTAAAACTGAGCCATCAAAGCTTATGCAGCAACTATTGGCTAGGTCTGTTGTTAAAACAAAATTTTCAGTTTCTACTTTTTTAAACTGTTACCCACATATTATGCTATTCAATAAAATTCCACTAGTTTTTTTGCTAACCTTAGGATAATATTTATTGTTTAAATTAATACCCACAACACTTGCTAAACGATTTTAAAATTCACGATTATGTAGTTGAGTAAGAACAAAATTTTTTTTTTTAATTTACGTTTAAATGATTGAAAGCTGTTTTCAAAAGTAAAAGCACTGAAGTTATCTAATACACCATAAACACGACAATCATCTACTAAGTGTATTAAACTATGGACATTGTAGGAAACGTGTTCCTCTCCGTATAAATCACTGAATTGTTCCACATACGATATCAATAAATCTTCAGCATAATTAATCATAGATGCCATGTATAAAGAAGAAGCTAAGTTCTCATAGCTATATGCAACATCATAAAATGTAAAAATATGTCTTGAGTTAAAGACATTCCTACGTTTTGCAAAACAACTGGTATAAGATATAAAAGGAAAAGTCTGAACTCTGTTGCTTTCCAATAAGGAAGCTCATGTAATGACCTAGGTTTCCTGGAAGACTCACAAGGAATAAATTTAGCAATTTCACATAAATTGGTAGAAACATTTCTAACTGTAATACTCGAAAATCTAACATTAATATTACCTAGTGTGTTAGGGCGGCCTAATGAAGTTGGACCAGATTTCCATAAATTAAGAACTTTTCTCACAACTCCTAAACACACTAAATGCATATACTCTAAAGGGAAATCTGTTATCATACGTACCCCTGGAATTTGAAGCAAGGGTGATTGACTGTTACAGTGATCTTTATAAATACCATCAGCAAAATTTTCATTATTTCGTGGTGCTGCATTCAAATCAGTAAAACACATTCTATTTTTTATATGTTCACCTTCAACCACACATTTCTCACAAGAAAAGTAACCTGTATGTCCTTTAATTTGTTTGACTAAAGCTGGAGCCGGTGATCACAGATGTAACCAATCACTCGGAATGACTTATAATTTCCATTAATCAAAATACCTCGTTGCATTAATATTTGTACTTCTTCAACATATTCCATTAGATAACTATTAATATCGTTAGGTTCTTTACTACCATAATAAGCACCTATCATAAAAGGTTCAGATTTTATTTGAACAACACAGCACGATATTGGCCAAAGACATCCATAGTTTCCCTTATTTACTGGCACCCCATCAAAATTAATAAGTACATCGCAATTATTTACATTTTTTAACAATCCGTCATTATATTTTAACCATACTTTATACAAACCATCCTCCAAGCCAAAATGAATATACTTTCCAAAGTCACCAACAACTCTTGTCACAAGTGGTATTTTAGGGGTTTTCATAAGAGTTCTCGCATCTTTAGGAAGTTTAATCACATCAGATGGATTACATTCATTTAGAATTTTAAGTAAGTTGGTAACTACATTAAGAGGGACACAGTTAATTGAAACCCAATGTGCTAGTTTACATTGAAGAGCATTTTCTTCATACATTTTACTACTACCCTCCATTTCAATTTCACTTTCCAACCCATTTTCACTTTCAGATGAGGTTTCAATATCACTTTCATAGGGGATAATGTTAAAATCGTCTAAACTATTTTCGTGTTCAATATTTTTAACTAAATGTGCTGGCGTTGCAGTGCTTTTTATTATTTCAGGGCCGTTAAGTTCATTTATACCATTGAATCGTCTATAACGTTGAGCTCGACCTAAGTGTTTAAAATCTTTATAACGATTTTTAGGCATACTTGCAAAATCAATTTAAATTTTGGTGTGAGGCTGATATTTATGTCTTGATATCGTACACTTCCAGGACGCACTCACAGAATAAAATGAACCACAATACGTAGACACAAAGTACAAAGTAGTGCGACAAGCGCGATTGACGAAGGTTACCAGACATTCTGACAAACGATAAATTAAATAACAAAATACCCACATTAAACTAATAATAAATTAATAAATAATATAATAATATAAAACCACACGAGACATAAGAATATTATTACCTGCCGTTATAATAGTTTAAATTATTATTTATTGATAAAAAATTGATAGTGAGATACAGCGCCCCTCCACTAAAAATTACGTACAACAGTCTGCTACAGTTGCCGCAGGTCCAGCGCTAGTGCTGCTATAGTGGCAAGCGCTGAAGCGCCAAGCGGCTATAAAATATTAATATAATACATTAATACGTCTATTATACATAAATATCCTACCTAAAAAAATATGTTTACAATAATCATTGTTTTATATGTCTAATAGAAGTATTCTACTAGACGTGTATAATTCATAGACATTCGAGACTTCCACATAGACATATATACCCAACTTTGACGTCTCGTAGACTTGACATGTTTACTGGGGAGCTATGCACCCCCCCCCCCCCAAATAAATTATTCAATTGTTTCTTAAAATATTAATAAACCTTTTACAATTTAACCATGATTCATCATTTGTGCATACTTAAATTATATAATTATTTTATACTGCCTAAGACAAATATGGTAAATATCAGCTGTATGTCTGTATTTGTTTTTAAGGAAAAAGTTTATCAGTACATTGGTACAATTATCATACAATAATTTTACAATATATGTACTGAACTATTATAAATAGACAGTTAGAAAAAATTTACTTAAGTAAATAACAATTTGTTTTTTTTTTTGTATAATTTTTTTATATTTTTAAGCGAGTATATATGGGGATGTGGGGGCAACGGCCTCATGGGTTACTTTCCATGTAATATCAAGAGGACGCTACATCCTAACCTCCCCCGACCTCCACAATATTTTAACCCTAGATGCGCCTCTGGTCGTAATAGCGGTATTAATTCTTGATACCATAGACTTTCATAATTGGAATAGTCCATGGTCCAAATAGTCATTAGGTCACATGATACGTCTGATCGGTATATTTCATAACTCTCCATTAGGTATACGCTCACTTAAATTGATGTTATAATATGTTCTAAACTGATCAGTTATTTGTTAGAAATATCATGTTGAGCGTTGGAGCAAAAAGTACTTAATTAATTAGCATAATTAAGTTAAATAAAAACAGCAAGTCAGTAAACCTACAGAAACACAGTCACAGATAAATATCTAACATTGATTTGTAAAAAACAAGATGGAAAATGATATATCATGTTAATATATAAGGTTGTAAGAAAAAAATCAAAATAACCAAGTGAAAACTACAAAACCTAAACTAGATTTTACACAAATTTAAAAACAAATACAATTACATTTAAACACAGACATTTCTTTGAACATTTGAACTTACTCACCGGTTTTATTTTCCAGTGAGTTAATTTAATGATCAAATCTATAGGTAGTTAAACAAGATATGCAATGGTAGACAAATGCCCAAACCAATCGTCAAGTATTTGTCTGGGGTTTTTTTTTTCTTGTAATTTTTTGTAAATACTTTTTTATATTTTATTCTTTCAATGCTATTTTTATCAGAGGCAATTTCTAACAATATTTTAGTTACAGTCTGATGACAACAATTTCAAAAAATTATACAATGAAAACATTTTGTGGATACATAATATTGGTACTAGTCAAAATATTTCAATATTAGTGTATATTTGTCTGGAATATATTATATTAATACTAATTATTGAATATTATATATCATATAGCATGAATATTTGGTAGCAAACGTGTTATTATTGAACAGCTACTGAAGGTAAGAATAAGAATTGTAGTAATATCAGTCATGATAGAGTGATCGATTAAAAGCTATACATTTAGGTACTAGATGTAAAATTAAAATGTTAATTTATATTATTTTATTTTAGCAATCACAATAATAATAAAATAAATAAATAATTAAATTAAATTAAAAAACCGTATAAACAATAAAATACCAAAAAATTAAATGAAAAATAACCTTAGCATTTTAAGTACACATTTCATGTTAGTAATAAATAGTAATTAATAAACTATAAAATATTATAAAAATATATTAAATAAAATAAAAAATAATAATTTTTAGTTGAAGTACAAAATAAAAATATATAATATAAAGACAATAATATTTTAATTTTTAACTTTGAAGTAATTATTAATGACACATAAAAATAATTATATTATAATGTACGTTATTGCAAATATATCAACATCAATTGGTACGTCAGTCTTCTACAACTAATTTCATCTTTAAAAATCTTTTTTTTTTAATATTTGATAACCGAAATCAGAAAGATTGAAGACTAGAAGTTTTTATTAATTTATGGTATATTAGTAATTATTAAAAAATAATAACGTTGGTAACAAATGTTGCCAAATGATGGTTTTTTTTTTTTTTTTATGAATATATAAAATATGTTTAATTAAATATTTGGAAAATAAAAGTTAATCTTAAGTCACTTAATACCTATTACATACATTTAAATATATTTATAAAAATGTATAGTAACAAAATGTTATTGTACATCAAACTTATCCACAGCCAACATGTTATATTTAAATGCTGCTGATTTCCAAAAATAAAAATAATTGTTCCATATAAAATAATTTATACGAATATTTATGTATATATACGTTCTAAACTGGAAATGAAAATTTCTAAGAATAATAATACATAATTTGGTTACGAGTCTGATTTTCCAGTAACGGCCATGTAAGGAACATAATCTATAGCCATAAGACACGCAAAAAGTGTCATTACCATTTTTGGTTTTACTTCAGTAATATCTTCTGGTAAAGCATACACTCTAGCACCAGTCTTTCTGGCCATTGATATTGCATACTTAGCATTTGCTAAATTATCCTAAAAAAATAATTCAATTTAGTTACTAATCAAATATCCAAATATTCAAAAGCAATTTTTGATAATTATAATTATTAATAATATTACCTCGGCATCACCACCCTCTTTAACTACATCATAATTAATGGTGCCTGGTTTTATTGCATCGATTAAATCAATAACAATTCGGCCATCAGACAATGCATGATCTTGGAATCCTCTTAAAGTCGAAGATTTATTAGCATTTTGTAACTTATTGTTAACCCAGGTAACAATTTCTTTTTCAATCATGGGACTTCCAGTTTTAGCAAGTTGAGTTAAGACTGATAAAGTATATGCACGCATCAGTTGCCAAATTAAAGCTATAATAAAAAAACAGATAAAAATATTTAATCATTAGCTTAAAGGTATACTTCATATTAAATAATTAAAAATGTTGGTAAAACTGAAATCAAAAGTCTCGGCAGATATACATTGCCGTTACCATTGAAAATAATATACAGATAAGTCATAGTATTGTTAATGTTGAAAGCGGTCAAATGCAATTAGCCGCTTCCAATATTAACAATACAATGGCTTATCTGTGTATTATAATATCAATGCAGTTACCCTAAACAATTGAAATGATGTTATAATCGCAAAAAATATTAAATACGTCATAATGTTAACGTTGACCCAATTTATTTTGTTACCTAATGTTAGAGTCGCATTTCCATCATTTAAATCTTGTCCAGCAATACCAACTAACGAAAACTTTAATTGACGACCCAACTCAACAGCATAGTTGCAATTTTCCAATTTTTCCATAAATTTTCGAAGTTTGGAAAATTTTCTATAACATAAACATAATATTGATGTTTGAATTACTTATACTATGTTGTAATAATACAAGAAAGATGGATGTCAATACACTATTTGCTTTCTCATTGTGTGGACATTTAAGCGTTCAGCAGAACCAATCTTGTAAAGCTTTAATATTAAGATTGAATTGATCTATTATCAAACCTTAAGTTAATAATATTGTTTGTATTTATACATTGGTTTTATCAAAATATTAAACATTTTCAGCGATATATGAGCACTTTTTGACTGTAATATTTAACAATTTTCCACTCATAAATTGCATCAAATTTGTAATATCATAAAAATAAGCCAATAAACACAAAAAATGTTCTTAATTTTATGGAGTTGGAAAATAGGTCAAATCAGTCTAGAATAACAAGAATAGTTTGGTGCACTGCAAATTTGCCATGTTGTGCATGAGTCACAGAGAGAAAACTTATAGTGCGCTACTATCCTCTTACCTATGTCAATTTAAGATGTATAGAAATTATTAATTTCATTTTAAGATTTCAAGCAGTTATAGTTATTATTTTTTTACCTGTGTACTTTGGACCAGTTAACAATGCCTGGTTTAATAATATCATACAATTGAAAAATGATAAGACCATCCGCTAAATCTGAATAAAGCCAATTAACATGAGGTGCAACACCCATAGAATTCATCCAATTTCTGTAAGCTATAACAAAAATAGAAAAATCATTACATGATACGAAAATAAAATAGAAAGACTAATCAATAGTGTACCAAGTGATTATTTAATCATTGAACACTCATTACTTCAGAGTAAAAATTAAAAAAAAAAAATTTACTTTATTTCTAGTCTTTAAAACAATATACAGTTTTTTAAATTATTTCTATCCTTAACATTTTTGAAGTTTTTACTTTTTTGAATGACATCATACATTTTTAATTTCATATTTCAAAGCAGAATATTTATCTAAGTATTTTGATACATAAAAACCAAATTTAGAACAAGTAGTTTATGAGTTATAAATATTTAAAGTTTAAATTAGCAGAGTGGAGTGTTACGCGGAGACCGCACAAAATGTCCGTCTACTACACCACACCTCTGAATTTAAGAAAATACTTAAGCTCATAGCAATTCATCTTAAATTTGATTGTTATGTATCAAAATACTCAGAAAAATAATCTGCTTTTGAAGATGAAATTAAAACTGTTGTAGGTAATTCAAAAAAGTAAAAAACTTGAAAAAATTATAAGAATAAAAATATAATATTTAAATAAACATGACTTAAGACCATGTTAAAAAATATTTTCAAAAACATTAATATTTTTTGAATAATGAGTGTCCTATCTTAAATGAATCACCTGAGTTTCAAATTATATTCATAAAAAAAAAATAAAACTAACTTTTTTCTTCTCTCGTTTCTTCAATTGCTTCTAATCCTACTATTTCTCCTTCAGGTTTGTCTAATCCTGGATGATTGTTAAACAAATTAGCAACAAATGCAAGATTTAACTTGTATACACCATTCACAACATCAACGGGTGTAACAAAACTACGACACCCTAATTTAGCTGCTTGCTGCAACATTATATCTGCTCTTTTGTTCAAATCCGGTTCCTTTATAAACAATAAATTTAATCTGATTATATTTATCCAAAGATATAAATACTCAATGAAAATGTTGGTTAAATAATCAAAATTAAAACATAGAATAAAGAGGGGTTTAATTTTAGTGAATACAAACATAGGTGTACACGGATCATGAACACGTATAATTAATATATTATGTCAATTAATAAATGCTAAAACGCTATTGGATTCATATTCTTTATTAATATGAATAATTTTTAATTGGTATCAATTGAAAATTTATATTATTTATATCAAAAATAGTTTTTAATTTTAAAAAAATAAAAAAATGTCGACAAATGATTTCTTGAAGGTGGTTAGATATTATATTATCTAACCTAACTTGGTGTTATTGATTATTAAATCAATCTTTATTTATGTCTTGTAATATGAATAAAATCATCTTTAACTTACGAATAAAAATAGAGAAATAAGTAAGAAAAGATGTAATTACATGAATAATATTATAAATGCACGAAAAATTTAAAATAACAGTTCTTATAAATCAAACCTTAATTTTACATTAAAATTTAAAGTATGAATATGTGAAATAAGGAGGCCTGTTAAAAATATATTTATAAAAACCAAAATATTATTTTTTTGAATAATGTTCAGAAAATAAATAATAAATTGAAATAATTGAAATATTATTTGGTTAGTCAAAGTCTATTATTTCAAATACACCAATATTGTGTTCAATATTAATTATTTTAATTATTGATCAATAAAAAAATGTTTCTGACACACGTTTGATTTTATTTATTCCTAGATCCTCAGGAGACAAAATTGTAAAAGTATTTATAATCAGTAATTACCATTAACGCAGACATATCAACATCAGAATCAAGTGGTGCAATTTGTTTCATAAGGTATGTGTATATTTCTGAATCAGTTATATCATTTTGGAAGTTATGGCATTGTCTGAAATTAACAAAATATATTATAATTATGTATACTTAATAAAACTAAATATTATTTTATACCTTGAAACTCCAGCACGGTTCAAGTGGTAGTTAACCCATCTAAGAAGTATTGCTTCTGGTGATAGTTTTATAAGCTCTTCAATTTTTTCTCCATCTTGTAACAATGTAGCTAATCCAGGACAGTTTTCAAGCGTAATTTGATTAAACAATCCTATCTAAATAATTTAAATTCAATTATTAAATAAAATTTTTTTTTTTATTGTTTTATTGCCAATAATATATTTACCCTAATAATTTGCCAGAGTAAACCAAGGACTAAATGTGGTTTCCCTTTAGCAAGATCGTGAGCATCAATATTCACAATATTACAACCAATAGATTGACTGGAAACTAGTGCTAGCGTTAAATTTTCTAATTTTTTGTAAACAGTAAGGTTGCTTTTGTTTGTTTCTTTATTAATTGCCCTTTCGTCAATTGTATCAGGACAAGAATGGTTAATAACTTTGCTAAAAAAAAAGATTTTAAACAATTATGATATATGTATCAATATGTATACAACATTACCATTACAAATAATATAATAATAGTTGGTTTTAAGTCTAAAATAAATATCTTTACCAGAGCAATATTCCATCTATGACCTTTTCATACAAATTTTTCCCTTCACATTCTATTGGAAGTAAATGCTTTAGGTCAGGATCATTACTCAAGTTACTATTGATCCAATCAGAAAATGCAAGCTGTTCTTCTAAACGTACAGAATGTGTTGTTCCTTCACTTGAAGCATCAGACATACCACCTAAAGTTTCTAAGTTTTCTTTTTTAGAAACAACTTGTTTAAATGAGCTAGCAACTTCTCCTGCTTTTAAGTCTGAACATAGCTAAAAGGTATATAGATGTTAAATGTTTATAACTTTTAGTTTGTTTAGATGTAAGATTAATAAGTAAAATACTCAACCTTTTTAAATTCTGAAAATACAAGTTTTCCTTTTGTTTCAGTTCTTTTACCATCATAATCTTCAATCATTTTTCGAACTTTCCATGCAGGTAACTTAAAACCACATAAATCTAGAGCCTCTTGTAGTTCTGAAAGATCAATAGTTCCATCTCCATTTTTATCAATCTAAAAAAAAACAAAAATAAGAAAATGTTATTCAATACAAACTGACTTTTTATGTTATTATTAAATTAAACATATTATAAAATAATAGACGTAATAAGACATAAAACAATTTTTAACTAATTTTATGTAGGTTATTGAAAAGTTGTGTATGGAATCTTAAATTTAATACTCTTGTTACTCAGTATTTGTTCTAATAATACATATCTTTTAATACTTTGAATTATAGAATATAGAACCTACCCATCTAGTTAGTAAACCCATAATATAGTTTATACTAATATATTAATATCTTAGTTGTTGGTAGGCAGCAAGGATAAATGTTTTATATTTTATAAATTGGCTGGTATCATTTTTAGTTTTATTTAATTGTGAATTTTCTAATGAATTAAAAACATCTTAAATGGTATAGGAGGTACCTACTGTCTTTTATACAAATAAAGAATTAATTTTAAACAAAACAGTTATTGGTTCCATAAGCACCATGATTAATGATAACGTCTAATTTAGTGAAAATTATAGGTACCTAGGTCAATATTTTGTAATTTATAACCTGTACTTACGAATCTAAAAAAAAAATTCACAAGCATCTAACTACTTAATATTTCAATTATAATACAGTATATATTAAAATAACTAAATAAAAATATATAGGTAACAATAAAAAGCGCTCACTTGAAGAAGTTTTTGGATACAGCTGTTAAAAAAAAATATAAAATATAAAATTATGGTGATAATTATATATATTATCATAAGACAGTCAGTCGGTTATAAAAAAGTTACTCAGTTGCATGCAAATAAAAAAATAATAATAATAAATTAATTTAGAAATTTATATTTATATTAGCCCCAAGCAAACTGAGTATTTTTTTTTATTTTTTCTTTCGCAAGCGAGCGCTAACTTGTTTTATACTGAGTGACAATAATATTATTATTTTTGAATTTTTTTTTATTTATATATCATATTATAGGTACCTACTGTTTTGAAATTCTGAGCGGTGCAAAAAAATATATTGATCCGTATTGATCTTACAATGATGTTTTTTTGTTCTGTCTGTCATTATCATTTTAGGTAATAAAAATGATCTGATTTATGAGATCAGCATCTTTTCTGATAGAAAGCTGAATCTAGTTGGTAGTTTTGGGAGATCAAAATTGAAAAGTCAAAGTAATTTTATAAAGCATCAAGAAGAACAAAAAAAGTAGAAATTTGTATGCAAAAGACCATAACTAATAACTGTAGACCTTTAAAATTTTTACCAAGTATATATATTAACATTTTTAATGAATGGTAATATTATCAAAATATTTTGAGCATGCGAAATAGCCTTCAGAAATTTTTCAAAATTTGTAAAAAGTTTTAAAATGTAATGCAAGGTTCCTTACCTAATTAATTATTAACAATTAAAATAATTTATAATATTTTTCAGAAACTTCAATAAGGCGCCACCTGAAATATTAAAATATGTAATAAGAAGTATACCTAAGTAGTTAAAAATGTATATGGCGCATAACTTTTTTTATGAAGTCCTTGTTAATCTTACTCTTGATATGTACATCAATACATTACATTGGTTTTTATTTATCCAATAAAATTATGAGTTAAATATTAATTGGTACATTTTTGCTATTTATTAATTTTTAGTTTGGTTTGTTAGTAAAAAATTAATTATCACTCATAATATTATAGAATATTTTTTTGTAATTGAGAATTTCTAAATAAATATTATTATAACATGAATATTGTTATTAAAATGAAGAATTAAAAGTAACAAACAATTAAATTGTTTTATTTTGGAATAGGTACCTATCGAGAATAAAATAAGGTATTTCAAATATATTATGCTAATCAGAAAATTATTCTTCAATGTTTTGTTTAAATATTACAGTATATTTTCATAGTAAAAGGAAAATTGGTATTAGTTTACCAACCAAAAATCGAATTCAGTACCTATATGACCTAATTCAGGATTTTTCAATGGGGGAGGGGGGCTTGAAAATTAATTACTATTTTATTTTTATTTTGTCAAGTCTAATCATTTTAGATGTTTAGGTCATTTAGGTGAGCTATTTGAAAATGTTTGTACAACTTCAACTTCTCAACTTTTATAGTAGAAAAAAATAAATGCTCTAATCAAAAACTTCGATAGAGGTTTTTGGAAGAAAATTAGTTAGAATTTCTGGGAGGTCGAAATTGAAAATTCTCAGTATTTTTTAAAACAATTGGAAGAACCAAAAATAAATGAAAAATTGTTTGGTAAGCTTGGTTAGACTGTTTTTGATTGAATTGTATTTGTTTAATTTTAATTTTTTTTTCTAAAAATATCAATAAAAAATTATTCGTTTGGTCAAAGAGCTTAAAAATGTAATACAAAGTTTTATTATAGCTATTTAAAAATATTAACGATACATAGACACGATTATTTTTATAAGCATTATAAAGTTCAAATTTTGACAAAATCACTATAATTAATTTGTAGCTTAAAATGTATAAAATATTAAATTTGTATAGCTAAGACTTTAAAATGCAATACAAGGTCTTTCATACAAGTAATACTTTTAAAAAAAAATTACTGATCTTTTTAGAAAAATTGGTATGTAAATAAATACAATGTTTTTGCAAAAATGAATTCATTCTGGTCAGACGTATATTTATTTAAGTCTTGCTGACTAGTTGACAAAAGTTGAAAATTGATAAGTATTTATTTTTTAAGTAATATTAATAAGGGCAATGGGGGAGAAGGGCTTCAGACCATTAGCTCCCCCCCCCCCCCCCAGTGTGTAAGCCACTATGACCTATCGAGACAATTATCTATAATATTATGTATAAACAACATACGGGCAATCTATTAACGTGCAATTCAAATTTTTTTTTTAATTTTTAATTGAAACAAATACTTCCAGTACACTTAGTATTTTTGCATTACTTAATTTACAATTAAAAGGCTTGTACTATAAATAAATAATTTTATAATAATTTATAGTTGTGACAGGCACTGTTAAATTTTAGAAAGTATCATTTTTTAATTATCTGATTAGTCTTCTTAGGTTTCTAAAATTA
The DNA here is from genome assembly GCA_027563435.1 of Nasonovia ribisnigri. NCBI lineage: Eukaryota > Metazoa > Arthropoda > Insecta > Hemiptera > Aphididae > Nasonovia > Nasonovia ribisnigri. The sequence goes on from JANEHU010000491.1 coordinate 19,112, forward strand.
TATGTTGAGGTAGGGGTAGTTTTATCCTAGGATTGGTGGTTTTATTACCATAAAAATAAATATTTAGTTTGTGTTCGATCTTTGATCATTTGTAAAATACCTATAAGATAATATATATATATATATATCTCAAAATAAATATATAGCCAAGAAGTTAATAAATTTTACTCTGTTAAGAAAATATGCTACCTTACTTTTATGTTAATAAATATGATAATATTTTAAATTATTTAGTATTTTATGTCTTAAATTGAATTAAATCTATAAGAATTAAGTCAGTATTTATTATTTATTCTTAAACACAGCGGTTTTAGGATTTAGCTTGTTACACCATTACACCAGTTACAGGTAAATGAGTGAAAATCACTGACTGTTTTATATACAATATACTTGTATATGCCTTTTAAATTTTAAAACCTGGCATTGGTTGGAAAATAAATGTATATTATCATACCCTCAACCATACCAGTTGGTCACTCTCTTATATTATATCTAGGATCTCTAATTCTTATAGATTATATTAGTGATTACACCGAAATTGACTGATCATTATCAAATTTAAAGATTAGAAATTTACATCTTCAAAATGCTTATAATATGCTTTAAGATTAAAATATCAAAAATAAACCTATAGTGGGGCTCACCTATAAGTTGGATTATAGGTCAATTCACTCAAATATTAAAAACAACAGTAAAATGGATTCATCTGTTTGGTATATTATGTGCTATAGTAAGACGGGGATAACTTCATCTTAAGTCTTAAGTTATTCAAAAATGAAAGAATGTAACAAATGTTGTTTGAGGTCCAAACACAACATAGCAAATTTCAATCAGCATAACCAATCCTTCCTAGGTACATTTTATTCTGTGAGTTTGTATTTAATTTTATGTTTTATGAATCAAACTTGTAATCCATTGTTTTAGAGCACCAATAAAAATTATATTTTGAATTAAAATCAGATTTCAATTTCTGAGTTCAAGCCATTACTCATTTATATATGTGAATATTTAACATTTATCAGATAAATTCAATTACTAACAACTAATTATTACAATTTTTGTGTATTTTTTAATGACTCATACGAAAGGAAGATAACATATTTTACTATAGTATCTGTACAGTGAATACATAAATTAAAAAATATAAGTAATTATTCTAAATAGAACTTTATTTTATTGGATTATAGTTTATACAGTTAAAATATGAATACCCCTCCATCCTGATTCCTGGGTAATGTTATTTCAAACAAAAATAATTTATAATAACACGTAATTATAAAGTAGTTACAATTAGATTGATAATTTATCACAAATTGGACATTTCAGATCATAAAATATTAATAATCACATTCATGTCAACTCTGGCATCACAATATTTTAATGTGGATATTTGTAGTTGCATACATTTTATACTTAGTGGTAATCTATAGTGTACCCATATAAAATATATATTTTGGTGTCGCTAAAAATTGAATATTTATTCAGGGGTTGCCACAATAAAAAGGTTAAGAAGCGCTGGTAAATAATATAATATATTATGTAAGCGAGTGTTATCATTTTATAATAATGTTCTTATTCTTTATCAGAAACACAAAAAAACACTTATCAGCATATTATTGACTATATAATAATACCAGTGTACTGACTACTAAGCATTTTATTATAATGTCAAATGAAACAGTAAAAGTATTATTATTTATTACTTTTGATAGTATTAGATAGCGAAACCGCAGTAAATTTATTGTGTCTGTTGAAATGATTATGAAATATTACGCTAAATTATAATTAGTATACAATAATTAATAATAGGTATAATATAATTAGTTAAAATTAATATAAATTTAAATTTAAAATAAATTATAATTAATATACCTAATGATTTAACAATTAAAATATATATACAGAGACCAAAATCAAGTAGTAACAATATAATATATTATATTATTATAGTTGTAGGTAGGAGATACCTATAATAGTTATAATCATAATGAACACAATGAACCATTCAAATGTTGAAATCATAAGCCCTCACGGGAAAGACATCAGTAGGTATGAAAACGAGTGACGAAGAAAATCTATCGCTTGGATACCATATCGTTGGGAGAAAAGTCAATAAGGCACAACAGAAATAAAAATATTAAATAAAATATTATGTACGGCATTCGAGTAGGTAAGTAAGTAGGTAGGTAGCTAGGTACATGTCATGTCGTCCTTTGTAAGTTACCTTGGAAAATTGTTCCTTGAGCTCGTCGTCAGCCGCTGCGACGTTCGCGCTGCCGTTAAGTGCCTTGACGTAGTTGGAGACCTTAGACATTTTTCAGGATCACGCAAGGGCGGATGAAAGGTGTCCAACACGAATTGTTGCGGTCGAAAGCGACTGATGATTTCTGTGATGGTGTTGACGCGGCGCCGACGGTTTACAACGATAGCCCGAACGGCATAACGATTCTCGATATTAGTACTCGACGTCGAAACGGTAACTGTTGTTGACGGCCTGCACTCTGTAGTAAGCAAGTAACGACAAGGCGGAAACGACTAGGCGCACCTACGTACTGCTGGTGACGAGTGACGACGTGTACTGGGCGCGACGGCGGTCGAAGTGCTCACTGCTCGACTGTGCGGTCTGTGGTATGCGATCGTATGTTAGTTACGTTACTCGCGTGCGTGCGTGCGTGTGTTGCTCTGTTGAGGCGGTACGTTTGCGGTGCGGAGTGGAGGGGCGGAGGAGTCGCCGCCGTGTGGACTGCGCACACTTGAACGTCGCGACTAAACTGACGATAAAGCGATGTACATTGAGATGGTTTGCCGTCTTTGTCTATCGCATGCGTGATACCTATAATATTATACGAATTTGTTGTGTTTAGGACGACGACGTGTACTATTTCCAACACGCCGATGACCGATCGATCTATTAGGCGATAATGATTCTGAAAACACGTTTGGATATGTCGTGAAGTCAACCTACACGTCTTGAGGTCGACTAACTCACGTTTTTGTTTTTGTCGCCCCGAGCTTACCGAAAAAATTTCATACGACAAGTTGTAACGTTACAATTTTTCCAATTAAGTTTGGCGCTGTTTACGGAGATCGAAAACGTGTGCGAGTTATGTGACGATCTGCAGCGGACATAGCGACTAATTTAAATCTGTTTTCATTAATCAGAATAATGTCATACGTACATTTACGCATCGTCATAAAATGAAAAAAAAAGTCTAAATAATATTGGTATAATATCGCCACGCGTGTGGCTGACAGAGACGGAAAATCACTGCTTCCAATCCCCATATTAATAATAATAATACTATGTGCATGAGTCATCACGTGTCTGATTCATGGTGAACCACATAGCACACACGTTTTATCGTGCTCTGCGGCGGCGGGCGCTACGTCATCTCGATGGTTTTCAAAACCCGGCATGGCCTAAATAACACAGCACGGATGACGATACGAAACCGTCATTGCGATGTTGTACCTACCTATGCGTATGCCGTTTTATAAGAAAAAAATATGATAATTATTGCAATGATGTGCGCGTGATTCCCTGCGTTTCACCGTATTACACTCCAGGCCACGGATATTTTTATTATTCATTATAATAATATGGTACATTAGTATATTACCATCTGAAGCTCATACTATTATGCGTACTAAACCTCATCGCCGTGGGATCGCCATACTTTATTTTAATTATAATAATGGACAAACAGCTTTCGTATAATTTTTATGGGAATAGTCGTACCACTCGGTCAACCGCACGAGTTCTAACACATTTTTTCGTAACTAGATAGAATACCACAAAGCACTCACAATGGTCACCACTCTACGACACACGATTGTAATTCAAAAACGAACATTGCATTACAAATCGGAATGAGTAACCGACAAAATTATCAATTAGCGATAAGTGATATCAAAAATTGTCCCGACGGAACAAAAAAACAATGAACCTATTTATATTATCAATAATATTTTCGCCATCAAGTCGAAGCTGGGAAAATAGTTTTGAAATAAACTTCAAAAGTCAACCACATGATCAACTTGATTATTATACCATTTATCAAGACAATATTATTTCTCTACTAGAAATGTTTAGTAAAAGACAAATTATTGAAGTTTGATTCCGGGACAATTGGCCGTCCCGAAACACCCGGACCAACGGGACGTCGGGACGCTATATTCAAAACTGATAGGTACAGAACTACGAATCTAGGAAAAAAAAGCCCCTAAAACATCCATCAGAAATAATTGCCCTGTCATAGGAAAAAAAAGTCCTGTACGGCCTTACCAACTAAATACATTATTCTTTTATATTATGATTTACATAATTAAATATAATCATGATACCTAATAGTATAATATAATCATTACATTTATCCATACAACACTTATTTAAGATATCCATAACCAAAAATATAATATTATAAAATACTAGTTAAATAATTTGTATATACTTTTATAGTTTTATATCATAATAATATTTAATAAACAAATACACCTAACATTAATCAATTAATGTTAGCAATTGTTCTTCATTAATTATTAAATTATTGTATTATATTATTATGCATGTAATTTATTATACTATAATAATAAAATGTTGTAGGTACTAAGATACCAAACAGTTTCCAGATAGAGTATTAGAGTTTACAATAAAATATAATAACTTCATCATTTTATAATTTATAAGATAAAGTCAAATGCAATTACTTTTATTACTATATACTTTAATCTCTTATATTTCAAATGTATATTAATTATACCTATATAGTTTAAAAAATTTGTTGTATTATTTTATTAAATATTGTTATGACATAAAAGTTAACAAAAATTATGTAACGAATATTATATATTATATATATGGTTATAGATACCGATGTCAAAAAAAGTTTTACATAATTATATTGAAACATAGTTACCTATATTGTTTAAAAATTTAAAATTATAAAACGTAGGTACACTATAATAAAAAAGCATAATATATTTAGTTGGTATGGGGCTTTTTTTTCCGAATACCAGAACAGTAGGTACCGACAAAACCGCAACATATATGGCAACCCTATACGGTTAGGATAATACTTATCGGCCATAACGTTATTATTGTCGACCACATCCCGTTTAGGCCGGATTAATAGGATGCCGCACACGCACTCCGGTTTTCTCTGTCAAACAATACGCACATAATGCATGGGCGGAAATGCAAATCTGGTACAATTTAGGGTTAAGTAATATTATTAAATAAGTATCTACACATGGACAAAAAAAAATTGTTTTGCTTTAAAATAACAGTAACAATTTTATAACATTACAAAAATATTTAAGTTTTTAGTTTTTTGGATAACAGTGTACATAAATTTTTTATTTTAATCCCACCGCAGAATATTTTTCTGTGCTTTTCAATGTAGGTAAATATAGCAACTAAGGAAGTTGCTCTGTTATATAATGGCAGATTTTTAGTCACCTCGTCATTGAGTTGCTACTATAGTCTATAGGTGACTCATTGTGTTCTCTGTAAGTATATAATGGATGAGCTTGAATTGAATTAAATGATACCAACACGGAAACTGTGTGGTGTCCTATATTTCTAAAGATATATAAAAATTGTTTATTTAAGGTTCAATTAGAATTTAGAAATCTATTTTTTATTAGATGTATGGTATATAAGTATATTATGTCATTATATTGAAATAATGCTCACGGCTCACCTATAGACTATAGGTGGTAATTGGTAACAAAGACTAAGCAAAAAAAGAAGAATTTTTAAAAATTTAAAATATGCCTATTTGATTATCACAAAAAATAAATTATCAATATCAAATTGTTATTATTAATCACAATTAACACTGCAAACTTACAAAAAAGCTAATGAGTCAAATTGTCTATACATTCACATAAATGCTTCATTCTCATTTTTATAAAAAATTTGAAATACATTTAAATATAATTAAAAAGATTGAAAAAAAAATTAACTAACGATAATCGAAGTCGAATCGAATTACCTATAATAGTAGGAGTCGATTTTCGATGTCCAATAATCTCAAAAACTTGTGATATTTTACTTTTTGAATTTGAATTATTGAGTTTAGTAATTTAAATATCAACAATTTACTTTTTTACAGGCATGGATTAACATCTCTTCTACAATATTTATAAAAGGTGTTTTTACTCTCAAACCACACAATAAACCATATTATCGGAAATTCAAAAATTAATTTTCTTAGCATTTTCCCATACTATTGATATTTAATACCCCTTAATATTATTTTAATTTTTGAAAATTTTTCCCGGGACTCCTATTGGTATACAACATTGCACATTATTGCAGCCTACTATTAATTATCAATATATTTGATCATTATTATTGTTATTAACATAACTTATAAGACCATCGTATATATAGAACGGCGCAAATAAGATCGTCGTATACTTAAATGGCTTAAAGTTAGTTTAAATATTTTGAACATTTCATCTAATATACGTAATAGTGAAAAGTTTAAAATCCCTACAGGCTATAATATTAAGATATTTTTTAATTATAAAATAATAACTAAAATTGTTTTCTTTTTTATATTATCCAATTTACAGGTTAGGATCACTGGGCGGATTCTATCCTCAAGTCATTAAGCTAAACTCAAATACAACAATTAAACTTGTCTTACGAAAACTGTATAAACTATTTAATAAATAAATTTATAAATCTATGTATTTTTGATATGTTTAAATATACATATAAAGTATAGGTACATTCTATAGTACATATAGGTTTTTACAGGGGCAGCTCCAGGTGACCCCCGCCAAGCCCGTATTTATAAATAGTGTATGTTGTTAAAAAAAAAAAATTACAAACAAAAATAGCATATTATAATATCGACTATCATACGACACTCACAAGTATGTAGATAGAGCCATAGAAATATGACAGTATATTATGTATTATGTACGATGTACAATAAACTAAAAATTGTTGATTTCTTTTTGTTATAAAGTTAAATAAACTTGTCCCCCCCAACGAAGGCTCTGGAGCCGCCCTTGGGTTTTTAAAGTATACAATTTATAAGGGACCTTGTATTATATGTATTTTATAAGATTTTTGATCAATCATACAATATGTTTATTAATATTTATAGAAAAAAACTAAAAACATGTAAAAACTCCAAAATGCTTATAAATACTTTAAAATTTGTCGAAATATTTATATTTTGAAAACATTGTGTATAATAAATGATAAGTTATAAGTAATATAGTGGAATGTTTTAAATTTCTATAACTAACAAAATAATTAAAATAGTTCGATGAGAAATCGTTACTATATACGTTTGAATTAGTTTTTCGTACAGGTACAATGATGTGTCGTGTGTGTGTGTGTTTTTTTTTGTTTCTGAAGACACATTTTATACTTTTATAGTACCAAGAAACTAGGTTTTGTACTCTAATTTCATGGGTGGTCTTTAATAGAAAACTATACCTAAATATAGTGCTTTTAATTTGGTTCTTTGACGTTTTATAAAAACTAATAACTATAGAGACTTGAAATATTATAAAAATATTATGTAGGTTGTCACAATTCATTTAAACTATTGCAAAATGTGTTTAAATCACTAAAATTTGCAAATTATATAAGGACATAAGGTACACTTAAAAATTCGTAACATGTTTAACTTTAATACTTAGCTTAAAAATGTGCCTAATATAAGATTCCTCATAAGTTTTTTTACTGGAATTTAAAAAAAAAAGTTTGGGAGTAAAGCCACGTTTAAGTTTTAGGGTCGTTTGAAATCCAAATGTTGACAAAATTAAATATTTCAACTTAACATTTTTCGATTAACGATTTTGTTTATTTAATTGTGATTTGAAAAATATTAATAGTATAGAGCTGGAAACATTTTGTGATCACGTGTATTATTATTTTGTATAGGTACCCAGCAAAAGATATTGTCAGATATTTACTTTAGAAGAAATTATGATTTGCCTTGAAGAACGATGCTAAAGATTGAGATTTTAGATAAGTAGGTATAATAGTAGGTACCTTTTATTGATTTTTTTACCTTTATATTTATATTATAATATATATATCACAGCTGTGAATAATTAATATATAAGTTTAAGATAATAAGGGTCAAGTGAATACAAATAAATAAATAAGTTCCTCGCACGGCCCCAGTGTCCAAAATAAAAATTTGTATTCCGGAGGTAGTCCATAAAATATCTATGATAATATTATATACCAAATTCGTGTGAGGAACTTATTTGTATTCACTTGACCCTTATTATCTTATATAAATATTTTTTTATTTAGTATATAAATATACTCCTACCCCTTAACCAAATCATGGTTCGGCATTAGCTATATGCCTATATGTATGTTTCGTATTTGTTATGACGTGTTACTTATTATATTTTACTGTTATATTGATATATTGGAAATATGACGATGTGAGTCTCTACTATAACCGTCGTCGGGGAATTCGTATTCCGGAGGTAGTTCATGAAATAATTATATTATATACCAACATATTACCGATATAAGTATACTGTTCAGTGTATACACATTAGCGTGTGTGTCTCGTTCACTCATTTGTTTTTGTTTGTTAATCCATTAAGTAGGCTAGGTATTTTATTATTATATAATATAATATTATGCGCATTACATTGAACAATTTATAGGTACAGGGGAAACATGGCCGGGCGCGTTTTACGAGTGTTTTCTGTCCGTATAATTTAAAAACGTGCTCGTAATAATATAATGTAGGCATACCTATTCTCGGAAACAACTTGAAGAGTTTCGCATTCTTTCGTCTGGTCATTTTTCGATATTGTGTTACTCATGACGATTTTTTTTACGACGGCGACAATTCACAAAACATATACGTACATTGCGTTTGCGTGCACGTCGGTATAGGTATTATGTCTATACGTATGTACCCAAGCCTAGCCCAAACCAAGTGTGATTTACACTTATTACAACAACATTTTTTAATGATTTTGTCTTAACCAGCGTAGTTATAACTTTAAAACGAATACATTGAAATGTGTTAAAACTTAAAACCATATTACTATATTAGTATAGTTTCGTAGACATTATATTTACAATAAAAAAATTAACTATAGTTAAAATTATTATAAATTTATAATTTTTTTTCATTTTATGACGCTATTAATTAAACTGAATAATCTAAACACTAGTAAAACTACCGTGCGTACAATGATTTCAAACAAAATAACCAAATATATATTTTTTATTTAATAATTTAGTACCATAAATATTGTAGGGAACAGTGAACATCAAGTAAGATACAAGGTACATGGTAAATTATTTTTGAAAACATTACATTTAAAGTTGTTTCTTTAAAATAATATGTATTGTTAAATATTATGTTATGTGTTAACTTTTAAAACTTAACGTTTTTAATGTTGTTCGTTGACTTTATAAGTAAATATACTTAACTAACTCAACTACTCAAGTAAATTGTTTTTCATTAAATTGGCAACGCGTTTGACTCCTAGCTAACCGTGTAATCAAACCTAACCTAACCAGGATGTATGTTTAAGTTAATATAATAGCTTTAGAAAAAACGATAGGTATTATCAACAGTTTTTCTAGCATGAAACTAACCGACAGCAAAAACGGGGATCGCAGTTTAATTTTCTAAACTTGTATAAGTAATCGTTTTATCGTCGGTTTACATACCGCGTGACTTTTTTATTTTTATATTGTGTATAAATAATAATTACAGCAGCATTACAAGAACCCTGGCTGGGATTTGTTTTTTAAATAACGATATATTTACTAAACACTAACAATTGTATTTATAAACAAGTAAAAGATCCTTTTACAAGTTACATGTTTACGCCATGTGTTTTGTTTATTGTTTTTTTTTCGTTTCTACCGGAGTACCTATATATAGTATATATACGTTCCAAGTGTCCTGACCACAGGAGGGACGAAATATTTCATTGCATGCGATGACCTCCTGCTGCAGTATTCCATACACTCATCATCAAGACCTGGCACCATCCATATAGTAGTAAACGGGTTTTACTTTCGAAATCTGAAAGTGGTTTGACGTCGACAAGTTTGGTATTGTTCATGTTAAAATAATAACACCAGTAAAAATTAACAGTTTTCAAAACTATAAAACTGCTGTGCTTTATAATCAATTATATATTTTATTATATTATCAAAATATGACCGACGATTTTTGCAAATATCAACAACTATTTTAGCTCTAGAAACTATTTTCTAGGAGTCACTAAATTGCAGCCCACACACATGAAATTTTTTTTTTAAATTATTTTTTTTGATGGTAAATTAAATGAAGTTTTCTCTAATTTTCAAACTACTTTTTTTGATATAATACCATACATTTTTTTTGTATAAAGGTGTTCAATACATTTCTATGGCCCCGGAAACTTCGTGTGTTCTTACGTATGTGGACCTCTATAAATATACTAATTGATGATCCCAGCATCATTCAATATTGAATAGTTTATAAAATTATCAATTTTTAAATAAAAACTATTATCAAAAAACATTTTGTTAAAAATTATTTTAGTTGTAGATACGTTTGCTGTCAAAATAATGTACCTATTATAGGCTATATAGCTTCTATACCAATGTATTATCAGGTTAACCAGTTTCTACACGATTTTACGAGACCTAGTAGGTAAAAAATACATACCTATGTTAGTTTCTACATGGTAAAAAAAGGTGCGTACCTCTATTCAGCGCAGAAAAATATATTATTATATATAATTAATAATTAAACCTATACAAATATCAAAATAGGTCGCTCGTCGGTACCTACATCGTACATTTCATACATTTCATTTTCATAAATGTTATGGTTCAAATTGTTAAAAAAAATATACTATATTTCATATAATATTATAAGTTATCAATCTAATGATAGGTACTGTCTCAAAAAAATAAAAATATCATAATAGGTATCAGTTTGATCACTTATAATTTTATATAAAATAATATAGTACCTATATTTTTTTTTAACAATTATTGAATTATAAAATGTATTAAAATGAAATGTACCTATTATGATAAATTTATATAATTATATATAATAAATAATAATATTTTTTCTGCCGGGTGGGGATTGGTGTAGTCTTTTTTTGCCAACATATACAGAAAACAACTTATTAGTTATTACAGCTGTTGTAGAGTCATTACTCTTTATTAATTATTAATTTTATTGGTTAGGTCAAAAAGCTTGAAAATACAATACAAGACCCCTAATAAATTGTTACAATGGCAGTTGAAAAATATTTAAAACACATAGTCACAATTTGTTTTATAAGCATTTAAAGTTCGAATTTTGACAAATTACATAAAAATCACGAAAATGTGCAAATTATTTTGAGTTGGAAATTCATAAAAATTTAATACAAGATTCCTCTTAAGGTTGTCTACATTTATCAAAAAAGTGTCTACCGGAAAGTCAAAATTAAATTTTTTTGAGCGTTTGAAGTTTAAATTTGTGCAACATCGGATATTCACTCAATTTCTCACGTAACGATTTCCTTATGTTGTTGTAATTCAAAAACGAAATTCCTATATTTGATAAAATTTTCAAAATATTTTGACTATAGATTTAAGCTGTTTACAGATAATTTAAATTTCCAATTTTTTAGTTATTTTTTCTATAAATGTCAATTTAATGTTATTTGTTAGGTCAAAAAGCGTGAAAAATTATTACAAGACTCTTGAAATATTGTTACAATAGTAGTTGAAAAATTATATAAACACATATTATGCACAATTTTTTTTATAAATACTTAAAGTTCAAATTTCGACAAAATTTAAAAATAATTTTGTAGTTAATAATTTATTTAATATTCAACTTGTATAGCTGCGGATTTAGAATTTAAAACAAGGTTCCAAGTAAGTAGATTATTCTATAATCAAAAAATCTAAAAAATCTAAAAAAAATTTAGTTTTTTTTGTATAGTTATTTTATGTTCACATTTGGTCAAAATTAGATAATTAAACGAAGAAGAATGATTTTAGTTTTGTGTTGTAATTTAGAAATATTATTCGTGGGTACCTACTTTGGATGGTTTGAAACATAAACCCCCTTATTTGTGTTTTTGGTATTACCACGAGAATTCATTTAAATGTATATGTATATTGCTTATAACACCCCTCTCCCATTGGAAATTCCTGGGCACGCCACTGCGTATAAGAACTAACAAATAGACGTAACATTTTTTAACATGTAGTAATTTACACATCTCATATTTAAGAATTAACGTATGTAATTTTTACTCGCTACTCTCGTGTGGGAACTTACGATTCCCCAACCAGTTTACCGGTGTAACTCTATATTTGTATTGGTACCTACTAACATGCTACTCATGTACTATATTGGGTCATTATAGGAGCCTATTATTATGTATTTTATCACTTCAAAATCTAGAACCAAACGTCTTCGATAGAAATTATATAATAATTAAGAAATATTTTGTATTTTTATTAAATAAAAACGATCATAACAATATACAGGAGGCACCCATATTCATTAGTTAAGTCGTAGGTACCAGGTACCTACTATAAAAATAAATGAATCATTATAATTTATAATATTTTTTGCTATCGATAAATTACTTGATAATTGAGATACCTAAATAATAGTAGGTACCTAACCTATACATTAAAATGAGCAAGTAACTTACGTTGGAATAATAAATTGAACCGTTCAGAATTTAGAATTTAGAATTAAACAATGATATTTTTCTATTATGTATAATATTAAAATAATAAGCATAAAAAACAATTAGTAAACACAAACTATTATATTGTTTTATTTATTATTGAATTCAGTTTACCTGGGCTCTGGGCTCTGGGTAAAAATTACCTCAGACAAATGACATTCAGCAAAAGTAACAATAAATAATTTATGGGCTAATGGCTAATTAGTTATATTATTGTCATGACTAATAGCTGGTAGGTATTCAATATGCTTTTACTAAGACTTGGTAAACGTCATTCACATGATTATAAATAAAATAGAAGTATACAAATAGCTTTTTTTTATCTATTAACATTTATTTCTAATATATGTTATATATTATTATCAACATTAAACTTATTAGGATGTTATATTTGTCTAGATAATTCTTTTAATCATTTATAATTATTAATTAAATTCTGAACTGTTTTAATTTTCCATAGTATTTATTTTCATTCAATAATAAAATAATAATTTGGATAACAAGCAGCTAGCTGATAATGTTTTATTGATACCTAAGTATTATACATTAATTATACATATAATAATTAAAATATAAGACATAAAAGTCATATGCCACATTATTTTAATAAATGTCATGTATATAAAATATGATTTCGTGTGTTACATGATAGTTAACAGTAATCAATTAGTAGATTATATTGTGTTAGAAACTATACTATAATTAAATCCAAATACTCAACATATGAATTAATCATTCCAATTGAATAATATATATATTTAGTTGCAAATTATTTGTGAGTAAAAAAAAGTTCTTATAAATGGCTTATGAAACGTATCGACTAACGATAGAATCATAGATCGATAAATAAAAAAAAAAATTCTGTCGAATCCGAACTTATTGATAAAGCCATAATAAACGAAATTAATGAATATTTAATTGCATTTAATATAATATAGAAAATGGAATTGACCTTTTTATTTTTGGCGTCAGATTGACCTTCTAGAAAAATAGTCATGATTTATATGAGTCATAACTCTTCACACTTATAAATTATTATACTATTATAACTTATTATCTAAATGGCAGTATGTTCTACTATTTGTGTGTAGGTAGGTATATCATTTAATTTTCATTTTAATTCGTAATATTATATTATTTTCAAATTATAAATTTACAAATTTCAATCACAGACATTCAAACAATAATAAAACATACATGCTTTTGAAATAGCAACAGTACCTATTTAAAATGAATTAATCAATTAGAATTAATTCTACATCGCACAAAAACAATAGATATCTAGGTAACTCGTACCTTTTTATGGGGTTTTTAAGGTCAAATCCAGTATAGTCTTAACGAATTGTTATAGGCATAATCATAACATATGGTTATATTATAGGTTAATATAAGTAATAACTGTTGCGTTTTATTGATTCTAGAGATATTATATTGGTTTATGGTTACTAGGTGATCTACCTAGGTTAGTAGTTCTACCGTGACCTAAAACCCCACATTTAAATGTTTTTGATTCTAATTGGAGCGATGAATGTAGTTATTCATTTTACAATGAAGTTAAAACAGAAAAACGAAATTTAGTTTATGAAATCGCCTTGTAAAACAGAAAAATTATTGAATCTATAATATTGAAGGTCGTTTCTGTAGCAAAATTGAATATAGTTTGTACTACAGGAACTCAAAAGTCAAAAATAAAATTACATTTTAAAATAATATGAAAAAACGAAATTTTTTACAATTACAACATGAATAACCGTTGAGACTATACAGAAATTCTAACCGATAATTTATATTAACACTTTCTAGAAGTGTTATAACTTTATTATAGGTACTTACATAAATATTTTTGGGTACCCACTTTTCGGTTATCACAACTAACAAACTATATTATAGAAACGGTGGATTCGCTCGCTGCGCTCGTCCATCATTTTAAATCAAAAATATCCTTTGATTTGTTATGTAAAACAATACCATCAAATTTCCGAGTAAACTAACTTAACATTACTTCGAGGCTCGAAAACTACCCAAAGGGATTTTATATGGCCAATCGAGGGATATTTTTGATTTAAAAAATCCACTGTTTTTATAATATGGTTGTTAATTGTGATGTTTTTAATTTTAATAGTCCAAGCGAGTGAGTGACAAGCGGGAGTTTAGAATATGTAGGTACTATGCTACTAGGGAGTTATGATAACCAAAAAACCAATTTTTATATGTAAGAATAAAGATTAAAATAAAATATTTTTATATTAATATATTATTTAGACACCCGATATTCAATGCAATTTGACTCATAAGTTGTTTTTACAATGGTCAAAAAATAACAAAAATACAATCTCAATTTTCAAGTGTTTCAAAGTGTTCAATCTTCAAATTTTTATGAAATTCCCCAAAATAATACGAAACGTAAAGACATAAATTACCTATTGACTATTTATAAGAGTTTCCAGTTCAAATTTTGACGAGATTGTATAATATTCAAATGTAAAATAACGATTTGTCTTCAAACAATTTTTATTATTTAATTTTAATTCAAAAAACGCACATCATCATTGTAAAATCAATACATTCATCGCTTCGTTCCGAATCTAAAATATTAATGAAGGAATTTTGAAACTAATACTTCAGTTTTCATTTCATGCTTAAATTTACAAAATATTATAAACTATAATATATAGAACTAATTGGATGCTATTTAAAGGCATTTTCGATTTTCGCTTTTTTTATCCATTACATGTTTGAGATTATGAGCAGAGCGAAGAATGTATTGATTTTACAATGGTGTGTTTTTTTTTGTGTCTGTCATCACCGTTTGGAAAGTAAAACTGTTTTGATTTTCTTCAAGTTGTTGATCATCTTGTTCGATGGGAAAGTGAATCTAGTTAGTGCATTCGTGTGGTCAAAATTTAAAATTCCCAGTGGTTTTCAAAAGCGTCAGGGAAAACCGGAATTATTAGGTAAAATCGGTTTTTGACCAAATCGATTTTGGTTTTTAGTGTAACTCTAAAACAAATTACAGTAAAAAAACAAATATATGAATTTTTCACTGAATGTTTAAATTATCATTTTCTATACACCATAATATTTTAAAAATATTTTGACTTGTTTTAAGCATTTTAGTTACAAATTTTTTAAGTTTTTTTTTCTCTACAAATTTAATATAATGCTCCTAATATATAGTAATAAAGGAAGTTAAACAATATTAGAAGTACGATCACAATTTTTTTTTAATAAGCATTTAAAGGTCAAATTATGACAAAATACGTAAAAATCACGAAAATATGCAAATTATTTTGAGTTGGAAATTCATGAAAATGTTTCTTTTGAAATCAACAATTTGAACATTTATAATAAAAGATTTCTTTTAAGCTTTTCTACTTAAATCAAAAAAAAAAAATGTCTACCGGAAAGTCAAATTAAACTTTTATGAGCGTTTGAATTTCAAATTTTTACAACATTGGATATTCACTCGATTTTTCATGTAGCCATATTCTTATTTTGATGTAATTCAAAAACGAATAACAGTAGACACTTGAATTATACACAATATGTTTATTATATAATTTTATACACTTGATGAAATTTTGAAAATATTTTGACTCGTTTGAAGTTGTGGATGACATTTTCAAATTTCAATTTTTTTAGTTTTTTTTAGAAATGTCAATTTTATTTATTTTTTTGGATCAAAAAGCGTGAAAACGTAATATAAGGTTCCTGGTATATTGTTACAATAGCAGTTGAAAAATATTTTTATAAGCATTTAAAGTTCGAATTTTGACAAAATGTATCAGTCTTGAAAATATTCAATCATTGTAATTAAACAATTATAAAATGTTCAATTTTTATAAAAAAGGATTGAAAATTTAAAACAAATAAATAATTCATAGGTACTGTAACTAAAAAATCTAAAATATTTATAAACAGTTATTTTTTACAGACATTTTAAATTCAAATTTGGATGAAATTACATAATATCAAACCAAGAATAACGATTTTAGTTATTTTGTTGTAATTTAAATATATTATTCGTTTATACATGAATATTTTAGAGTATATAATAATATTTTATACACACAATGACATTTTTAAATGTAATTATGTAATAAAATTAATTTAGCCTACTGTAGTAGATACTAATGACTAATACTAAAATTAATTACTTCAATCACAATAGTACTATAAAGTATACCTACTTTACAGTAATATAAAATATTATAAGCTGACATATTAAGTCTTCGCTCAGAATCATTTTTCGTATACAATGAATAAAAATATTATATCACTGAATTCAAATTTTATACCATCCATTACAGTGACCTACTTATAACCTACTATATAGCAGAGCGACACCCACTTGTCCACCTTTTTTTCTTAATGTTGATAAAAAAAAATTATGCTAGGTTAAAAAGCTTAAAAATGTAATACAAGAATAGTGTAATCTAAAACATCTTTCCACAACTTTTGTTTCAAAAATTTGTTTCACAACTTCAAATTCACAAGTTCAAATTCTTATAAAATTGAATATTCAAACAAAAAATTACGATTTAGCTATTTTGTTGCCGTTAAAAAATATAAAATCGTCTTAAAACTTATTATTTAAAATAAATTTCAAATTTCAAAATATTCAGACTAATTTGAAGTTATTTTTACCACTACCTTAATTATACATTTCTACGGTACGGTGTACGCTTTAGGCAGTATTGATATACCGTCGTATTGAACTTATAACTTAAACGTAAGTAATACTTTAATAGTATATAATTATTATATATAATGAATAACAATGTAGTTAAAAATAAAATAAAATTAGTTCAACATACCGCACTACTATAATAGACAAATAAATTATTAGGTAATAGTAACATAAATTAATTACAAATTAACATCGTTAGAAATAGAGGTATCTCCTCTCATAATCGATTTCGTATGCAATGATTAATCATTGAATTTAAAATTAATACATTTATTACAGTGACTTACACAATAGCGAGAGCACTCTATACTTAATATATAGCCATAGTGACTTCCCAGTTTTTTTTTATATTGATGTTTTGTCAGAGTACTATACTACTATACTCGCTGTAATTGGAGTAATATTAAATTTACAAGAAAATGTATCTACTGCAAAAAAAAAATGATTCAAATACTAATTATAAATTATTATGTAGGTACCTTATAATGCAGAACCGTAGTCAGTAGGTAGATCGTAGATACCTAAGAAAAATTCAAAATAATAAAATAAAATATATATAGGCCAACACAAATAATATATATTTCTTTCTACTTTTTTTAAATTGAACCCTCAAACCATTCAAAATGTTGTATATTAAACATGTTTAAATTGTATTAATATTGATTTAAAAAAACTTAATTTATACATATCAAGGAAACTTTACGACGAATTCAAATACCTTTTTAGAATTTTTATCGGATAACTAGGTTATAGTTAGCACAAATGAGTAATGACATAAAAATGATATTTTAAAATAAAACAAAAAATGGTTTAATTAATAATCTTTTAGCGTGACATATTATATGAACATGCGGAGGCGCTTCACTATTTCTTTTACACTACATTCATACACTCAATAATGATCAGTGATCACTATATTACTACTCAAACATTTACACAACACGCTCGCACAAACTTATAAATTGCCGAAATTGAACTCCTTAAAAAATGGTCCTTTCAATCCAATGATGATGCCTGCTGCTGTAAATTGTAGGTATCACATTATATATTATTAATCAGCTGAGTTAACCGGCGTTGCTCGGAAAAAAATAGTGATTGTTCAACTCCTTTTGGATGTAATTGTGGAAAGCAATGTATTTTTAAATGTAAATTATATTATATTTTCATTTATAGCCATCCCGTCCATCCCGACCAGCATTGTCCGTGAGATTCGCTTGTACGAGCAGTATAGGTATTATAAGGTAGACAATTTACCTGCAGTAGATCGCGGACCCCACGTGGTGCTTACGTAAGTGTATAATTTAACTCTAACGTGACCAAGTTTGTCGTTTTTAGTTAATTCAACCTACGGTGGATTAATACAATCAATTAATACAAAATCTTAACCACCTAACCTAATCGTACTAAAATCAGATAAATACAAATACCAAACATCCGTATGAACGACGGATAAAGAAGAAAAATAAAAAAGGTAAAAATAAGAAAAAAAACAATGTAACAGATTAAAAAAATTAAAAATATTGGTCCACCGAAAACGTCGTTCGAAGTTCGAAGTTCGAACCCGAGACATTCTGTACTAAAATACACAGACTTATCTGAATTATCTTATTAATAATGATAATTATTATTAAATCCAATAGCAACCATTTATAAACAAAAATATCCATCGTCAATCTCAAGATCCTAGTTTGAGAACCTCCCGGCGTTGGAACTTCTTTGCGACAAAATATAGCCTATGTTCTTCCCATCACAGGTCTAATCTTTCTCTGTACCAAATTTCCTCGCAATCGGATGAACGGCTTAGGAATTTTAACTTTTAACTTAACTTTCTAATATTATTTGACCTGTTGTCTTCCATTCCTCCAACTTTGCATATGTATTATGTACTAATGTACTATGTAACATGAAAATATTTAATTAATGGTTTATTTATTATTATAATATATAATATATTATAATTTTTTCCCGATATTTTGATTATGAAATAAAAAAAAGGGGGTCAAGTGGATGTCGCTCCGCTGTACAGTAGGCTACAAGTAGATCACTGTACTATAATGGATGGTATTAAATTTGAATTCAATGATATAATATCATTGTATACGAAAAACGATTCTGAGCGGAGACGGTATGTCAGTCTAGGATATTTTAAATTATATTGATATTGTTATTATACGGTAGCTGCTAAGTTGAATTAATATTATTCATATTATTTAATTATTAACCTAAAATTATCAGTGATGCTATAAAAATATTATAATATATACTTTTACTCGTTAAAATTGATTTTAATATGTAATTTCGTCCAAATTTGAACTTAAAATGTCTATAAAAAATAACTGTGTTTAAATATTTTTAAATTTTTTGAATACAGTATGTACTATTTATTAGAATCTTTATTTTAAATTTTCAATCCTTAGTTAAGAAAACTGAACATTTTATAATTGTTTAATTACAATGATTGATAATTTTCGAGATTTTGATGAATTTTGTCAAAATTCGAACTTTAAATGCTTATAAAAAAAATGTGTGCCTATGTATTTTAATATTTTTCAATTGCTATTGTAATAATATATCAGGAGCCTTGTATTAAATTTTCATTATTTTTGGCCCAACAAATAAAATTTTATTGATATTAATGGAAAAAAAAACTAAAAAATTTGAAAATTGAAATCGTCCGTAAAATACTGAAAAACAGTCAAAATATATTAAAAATTAGATGGTGTACCTATTACATTTTCAAATCTTAGATTTAAAAAGAAAAATTTTTATGAATTTCTAACTCAAAATAAATTGCACATTTTCGTCATTTTACGTATTTTGTCAAAATTTCAACTTTAAATGCTTAAAAAAAAAAATTGTGACTACAGATTTTTAATATTTTTCATCTGCCTTTGAAACTATATATTAGAAGCCTACTATTAAATTTTCAAGATTTTTTACCCAACAAATAAAATTTTATTGACATTTATGGAAAAAAAACTAAAAAAATTGGAAACTGAAAATGTCTGTTTACAGCCAATATAAGTCAGAATATTTTGAAAATGCTATGGTGTGTAGAAAATGCTTATATAAACATCCAGTCAAAATTTCATGTCTCTACGGTCATTTCTTTTAGAGTTATACCAAAAACCAAAATCGATTTTGTCGAAAATTGGTTTTCCGTAAAAATTCCCGTTTTCCCCTTAATTTTTCATTCGTTTTTCCAGGCGCTCATGAAAACTACTGAGAAATTTTAACTTTTGACTCCCCAAAGTACCAACTAGATTCACTTTCCTATCAGAAAAGGTACTATTGAAGAAAATCGAAGCATTTTTACTGTCCTAAAACGTGATGACAGACACAAAAATAAAAAAAAAGCACACATCATTGTAAAATCAATACATTCATCGCTCCGCTCAGAATCTAAAATATTTTTTTATATTGTTAGTAGACCAATTAATGGTTATTAAATAAAATATAAATCATAAGTCAAAAAAGTGGGTAATTTGGTAACGCTTTGCTGTACATTAATGGTATCTAGAGAGTCACTGTAATGGATGTGTTAAATTTGAATCAATATTCATTGTGTACAAAAACCGCGATAATGATCAAAGACGGTCTGTCGGACTATACTATTACTAAGTCAATTTTTTGATATAATTGTGATGAGTAATTATTTTACTAGGTATTATCCATTAGTACAAAAGTATGGTGAATTATTTTTTTCCAAATAAATTGCATCCTGATTCCCTTGTGACTTCATCTCCCGTTGCGATGCGCACATTGAGTTGCCTAGTCTATAAAGTATAAGGTACAGTCTGTTGGAACCTCGACGGAACAACTCATGCGCCAAAAATAAATTGCTCTTGGAAATCAACTAGTGCTTCTCTGCAGTCTAAGTGAAATAATCTATATTGCCATTTATACATTTATAATAATATATTATATACACAGAAAGAAAAGCGGATGGTCTCTCATATATATATTCATACTCAGTACCTAAACCTACTCATTAAGGGGGCTCCAGCGTATCATGTTTTAAGGAGTAATATTTAGGCAATTCACATAACATGAACATTTGGACTATGTCTATGTGTGAGTAGTAAATGAACATTAGTGTGTGTAATCCATTATTGCGTGTCACCATAGATTAAAATATACTAGTATATTTAATCTATGGTGCCACGGACTATCGGTCGACAGTATTACGAATTCCCAGAACTACGTAAAATTAAAATGCTATAAAAATGGCAATATATGTTCAATTGCGCGCGTTATCTTTTACTATTATATTACCTACTAACTACTCGGCTTTCGCTGCAATTCGCAAAAAATATACAATTACATTATACTACACAAGAGAATCACTTTGTTATTTTCATAGTTATTAATTATTACATTGCTTAACTTTTTTATACAAATACTATTATTTAAAAAAGTAGTGTTACAAACCATCCCCGATAGGAAAAGGAAACTCACGTTCATATTATACTAAATCAATTAATTCTAAAACCATGTAAACAAGGAAAAAAGTAAAAAAAAAAATTCTTTTATCAAAATATTTACCATATTATTTTACCAAATTTAGAAATTTCAAATACTATATATTGAAACATGAAGTTCAATATAAATTATTAATTAATATTTAAGTAAATTACTATAATAATATTTTTAAAAATTTAACTTTAAACTGTATTATCAGAAATAAATATTGATAATACACTGTCTTGTATTTTAATTTAAATTATGATAATATCCATGACGTACTATCGTATAGGTACCTTGGTAAATAATAATATAATGATACAACAATATTTTATGTATACCTATAATATAGGTACAATTTAGAGTAAAAGTCAGCGAGACAAATAAGAAATGAGAAACACAATTAGTATATTCAAGGGTAAATTATAATAATATTATGAAATAATTAAAGATTAAAAAAAAAGTATTTGTGCATTTATTGCCCGAGGTTTTTTTTGATTAAGACGGGTAAAAGATTTTCTAAATAAAACGTTTTAATTTTTTTATTCTGTAAATTTTGCAATCGATGTTTTTTATTTTAGGTGCACTTAACTTACGTCTAGCTTTTCTCCCATAACGCCAATCTTTACCCATTTTGTAAAAAAAAAATAAAAAGAACACAAAACTTATAGACAACCTTACTGATTGGCATGTTGAGTTGAAATCAAATGATTCTTAAATCATAGGTAGTATTATTATTTATTATACTCTGTATTTCCTTGAAATTTAAATATATGTGGGTTGTATTCAATTTGGAAAAATATAATTATTATTACTGACTATTATTATTGTCGCCCATTAGTAATGTTCTATACCTATCCAATGATCTTTATCGGCTAATTGTTTCCGACTTTCCGAGAATCTATGACGGCCCGTAGGCAGCAGCGAGCCGCTGCCGAAATAAACTCTCGCACGCGCAGGCACATGTCAATATTTTACGAAAAATGAAATATATTCATGTTTGCAATGCTATAAAAACTACTAAAAGCGGTAGTAAATTAAACATAGTTCCTGAAGTCCGATTGTAATTTTGAAAAAATGGTTGAATTTATAAACTCCTAGACTATGCTCTTTAGGAATCACTTTTTTGATTTAAAATTAGATGTGCCCAAAATAAATATAAATGTAATGTAATTATTTCATGGAATTTTTGAAAAAAAAATCGTTATTTTAAGGTCTTTTAAAATTGAAAATTGAAAATCGACTTCCTAAATAACCTAGATATTTTGTCAAAGAGTTCATACATGTATAAAAAATTAAAATCGGACATTCCAAAGTATGTGTAATTTACTACCGCTTATTGGTCTAAAACGCTTGAAAAATTCGTCTGCTGCGATCCCCTTAAGCAAAAAAATATTACTAACACAAACATACTGTAGATTGCGTAATAAGCATCAACATGCATAATGAATTTAACATATCATTGGTACCAATCTTCAAAAACAACATACTATAACTATATACATTTATACTGTACATTTTGGTAGCTAGTAGGTATTGAACAAAGTAGGTACCTACAATGTTTAAATGTTGATTAGTTGACGACGCTTTTCCTCAGCAATATAGGTACTTAATACATCGTAGGTACGTTGACGATACCTATATAAGATTTTCATCGATATTTTTACCACTGTTTGTCGTTTGAATGCATTATAGTTAAGGAATATTACAATGTGTATCAAGCGTAGTTTATTTATGTTAATATAAAGCGCGTGTTTACATTTATATTTAATTTATTTTTGTAATGATTTAAGTCCAAAATTACATATGGATCATCTGTAAATGAGCATATTAGATAAAAAGTCGATATTGTAACGCATCTTATTGTATCTACCTATTACTTATTAGCTAATACCTATATTATACTCGTATAACTTAAAAATAATTTATAATTATCAGTCTCATTTATAAGTTATGCATTTTTAAAAAATAATGTTAGGTATATAATATCTAGGTTAGTATACTTAATAAGCGCAATTTGAGATTTTTATAATTGGGAGCGCTACATTTTTTTAAACGCAATACCAATTAAAAAAATAAATATCACCCGAATTAACCAGAACCCGGAATCCCCGTATTAATAAATATTAACCCGAACAATAACGGCTATTAACACCTAAACGTTTCTTTAAATATTTTATTCTGGTGTTTGAACATCCGAATACATACAGGCATACAGCACCAAAACCCAAAACCCGAATGCAAAGCTCTGCAATTGAGTACCCATGAACAATATTTTAAAATTACATCAAAATAACTAAAATCATTATTCTTTGTTTAATGTTCTTCATCCAAATTTGATCTTAAAATGTCTATAAAAAAACTGTGTTTATATATTTTTTAGTTACAATATGTACTATTTATGAGAATCATTGTTTTAAACTTTCAGCTCTTAGCTATAAAAATTGCACTTTTTATACATTTTTAACTACATAATCATTTTGAAATTTTTGTCAAAATCTGAACTTAAAATATTTAATAAAAAAAAAATATTGAAAATGTATATAAATAGCTAAAAATTAGTCAACATTTTTTGAACATTTTATCATGTACCTATATAAAATGATACACACTTGGTAAAAATGTTAAGTATCTATGATTATTCGTTTTTGATGAAAATCCAATGTTCAAAAACATGTAAACTTCAAACATTCATAAAAAATAAGTTTGATTTTCTGGTAAATTTTTTATTTTTTGTTTTAAGTAGGAAAACTTACAAGGAATCTTGTATTCGATTTTCAAATCATAGATATAGATGGAATATTTTTTATGAATTTCTAACTCTAAATAATTTGCAAATTTTCGTGATTTGGACGAATTTTGTCAAGATTTGAACTTCAAACGCTTATAAAAAATTATTGTGAATTTACATTTAACAACATTTTTACATATAAATACAATAAATTGTTATTAAGCATACATAGTGAAACATAAAGGCAAACATATCAAAAGTTTGGGGCACACAAATAGTGCCATACACTGGATAACTTAAATCTATTACTTATATTTTGGTTGGCGTTAAAATAATCCAAAATATGTTATATTAAAGTGAATTTTATATACACCATATAAATATACAGGTATCAATCAAACATTTAACCAAACTATAATTATGCTACAACTTAATTTTTTTACAATTCGTAAAATGTATAGATATTACATTTGTATATAATATATGTACATTTATTATATTCATAATATTTGTAAGACACTAAAAATAAATATACATAATATGAAAAGATTTTTGTGTTGAGCACATAAACCTTCTTTTTTTTGGAGGTGTATTGCAAGATTCTAGCTTTTAACCAAACAATATCAATATCAATATGACAGATTAGTGATGTCAAAATTCACGTTTTTTAATAATATTAAAACAAAAAGTGCAAACATTATTTTCATAAATTTATAAATTGTTACCATGAGTCATTATGAAACCGAAAAAATTACAGGCGTTATAATATAATTCGAGATAAGAGGATAAGCCTCTGGTTGAAAACCAAACAGGCATACGTGACCTCCATCTGTTGGCCTTAGCCTGAGTAAGAAGATCCCTTGCGGACTTCACGGAGTCAATTATTTGGTATCCAAGTCTGAGCAACTTCATGACTATCTACAATAATTTGATAAACAGCACTTACATAATAGTGTTCATCTGAATATAATATAGGACAAGGAATAATTGTATTATTATTGGGATATTTGAGTGACATTATTATTTTGTACTAAGAATAATTTATTCAATCATTGGAACTATTATTCAATACCTTCTATAATAGATGCTAACTATTTTATTGTTTAGATATTAATATTAATAAAAAGTATTTGTTTACTCTAATGTTAATTAATTCATTATTGCTACTAGATTGAGTACCATACGGCTCGCAACAATGAAACTGTAAGTACATTAGACTAAACAATATATAAGTATTAAAACCTAAAA
The DNA here is from genome assembly GCA_027563435.1 of Nasonovia ribisnigri. Lineage (NCBI taxonomy): Eukaryota > Metazoa > Arthropoda > Insecta > Hemiptera > Aphididae > Nasonovia > Nasonovia ribisnigri. The sequence goes on from JANEHU010000491.1 coordinate 44,965, forward strand.
CATTTTTCAAAATACATATTAATTATATTATCATACAATGATATTATATAATCGTATTATTATACAATTAAGTAATAAAAGTAGAACAGTTATTTGAAAAATTGAACAATACATAAAATATGTTTTTATTAAATATATAATAAATAAAAATATGAGATTACAATGTTGGACGGGATGTATATATTACAAAATATAATTAACTAATTCAAATAGTTTTGTTCCACAAATAGTATACTTTTATGCAATCTATGAGGGTACGTAACTATAAACATTAATAGGTAGGTATGCTTTATGATTGCAGTTATTACCTACCTTTATCATAATACTTATAATGGTAATATGGTATGATATGTCATAAAACTATAGTCTACAATATTATAACATATAAAATCAGTAAAGATTACTTCTAATGTAAATGTATAAATATATTTAAATTGTATACAAGTAAAAATTGCACAGTTTTTGTATACTACTACATAATTGAGTGTAAGTTTATAAATAAAAAATTATGCCCATGAAAAAAAATACAGATATTATTATATTCATAACACTAAATACAAAATAGTAATAGTGCAAAGCTCAATTGAATGGCAAATATTGAATGTGCATTTATTTATATAGAAAAAATGATTTAACTAACAAATAAAATTGATTGTTACATATCACTATTATAACAACAACATATATAAATATAATTAGTTAATATATTTTTTAATGAATAATGAACACAATATTCAGTTCTAATATTTTCTTTCAAAAAAAAAAAAATAATTGTTTTAATTATTTGCAGCTTAGAAAAAAAAAATAAGTTTATTGCTAAAATAATTAATATACCTACTGGTTATAAAATCAATCACAACATTTTAAAGAAGTTACCATATTTCGATTATAAGAAATTACTAACTGAATTTGAAACTGTTAAAATATATATAAGAAATCGGTTTTTATATCTAACCTAATCCACGTCCACTACAAACTCTCTAACCTGTAAGCGAATCCAATTTTAAAAACACACTACACTCAATCTCCAATTATAAAGCACTTAACAATTCTGAGTGAAGCTCAATTTTTTGATAGTTTTATACTGTTATTTAACAAAAAAGCTAAGCAAATTTAAAAAAATCAAACTTGCATAGAATTTATATAAACAAAAAAAAATTACAAGTAACTTTTTTTTATACTAAATCAAATATGTACATAATCTAAAATAGTAAATTAAATAAAGCATTTTAAAATGTAAATGGTTTTTAAATCAAAGTCATGAGATAATTTGAAGACAGTATAAAATATATACTACATTATATATAATTCTAAATTCTAAATTATTTACTATAACAATAATAAAAAGTGAATTTTACATTTAATGAAAAAATAAATAATGAATTTCATTTATGCAGTGTATATTATTATAAAAATTGCCAATATTACAAAAAAAAATATTGTCAATTGTAATAAGTTAAAAAAGGACGGAATTCACAATCATAATAAATCAATGTTATGATTAGTTGCAGGAACTTAACAATAACCAAGTTATAAAATTAATTGGTAAATACAATTGTATGCTTAGTTAATAATATAAACTAAATTAACACAGAATGATGCTATTATAATCTTTAGTCTATACGTTATATTTTTTAAACTTATGATTGTATAGTGTTTTGTGATCAAGGTATGAAAAAGGTTATACATCTTAAATGTATTCTACCAACTCTTTTAAAAACAATAGGGATGAAATACTTTTTAATTTTAATATACCCAATTCACAGGCACCCATTGATGTTCATTAGATATGATTTCCAAGGCTTCAACAACTTTACGGAATGTCATATCAAAATCTTCATTAACTATAACTAGGTCTATGTACTTTTCATACATACGTTGTAGACATGCGCTTTCTTCCAATGATTTCTTTACGTCGTCTTCCTAAAACATTTTAATGAAATTTAAAAAAAAATCTATATTTTATTTATTAGACGTTTTTACAACCTAAATATTCATTATTTGATTTACATATTTGATTATTTTAACACTTGTCCTGAAAAAGTATTTTTTTTAAACCATTTGGGCAGAGTAGGTAAAATACTAACGTATAATAAGTTTCATAATTTTTCAATGAGAATATGTTATTACGTATTCAATATTCAATGTATTAAATATTTAATCATATCAATATTTGTCTATGATTTAAATTATTTACTATCAAAACTAACGAGTTTTGGTTAATATGCAGTCAATAAATCAATTAATATTACCAATATTTAATGAACAAAATGTATTTTATTATTTTACCATCTTAAAAATTGAACTTGAGATAAAAATGTATTAGTATCTACAGTAAAAAATATGATAAAATATAGTGAAACATAAAAGTAAAAAGATCAAGTTTGAAGCACACAAATAGTATCATACACTGGATAACTTAAATCTACAGGAATAATTATTACTTATATTTTGGTGTAAAGATCATCCAAAATATGTTATATTAAAGTGAATTTTATTTAGAACATATAAATAGTTATACTTATACTATCTGGACTTAACTAATTGCATAATTATGATTTACAACTAACCGTTTTAATGTTTGATTTTAGATCACAAGGTAGTATACACTAAATTTAATACATTTAATTTTAAACTTAACCATGAAATAATATTCTTTAACACTACACCTTTGCATAGCTACAAAAGGATAAAACATTAAAAAAAACTTTATTAAAAGAACATCTGACTACCTTAAAGTTATAAAATTATTCTCCCAATCAAGTATAATGAAAATAAATGGTTGGTTTATTGATTTAAATAATAATTACCTCATAAATCGATGCAAGCGATTCTAATGTACGGGCTCTTCTAGAACTATATCTAATGGAACTTTGGCGGTCAAACTAAATTAATAAAATAAAAATTATATACAGGTACCATAATATTGATATATTCACATAAGTTAATATTAAGGCATACTAAATGGAAAAAATGTAATTAACTTTATGCTTTTTCACACTTTTTACTAACCGTCAATGTACGAGTGGAATAACCAAGGTTTCTGGAATAATCGTACAGGCTTTTCATTACCTCAACACCAGGTGCTGCTATGAAAATTACGTATGGCATAAATTCTGAAGAATTGTGGAGCATTTTTAAAGCCTAAAACATATTATTTAAATATACATAATAATTAAATAAAAATATAACAATAAACGACTAGAATTTGATGAATTTAATTTAATACAAGTAAATCAAGAACATATATTACACATACCACTGGACTGCAGTCCAAGACACACATTTTTCCTTGATTAATAACGTCACGAATAGAATCCAAGTTTGTGCCATATAAATTGCCGCCATTTTCACCATATTCCAAAAATTTATGCTCTCGAATATCATGTTCCATTTGATCACGATCAGTAAACCAATAATTTTGACCATTTTCCTCTAATTCTCTCTGTGGTCGTGTTGTGTCTACAAATATAATTCAAACAAACATGTACAAATAGTATGAAATCAGCTTCTATAATTTAATGATGTCAATAAATCTATTTTAAAACTGTATTAAGTATTTACATGGAATAACTCCTGCAAATCTTTGAGGGTCACTGTTTATCAGACGACCTTTTAGTGTACGTCTCCCCACACCGGTTGTGCCTATTATTGCAAGTGTACGTCTCTTAAAAGGAGGCATTTTTGTAACTTCTTCGTACAATAATAATTCTGCTTTATCAAATTCACCGTTCCATTTTGATTGATACATTTTCTTACACTTTTTTTTAGAAATCTAAAGTAAATTTTTCAAAATTATTATCAGATTAAACATAACTTATGATGAACCTATTATGCAAAGTTAAAAGCCATATTAGGTAGGTAGTAATAATTATTAAAAACAAATGACAATTTGAAATTTTGAGGATTTTTGTATTGATTTTAATCATACACGAAGGATGTACAGATCAAACAATTATTACGTCTTATAGGTTCTACAAATAACAACTTTATAAAATACTTTATAGTTATAGTCTATAGTTTATACTTTATCTATAATATTGAAATTAAAATGTATAGAAAAAAATAATAAATAATATTTAATAGATTACCCTAGTTCCACAAATACTAGTTTTATGAACATAGTCTGCTTCTGGAGCTACAAAAGCTTTTCTTCTTTCCTCCAATTCTTGAGATGGTATTAACCCGGGAAGTTCATTATCCCCAACTTTCTTTGCTTGCCACCAGTTTGGATCTTTTTGATCCAGAACCTATATTTACACATAGAAAATATAATATATTAATTATTGACTATTTGGTTTCCTAACAATAATTAATACAAATCAATGAGTATTATATTTATTTAAACTATTTTATTACATTAAAAATAAACAGATTTTATAAACATACTAACTATGTATAAAACTAACCTGAAGAATGTCTCCATGTTTAAACGTTAGACCAATTTCTTTGCAAGGAATTAAAGTGTCTTCCATTGGGTCATAATCAAACAATGCTCGCATGTAACACTACAACATAAAAACAAAATTAAAATTAAATTCTAAATTAAATTAGTAAGAACAAATTTGAATCATTATTAAGCTTACCTGTTGTGTTTGAATTGTATTCTTTTGGGAAAATCCAGGAGCAATTCGAAACTGCAACGTATCTTTGCTACGGCTAACTTCAGTCAATAAATCTTCAGGACTTTCAACTCTTTCACCATTTACTTCTAATATGACATCTCCTTTTTTCAATAACCCTTGTTTATCAATCGTACCTCCAGCTAATATTCTTGCTACTATAAGATTTCCATTTTCATCTTGTTCAACTGTTAAACCCTGTATGAAGAGATTTGCATTTTATATTTTTATAAAAGTATGGACAGTATTACATTTTTATATTAGTACTGTATTGTATAAAATGGATAAATTATTTTTTATATTATTTATAAGTTCATAACTAAGAAGAAGTCATGTTCCTACTAATTTCCTCTCCCTCCCTCTATCTCACCCATTCATTCATAAATACATAAAAGTTAATACATGTAAAACCAAAACTGTAGGCTTAAGCATTATATATTAGACCTTATTCTAATTAAATTTAAATATAGCTAAAAACGAGAGCTTCATATGAAATATTTTTATTTAAATGTGGTAGATTGATAAAGGATAGATTAAATTTCTTATTCTAAACACCTACTTATTTATAAAATTTACCTTGATTAAAGTGAAAAAATAAACATATTATATTTAAGCCAATAATTAATAAATATAAAAAAACAATATCTTTAAATTTGAGACTCAGTGAATTAAATTTATTATTAATTAACGTTTATAGTGTTGGCTTTTCGATTGTTGAATTTTTAAACCAATATATTCTGTATAAGTATGATAAAACAATTACAAGCAGATACCAACATGTGACTTAACACTTAACACTCACCAATGGTTCATCTGGTTTTTTTCGCAATCCAATCACTTTGTAAGTCTGTGTAGACATTTTGGTTCCGTTCTGTTGTTGAGGTGGTGAGGGGGGAGTTGGAGGTAAATCGAAGGTATCTAATGTTTTCTTCAGTCTCTTTAAAGCTATTTTATCATGTACTTCTAAAAGGGTCTAAACATAACATTAAACATTTAGAAAAGATCCATACACATTTTTTCATAGTTGAAACTGACCTTAAAATGTAATTTGGTAATTATTGAGAGTAAATCTTTGGCCACTGGATGTTTTGACGCTGTACAGTGATGACACAAATCGATCAAGGTTTGCTTAGAGTTATTAGCTTCTGGTACACACGTTTCGTACTCCTCCAAAGAGTTTTGAACCTGTACAACAAAACGAGTAATGACATTAACTTTCCACATGGTATTAAAGAGTAATTATTATTTAGTTTTATATTTTAACAATGTAGAAATAATTTGAAAAAAGAATATAGGTAATATTGTTAATAGTCATATGTACTACTACAAGCTTCAGTAGGTAGTCTGTTATACATATGGAATATGGATAGTATTTCCTTCAAAGTAAATTATCAATTATACAATGACGTTAGTTTCCATGGTAATATTATGGTATTTATACGTCCACAAAACATGTAAAAAGAAGTTTTCAACGATATATTTTTTATTATATCAACAAATTAAATAGCACAACTCAAAATTGTAAACAAACTACAATATTATGTGCAATACTGTACAAGCATACCATACAGTAGTCAGTATTGCATGCATGACCCTACATGAGTCAAAACTTATTACACATTGGCATAAATGATAAATGCATAATAAACATAGGTAGGTAGAACTCCACTTATATGTATAATTATTAATTAGTAGCTAGAGACGACAGTTGTTGTATAAAAATATAAAATAGTATCTACCTATACCTTTTATTATTATTTAATATTGAAAAATGTTGAACAACAGTAAGTAGGTAACTGTAACGATTGTTCACAAGATAACAAAATATATGGCGTATATAAGTATAGCCGATATAGTAGTAGTGTGTAGAAACCGTGGTGTTGACTATTGAGTATTGGACATTGTAATAATAGTTCAAAACACAATTTTTATAATGATTCAATATACCTATTATAGTTTGCTTAGCTGGTATGTATTTCTGGGTAATAGGAAAAAAGGACAAATTAAATAAATAAATAAATATAAGACTTAACTAACTTAACTTTAACTTACTTTACTAATAATATAATTAATTTTTATAAAAAAGTTGGCTTTTTTTCTTCGATTCATATTTCTGTATCTATTATGTAGTACACACATTTTTATTGGCTACATTGGCCTATAGTTTCATATAATTTATTCCGACTTATATATTATATAATTTGTCTTTAGAATATTGACAACGTATCTAATAAATGACATTAATTGTAAGCTAGTTTTTCGCACGAACTGAGAGAGCAGTAGTTATTGGTCTATGTTTATTGATATAGGTGGGCAAGTCGGCTAGTAAAATTAATTTATACTATTGTTATGTCCGAAAGTGACGGCAGACGATCTCTACATGTATATAATATTATTAAATAGACGACACACCCATGTACGATGTACACGAGAAACAAAACAACTCCGGTGAGTTAATTTAGGCTCATGAAACAAGTGGGGAGAAATATGAATTGTGAGTGCGTGACAATTTCACAGAACCTTGTAAAACATCGTGTTTGAAGAAAAAATGTCAAACTGAGGCTACATTGCTACAATACACACATAATATGTCATAATAATGGATGTATCAATCGCATCAGTGCATCACTATAGTATAAATTTTAATACACATTAATATGCTTGAATGCAGAATGACGCGTGTGTTTTCAAATTAATATAAAAAACATAGTATGAATTCGTTAAAAAAAAATATCACAAGGACAATGTTTGAGGACACGACGACGATATTTGCAGCACTCTATAATAATATTATAAACAGTGTCCTGTTAAGAATACATTAATATAATAATTATTAATTAATAACCCTATTAAATGTGCACATCCTTTGGAATTGTTGACTCGGGAAAGATGGTTATAAAAATAATGATTGATTGACTCTTCACATAATAGAGAACATTAGATAAAAGAAACGTAGGTATACTAGAAAAAGTGTAGTGAAACACCTAAAATGTACAAATAAATTATAATAATTGATTTTAAACGTCCATTGCAAATTACAACTTGTAAATAATCCATCTCGTCGATATTATAAATAAAACCTTAGTTAATATACTATACTACAAATAAATAAATAAATACTTCAAACATATTCTTTCTTTATGTAGTTTATAATAGATAATTATTATTACCAAAATACAAATAAATTTGTATTATTCCTTTTCTCAAAGTATAGTAATGAAAAATTAAAATACCATTACAATCAATAATATATCTATTATAGAAATGACGTTTTCGTTTCCCAAAAATAAGTGATTTTTGACTTATTATTATGATTATTTTCATTAACCCCGTATACAGTCTTATTATTTCACGTTAAGAAGACGACGTTCAACGTAATAGCTAATGATTGTATAAATCTATGGTCGTACCACTTGTTTTGACTCAGTCTTACTGGTTACCGATACATAATATAGAACATTTAACTATTATTTTTTTTATAAGAATTTAGTGTGAATTTAGACCTATTTTAAAATTTAAAGGTATACAATATTATCTAGGACATTTGTACAATGCTCAATAACTTTCTTCAAAATGTAAATATGAAAAAAAACCTATTAAGTTTCCTATAATTAATATACTTGCTTTTAAAATTAATAATATATCAATTCACTCTAATATTAAAAATAACAGTAAAATGGATACTTCTTATGTTATGCATTAGTTAGACGGAGTCGACATATGTCATATATGGATATGTCTTCTTAAGAGGACGCTACACGGCCATATGTTGTCTCCGTCTTACAAGTGCGTAACTACATAGCAAATTTAAACTCGGCAGCTCACGTTTAGCTCCATCAATATTAGCTCCAGTTTAAAAATTAAAGTAAATCGACCTATAATGAAATTTGATGTTAAGAACATTATCTGTATTTGTATGTGAGTTTTTTCGATAGTTCAATAGCAAATTATGTGTATTTAATATAGCGTAAATTAAAAATGCTCATGATTCACTTAAAAACTGAGATATCGTAAAAAACACACAAACAAACATAGATAATGTTCTTAACATCAAGTTTCACAATAAGTCGATTCACTCCAATTTTTAAACTAACGGAGTAAAACGTGATCTGCTGAGCGTTAATTTGCAATGTTACGCACTTGTAAGACGGCGCCAACAAATATATATCTGTGTAGCGTCCTCTTAATGCTGTAACAACAACAAGAATACGAGATGCAGATGGACGACGCGTTTAAGTTTCCCGCAACAAAAAAAACCAGCTGCCACACAGACATGGCGATGTCTTGCCCTACCGCACTTAGTTGAAGAGTAAGCAAGTACAAGTACTCTCTCTGAAAGAGAGGTACTACTTCGGGTTCGGGGTCGCGCGTAGTGACGACGATTTTCGACGTAAACAAAACCAGAAATCGTTTACAAATCTACAACATTGATAATATAGTAGGTAGTAGGTTATAGCAATACGAAGAAGAAGCTGATGACGAACAGGTGTGCACTAAACACTGCAAACATACTATAGACACTTGTTAAGAATAGTATATTAAGCTCGATACGAAAAATTTTAAGGTATTAATGCCACCAATTATTTTTAAAATTCACATATTTGTCAAATTAACTTAGTAAGTACGTGTTTAAAAAGGTTTATTAAAAAAAATTATAAGGGCGTAGGTATCTATGATTATTTTTGATTGGTCGAGGCGCAAGGTTTATACTCCCGTAAACCAAATTAGACATAGTATTTTCGAAAAGACTTGGTCCCTATAAATTATAATGATGTTTATATAATTATTCCGACGAAGCGCGTAAGTATTTTCTGAAAAATAATATAAAATAAACGATATACCGAAGTACCTAACAGTTCACGAGTATATCTATAGGGCTATAGATATTGTAACATTATTAGATAATAGATATAATATACGACTCATTTGCATATTGCATACTATATCGTTGTAGGCGTTAGCCAATAGGCTCTAGGTAGGTCGCGTACCTGGTTTCGTAGAGATTGTAACGATGTTTGAGATGTTATAAAATTGATATTACGTCTACTTAATACAAGATACGTAAGTGTAACACCGTTCAACTACTCAATATAGTTCCACAGCAAAGGCCACAGAGAATTGCATAAATAATCGTATAGACGTACAACGGGTAAAAATAATATATTCGCCTGAATCGCTGACGTTTTGGGCGCCACTGTTATTGTTTCTGCAGCACGATAACGCAATATAAAATTAACTAAACTGTTTGATCGGATATAAGAGAATAAAAAACATCTTGTCGATGCATCTACCTAATTGTACTGGGTAAATCACGCGAGCGTAGCAGGGTGGGGTCGAGTGGATTAGAGGGGAGAGGAACCTAAAAACGAATACGCTTGCGGCGAATAACAATAATAATATGAAAATCTATTCATCGGTCCCAACTAAATGGTAAACTCGAACGGCAGGAAGAACAAATTTAATATAATAATATAATAAATATAAACATTACCCGTTAACGACTCTCTCCGAATTCCGTCGGCAGTGGAGATAAATGCACGTTATAAGCGAGCTTCGCACCTGTTACGTACACGTACGCGCACACACTGCACGTCTGCACAACGGTTGCCGGCGACGACTCACAACACTGCGCGTTCCGTTGACGGGCGTGTACACTATACGCGCAAGCGCACTAGGAAGGATAATCGACGGCGTTTAATATACCTGCTGCGTGCGTGTACACCTCCTCACCTCATCAACAATGACCAATGCCGCGATTTAAGTAACAATATTTCGAATGTGATGATGTTTATATTATACAATATAATAATACCGTCCTCGGGTAAAAATATGAAAGAATACCTGTGCGATTGTTTTAATAAACGATCAATTAGTTATTATGGTCACCAGATTCGCGATTATCAATTGTTTTTCGTTTAAAACGATATGAAAAACTACACAAAATATTGGTGCGCTGTAATCTGTAGTCTGGCGAGAACGCGCGTACGGACGAAAGTGCGTACCATGATATACTGACTGCCGTCTACAATTCAAAATACCACATTACGACAATTTACGACAGAGAAAACAATAAATAAAACGAATGAGCCAAGTTTCGAAGACGGGAGTAGAGTGGTAGACCATGGTGGGATAAGTCGCGGCGTCAGCGGTCCGTACCTCCTACCTAAATTCTGTTTATTTTTTTTTTTTATCTCAACCACGACCTGCACGTACGCCGAGACGATCGCGCGCATACAGGTGGTTTCGTTTCTCAACGGATTCTAGTTAAAATACGAAGAATTATTCTCAACCTCGGGTTCGCCGCCCGCCCATGCCCACACCCGTTGTATGTTATCGTGTACAATAATAGTAGGTATGCGTATGTGAACAGGTAGTTATCGTAATAATAATAACGTTATTACAATGTTATTCAGGGCCTCCAAACAGAAATTCTTTTTATACTCCGGTCTTCCACGTTTTGAGCCCAACAACTGTAGGTACTTAACTGTAGCCGGCAGGTACGCGTCGTCAGATTTTCTTTTTGTCTTTTCATTCTTATTACGACCATCTTTTTTTACGCATTATATACGCGCTCACTAGTCACTGCTCCGACAACAATAAGAATACCATAGGGCATAAGATTACAATAATACAATATTGACGAACGACAACCATGACGTATACAGCCATCATACTACGCGTGTGTAACAAATTTATATATCATAAACTCGTATGACGTACATATTCACAGTAACCAATAGGTCATTATATCCATTTGCTTGTCAGTCGTCGACTAAAGGGACTAAGCGGGTGAGGTATAGAGAGGGCAAAATGTTCTTGAGTTAGACATTGAGATTGTAATACACGTAGGTACATATGATACAACTTGTATATTGCTTCTAAAACTTTTTTAAATGCTCACACTTTAGAATATATAAGGAACTAGCGAACACTGAACTTCAACTTGGAACATTCAACTCTCTGTAGTAACATTTTCGTCCTATTGCTGGGTAGGTAATTACTAATTACCAATATTTCTATCGATATCCAATGAAAAATATTGAGATATCGTTAAAGAAAAATACTTTATAAGTTGGCAGTTACTTACTTAAACATAAATGTGAATAATGTAATATACTAATATACCTATTAACGAATGGCAAATTATTGTCAATAAACATTTAGGCTTTTAGCAGAAACGACTAACACGGTCTTAATAATTATAATGTATTATGTAACTAATATACTACTTTTTGTTTCTTCCTTGTCATTTGGCGCGCGTACCGGTATGGTATACCTATATACGCGTTGGGTACGGAGATTCTTTATAATAATAATAAACACATATAATAGCCGTATTAACAATAGTTGCAATAGTAAATCTATTTTTATAGAAATACACATTAATTTAAAATTATTAATTGTAATGTTTGCAATGAATTAAGGTACAAGAAAAATCATTTGATAAAGCTGAGGTTGAATAAGGAGAATATGAATTATTAATTAGGATTTTATTAAAAAAAACATTAAAACCTTGTAAATAACTTTACTATTTGTTTATATTCATAATTATTAATTTCTTAAATTCATTTAAATAATTGGTAAACTACTATTAAATATTTGTTTGGGTGCTCGCCTATTACATATCGATATCGATATCATTGTCGAATAACAATACAACGATATCATGATACATTATCAAGGAAATAAAAATAATATCAATAATTATAAGTTTATAAATATATCTGTTGATCAACACTAATAATTGAGTAGATAACCGACAAAAATCAGAACTAATTATACAGTAAGAGGTACTTAAGTTGATGATATTTCTCTGTTGCGGTTAGGTTATAACTATTATAAAATAAATTGAAAACAATTTTTTCAGCCAAACCATCCTATACGGATACTCATAATAATACAAAATGTAAATTTTTATCGGTAGAGTTGACGTACAGTAGAAAGCGAAATTCTCCAATTCTACCGCCACGGGCAAGGACCTATTCAGTGTAGGAAAATAATATATACGTCCCTGACAGTAGTAGGTATTTGATAATTTACAGGAACTTACCTAGAAAATAATAATTCAGATAGCATAATAACTACCACCGTGTGAAACAGACTTGAATATTTCATAGTAGTTTACAATCTATGAGGTAGTTTTGAAGTTTGAAAAACCACTTTTTAGAACATTTTATAGGTACTATTTTTTTTTTACCTATATAGCCGTATAGGTAGGTCAATTTCACTGCCTTAAGACGAATTATAGTTAAACTGACTTCATAATAGCTGATCCAGTGTTCGATTTCCGATGAAACTAATTTAATAAGCAATCTTCAATGTTTAAAAAGTACATAAACACATAAATTACTTTAAAAATATCTTATTTAGGTACCTGGTACACCTTGTATATTATATAAATTATAATATATTAATGTATACAACATTTGAAGTAAATAAAATACTAAAAATGTTTAATAAAAAACTGATGTTTGGTTCATTTGACAATTACCACTACTTATTGCTATATTTATATGTACAACTTATTTATTTATTTTACAAAATCAAATTATCTGTGGTAGGAATGTAGGTTAAAACGTTAATAAATACAATTTTAATAAGTAGTAAGTACTATAGTATTAAATTATGTCACACTTATGCCTATCAAGTGGAACTAACCAAACTATATTCAACCATATTAATTATCATCAATCATATATAAGCATAAATAATTGTACGTCTTAGATAAAATCTATTCTAATACTGAAGAACCTATATGGATGCTCGTCGTATAACTTAATTTTCCTGGCTATGCAGTTTAATAAATAAAACGCCCAGACTTATACTATTTAACAGTATAATACTGAAACTTTTGTTTCATAATAACAGTTAATATTTAATTCTCATTTTAACACTTTTGAAATGTATTCAGTGTTATAAACACTTCTAATCATTAATATATATAAAATAAGTTTGAAATGGTCGATTGATGTAGGTACCTAATTTTAAATTTAATCGAATTCCATTTTCTTCTCTTTCTCATTTAAACTTGGGTTTTAAATAGATACAATACATTTGTAATTTTGTGGTTTAGAAATATAATTATTATTTACTGCATCATACTATATGATTTTATATGGAAATATTATATATACTGGATTTTCACTGGCATTTTCTATACACGATAAAATTTTCAAAATATTTTGACTTATTTTGAATTGTTTACTGACATATTCAGTTTCCAATATTTTTAGTTTTATTTTCTACGAATATCAATTAAATTTTATTTGTTGAGTAAAAAAGCTTGAAAACTTAATGGAAGGGTCCTAATATATTGTTACAATGACTTTTAAAAAATATTAAAAACCCGTAGGTGCTCACAATTTTTTTATAAGCATTTAAAGTTCAAATTTTAGTAAACATCACGAAAGTTTGCAAATTATTTTGAGTTAGAAATTCATAAGAATTTTTCTTTTTAAATCTGAGATTTAAAAATGTATAACACGATTTCTCATAAAATTTTCTACTTTTATCAAAAAAAAAATGTTTACAAGAAAGTAAAATTAAATTTTTATGAGCGTTTGAAGTTCAAATTTTTACAGCATAGGAAATTCACTCAATTTCTCCCGTAGCGATTTTTTTAATTTGCTGTAATTCAAAATCGAATAACTGGAGCTACTTGAAATTTATATCATATGTTTATTTTATCAATTCCTATACTTTATAAAATTTAAAATTTTTTTAGTTTTTTCTATAAATGTCATTAAAATGTTATTTGTTGGGTCAAAAAACGTATACGAAACAATATTTTGTTTCGTTTTGGGCTATTTACGGACATATTCTTTTTACAGGTCTTTTAGTTTTTTTTTCTATATAAATATCAATAAAATTTTATTCGCTGAGTTAAAAAGCTTGAAAATGTAATGCAAGGGTCCTAATATATTGTTACCATAGTGGTTGAAAAATATTAAAAATACATATAGGCACAAATTTTTTTATTAGCATTTAAAGTTCGATTTTTGACAACATTTTAAATTTTAAAAATGATTGTTGTTAAAATTGATAAAATTTTCAACTTTTATAGCTAAGGACTAAAAATTTAAAACAATGTTTCACGTAAGTAGGTTATTCTATAACTATAAAATCTTAAAAATATAAAATCTTAAAAATATAAACATACTTTGAAATTTGAATTGTCACTGGTTGTTATATTAGCATTTTTTATACACGATAAAATGTTGAAAATATTTTGACTCGTTTTGAACTGTTTACGGACAATATCAAATTTCTATTTTTTTAGTTTTTTTTCTACAAATATCAATAAAATTTTATTTGTTGGGCCAAAAAGCATGAAAATATAATACAAGGCTCTTGGAATATTGTTACAGTAGCAATTAAAAAATATTAAAAATACATAAACTCACATTTTTTTTATAAGCATTTAAAGTTAAAATTAATCAAACTTAAAATTAAAAAATGATTTTGTAGTCAAACATTTATGAAATATTCAATTTGTATAGCTATGAATCGAAAATTTAACACAAAATTCCATGTAAGTAGTTATTTTGTAACCAATAAATCTCAAAAATATATAAACACAGTATTTTTTATAGTTATTTTATGATTTGGATGACATTATACATATTAAATAACTAAGAATAACGATTTTAGTTATTTTGTTTGTAATTTTATAATATTAATTCAACTTACCGGCTACTGTATTAATAATAAAAATAACAATATAAATATAATATAAAATATCCACACTGACAAACCGTCTCAGCACAGAATCGTTTTTCGCATACAATGATATTATATCATTGAATTCAAATTTAATACCCATTATACAGTGAACCACTTGTAAGTTGTAAGTTTGTAACCTACTGTACAGCAGAGCGACATCCACTTACCCACCTACTATACAGCAGAGCGATTTCCACTTTCTAACGTTCAAATACCAGGGATAAGGCAAAGCAATAATTGTTTTGTTTTGCTTAACTGCGGACTAATAATAATAGTGTATTTAATGGACAATATCATTTAAATAACAGCGATCCGTGAAACATGGAAACATTTTGAGGTTTTTTTTAAGTATTTATAAAATACGGGCATTGTGAACCTAATACTTATTAGCTCCGTTTAGAATCTATAATAATTGACGATGTTATACAACATAACCAGTTTTAAAGGGGTATTAAATAGGCAATTTTAACAATATGCAAAGCTTATAATATATATCCAAGAATATTATTTTATTATAAATTGCTGTTAGTTATTTATTATTCTACCAGTAATACATCGCAAGTTGAACTACTTTTTGGTTAGTTTTAGATAGTAGTTATTATAATAATATTTATTTTTCATATGTTATTATTATTGGCGTAAATAGAAGGATGTGAATTATTTGTGATATTGATATAAATAGCTTAAAATTAATCTAAGCATTTTAAGACTTGCATTGTGTATGTTGTAAATAATAATATACTTAATGGAAGAAGCTTCAAGTTCCTACAAATTATTATTTCTTTGAATTACAACAAAATATCAAAATTCGAAATTTTTCGTTTAAATATACAATACTTCCTTGTCAACATTTTATCAAATATAAATATAAAAATAATTTTATCAAAAATATAAGAAACTAAATGTTTCTAAATTTTCAAATACATATAAACAGATTAAATTAGGGTGAATATTATGAAAAATTTCATTATGTATAGAAAATTATTGTTTAAGTAATAATTTAATGTTTTAATTTTCTACACTTCATTCATTTTTGATATAAATATAATTAAGTAGCAAAAGCCTAATCGATATTAGGCAGGTATACGTTTCAATATCAATGTCTCCAAAATTTGAACTTCGATCACTTATATATGTACGCAGCATTACACTAAACTTTCTTTTTGAAATCCAGTAAAAAATACGTATATGGTGAATCTTGTATTACATTTTAAAACCTAAGATGTTAAAATTAAAAATGTTGATGAATTTTTAACTAGGTACAGAATAGTAAAAATATTTTCGTGATTTTGAGGAATGATTTAAAAATTAATAAAAGGAATTTTTATCTTTTTACCCATCAACATTCCATCTAGATCCAATTTGATACCAGATACCACATCATTGAAAGACCAACGATCAATATGTATTATGCGTAGATACATTTTACACTTTACAGTTACAAAACAATGTAGTGCGTATATTATACCGTATATTTTTCGAAGAAAAACTTTCACTTCCACTTATTTCTAATGCATGTGACTTATTTAAATAAAACTGAATGGAATTACGAACTTTCATATGCCTATATTCCATTATACTTGTAATTCGCATTTGGTCAAGCTCGAGAGTGTCAGTTAATTGTATTAACAAATCACAACTAATATTATATTATAATTAAATACGATAACAGTATATCTAAGACCTAACAATACCATAAACTTTACGTCTATACAGTAGATATAAAGGTACATATACTTATATATGTAACATATATATTAAGAAATATAAGAACATACGCCCACAATTACAACTAATATAACTACTTATAAATTATAATTAAGTTACTAATCACCTACAGATTTATGCATTATATATCAGTCAACTTAAGTACATAACAATATCACATTTGTGAAGAAAAAACTGTTAGTTATTATAATTAAATACTTTAGCTGCATTGTGGAAAAACAAGGCAAGCGAAACTGCAACTATACAGGTAGGTACGAAACAAGTTCAAGAAGTCAAATGGTGTAGCCTTCTCAACTACGTTCCCCTTACCTTATTATACTTTATGTGTATGGTTTCTTTTTATATTATATTTCAATCGCTAGTTTCGAAAGTAGATACTTCATGTGCATGGTAAATACACATAGCATCTATTTCCGAAAATAGGATGAACAGGTTGATTACGAATACAACGAAAACTATTTCATGAAAAAAAACCTAATAACAAAATTTAAAATAATAATTAGGTATGTTTGAGAAATGTTATTGTTTAAATAAATGTTCTATAATACTTATTTATGTGAAAGTTCAAAATAAAATTGTTGAGTTAAACAAAATCCGAATTTCACAGATAGGTAAAAATTTATTACAACTTAGTAGGTACCTACATATTTACAATATACATTATCGGTTGTTCAATTCTACAGCATAATAACAGATATAACATTGCGGTTTGTATAATAATCAAAAACGATAATTAATTAGCAATACTTTATATTAATAAATGATAATGACTTCATTAAGAGCAGGTATTTCGTAAATTTCATTATGGTTTTCTGAATGAGTTTCTGTTTGAATATTGTGATATTGGAAATCGAACAATCGCTTAGCTAAATCTAGGTACCTAAAATACATATTTGTGCAATCTAGAATCAAAATTGTTTATACCGTTCCTAATCAATTAATAAATGTTAATTGGCAAATGTTATTGCAAAAAAAAAATTAGCACATGTATTTACTGTATACAATGTATGCGTTATCAACTATGTGAAATTTGATTTTAAATATATGGATGATATAACTACGCACGTTCTATAATATACAATGTATTTTATACATTTACTGCGAATGAAAAAAAAAGCTAAATATTTACAAAACATAATTTTGGAAATTTAAATGTGGGGCGTGGGAACACGTGCGTTCGTATAATCACTGACGTAAGAAGGTTCGCGGTGTATTATGTAGGTTAGGACCTACCTATTCGGTGTTATAATACAATATTTAAAATTGTGTTTTAGTATTTAAAACTTATAATAATAATACAATTTATAATTGAATAATGTTGTTAACAAGTAAAACTATATCCTATCATTGAATATAAGGAATAAGTAATAAAGAATACATAAAGTAGTCAAGCACCAATACATAAAGTTACTTATTCATGAACAATCTACGAGATAACAAAAAAATTATATAATTCAGTATTAAGGACATTCATAAGTTTAATAATAGAGAATTGTACTCAAATAAAGTAGTAGCCATATAGTAGGCACCTAGTTTACTTAACCATAGAAGGTTAGAGCGCTTAACTCAAAAATTACAATAAAATAAACAAAACATTTTCACTAGAGGTGACTAATATAAGTAATAACTAATTACTCAAACTCGGCTTTCAACAAATGTTCCACATTCAAATATTCAATTAATATACCACTACTGTGCTAGAATACATCAAACCGCCAAAACATTCCCTCTGTTGTATACTTAGAACTAGAAATATTCAATTAAGATTTAAGACCAAGGGCAATCCCGCGAAGCTAGTTGAAACTTGACACGACAGTATGCGTTTTTCGGAATAGAACGGTAAAGGAAGCAATAAGACAGTATCAGCAAGATGTATTTTATCATTACTTAACAATAATTATGGGTGGAAAGTAGAAGAGCGTACGATAATCATACTAAAAATAATCAGTATATAGGTACATAAATTATTAGTGCTCGTTGAATTGACGAATGGTCAGCGACTTATAGCGTTATAGCCTAATTAGATATATTATAGGATTAAATTTAAACTTTAAAATTAAGATTTTATTTTATACAGAATAGGTTGTCTTGAATTGTTTACCTATAATAATATGTAGATTCTTTTGTTATTTATATTAACTCCTACAACCAATTATTATAACAAATTTTTTTCTTCATAAAACCAATAAATTAAACTTACTTTAATTAATGATTCTACAGTAGGATTGTCCATCAAAGTTTTCAAAAATATTATATCAGTCTCTTTAGCCTTTACATGATAATTGATTTCGTCCATATTATCACGGACATGTTGAAATGCAGCTGTAACAATCAAAATAAAAATTTTAAAATTAATGATTAGGTAAATATTAAAATATGTATAAATTATTGCACATGGGTATGACAGTCTAGAGGTAGTATCTATTATATAGGTAATAAAGTTAGGTTGTGTATTCTTAAAAAAATTCCTGAGTACCTTTTCTCACAGCTGAAAATATCTTATCGTAAAGTCTAAAAAATACGGGATGAATTAAGACTAACGTATTTCGGGTTCCAATAAATGGAGAAATAAAAAGCATAGAGCAACCAAACGCCATCATTTGGAGTCTTATCTGGCGGAGTCAATCTGGAGACAAAACATCGAAGGAGATCAATATTCGATAATGTATTGAAAAATATTTTTAAAAATGATCACCAAAAATAGAAATTTAGACGTTTAATTTTAACTGTGATAATTTTTTTTATGACTACAACTCTCCACTGCTGTGAACTTACTTATCAATTTTTTAATTTCATATTTGAACTATAAAAACTGGTTATTTTAGTGCTCTATGTACTTTAACATGGTTGTTTTAAAATATTTCTAGAAGTACTCATCAAAAAAAAAATTATGAAAATTGGAAATTGGAAATTACACGTGCATTTTACAAGCCCTATTTGAATTATCTGTTGCTAAAAAATGTACTTTGACACTTTTACACATTATCATTTGAAAGAGTATACACCATATAGTATACGCACGAATCATATGATCGATATTATATTTTAAATTAGTAAACGAAGTATAGATTAATACTTATTAATTATTGAAGTTGTGGATTCTTAACTTTGATTTGGTCATTGGTTTTCAAAATATTTATTGATAATGATCTATCTACCGTAGGTGCCATCTGAGAATTTAAAATTGCAAATAATTATAAAATATTTTCTTACGACACTGAAAATGCTAGTAGGTGATTCGCTAGTATATCATGGTAAATTAAGCAATAGTACCTATACGCAAAAAAGTATAGATCGCGCTTGTACTCATCAAATCGCAATACCTTTAATTACTGATTAATGATTATTTATTTATACAGCAACAGTGGACATCTCACGCGGGATAGGATTGCTTTTATCGCTATATATAATGTAGGTACATTAATAAGGGCCGTCTCGGAAGACAAATCATGGGGGGTTCATTTATACCCACGAATAATATTTTTAATTTACAAAATAATAACTAACATCGTTATTATTGGTTAGGTCGTACTTACTATGTAGGTTCGTCCAAATTTGAACATAAAATAACTATAAAAAAACCCAGGTTTTTATATTTTTGTGATTTTTTGGTTACAGAATAATCTACTTGAAAAATCTACTTGGAATAATCTACTTGGAACGTTGTTATTTTTTACTACAAAATAATTTTTAAATTTTCAATATGATAAATGTTGTCAAAAATCGAACTTTAAATGCTTATAAAAAAATATTTTTCAATCGGTATTGTATATTTGTATCAATCTATCAAGAACTCTGTATTACATTTTCACGCTTTTTGACCCAACAAATAACATTTTAATGACATTTATAGAAAAAACTAAAAAAAAATTTTAATTTTATCAAGTATAGTAATTGGTAAAATAAACATATGGAGTAAGTTTCAATTATCTTCAGTTATTCGTTTTTGAATTGCAGCTAAATAAGAAAATCGCTACATGAGAAATCGAGTGTTATAAAAATTTGAACTTCAAACGCTAATAAAAATTTAATTTGACTTTTCGGTAGAAATTTTTCATTTGGTAAAGGATTTATGAGGAATTTATGATGAATCTTGTATTGAATTTTCAAATCTTAGATTTTAAAAAAAAATTTCTTATGAATTTCTAACTTAAAATAATTTGCACATTTTCGTGATTTTTACATATTTTGCCAAAATTAGAACTTACAATGCTTATGAAAAAAATGGCGACTATGTATTTTTAATATTTTTCAACTATCATTATAAAAATATATTAGGAGCCTTATTATATTAAACAAAAACTAGTATTTATAAACAATGGTATTATACATACATCATAATCATACATATTTTAATACATTTTAACTTTATGATATAACTACCTAAGCTATAATAATAAAATATATTAATTTAAATGAAATGATTTTTGTTTGTCTATAAAAAGTTTATATTATTAAATTACCGACTCGGTGGCTCAATATCAAATGTGCTAACTGACCAACTCGTGGGTGACACCCCCCCCCCTCCCCCGCCTAAACGACGAGCCTGCTGTCGTATACTGTAGATTTTAAAGATTACTAGATTATAATATTATGTATAATGTATGCAGTATTTATGTAGAAATAATATATATTAGCAAATAAGTAAATAATTACTCAGGTACTATTATAGGTCAGGCCAGCTAAGCAATATAAAATGTGCTGAGGTGACATACAATCTTACTATTTAACACCGCCGCACACGCAAGTCGAGGCACGCTGCAGTTGTCGTGAAACTCGGTATAAGAGCGTAGGTGTGACGCGCAACGGTCGTACGCGTGTAAGCGACGATTGTCGCACGAGTTAAGTGCTTTTGATTTATGATTGTTACATAATCATAAATCAAAAGATGAGCACAGGTTATAGAGTGTGTCATTCATATGGGTGATACGATAATACCGTAAATAAGTTTAAGTCAGGATTAATATCATTAAATTCAGCACAAGGTATAAAAAAACCCATTTTTAAGGAACAAAGCAAAATAAAGATGATTTCATTAGAACCGAAGTTCATTCGTGTATACAAATTAGGTACATAATAATTCTACAGTAATCCAACAGGAAAAAAACATTTTCTCTGAAATCCGAAATCCATAAGATATCTGTTCTATCGACTATCATATTGTGCTTTATAATGCAACGTTTAAAAGTTTTATTTTTTAAAATATTATACTTCAGATAGACCTGTAATATCTACTGCCTACTAAATAAAAAATAAAAAATATTACAAGTAACATTCAAAATCTAGTAAACATAATTTTATAATCCTAGGTAAACTTTAAATTATAAAAAATTCCAGAATGTTGGGACCATGAACTAAGATAAATAAATATTAGTTCAAGACTGGGATATGTTATCTTGAATTTCACACCATACTCAAATACTATTTTTCGTGATCATGAATAGGTAATGTTGTTTTATAAATATCTTAGTTATACTTATAGCTAATAGCCACTATAATATACTGCAGTTACATTATCATCTCTTCAGTTATTTTTCGTTTAAATGTATAATGCAATTTTTCAAACGTCGGAATTTGATTACAACGCTACTCAAAGTTGTTAAGGTTACCTTACACATCGTGATTATCATGCAGGTAGATACTAAATTGTTACTTTATTTTAGGACAAATTCATCAAAACCACGAAAATAAAACGAACGAAAATTATTTATACACATATAAAAATATAATACCTATAATCACTATAATCACAAAATACAGTATACACTAGGTACTGATACTCGTGCCTGCAGAGACTTTATATTCATATAGTATTATAGTATAGATACCTTTACGGGCTTTACGTTTACCTATAGGCTATAACACCTGTGTTAAATACAAACACATATTATCTGTAAGTAATATTGTTGTCAAATAATATTTGTACAAAAATAATAAGTAATAACCGTAATCATATTACGTCACGAAACAATATTTGTAGCTTAGATAGGCTCTAGTACCTGTGCTGTCCTGTACATACGTTAACTTAATAATACGTAGATAGTAATTCATAGATTGGTACCGTCAAACCGGATGATTTGGAATAATATTCTTCAATACATACGTTCCGTAAAAATTTATCGTTTTCATAAAAATTTGTTATCTAATTATTTATCATGAATACGTGCCTATGTGAACTGTGATTCAACCAAAACGTAATAAAAAAACCGATTTTACAAGGCGTAAATTAAGAGCTACTGAAGTCGTAGTTTGACGTTAAAATACAAGGCGTACTGTTATTTTTGAATCTATACTGTATTTGGAAATAATTTTTTTTAATTTTTCAGGATTTCGTTTATTTTGTATTATACGTTGATAAAGATACATTTTTAGGTTTAATCATAAGCAAAAACTGTATTTGCAGATAAGAAAAATTTTGTTTAAAAATAAATAGTTTAAAAAAAATATCAAAACAATGAGTAAAATGATATAATATGTAGTTACTTACCTACATTAATATATCTATTAAATTAATTAAAAAATTATGGTTTTTAATACTTTAATTTTTTTTAAATAATTGGAACGGTCCGAGTAAACCGTCTACTAAGGAAGCATTCTGTAATTGAAAAACCAGATGACCAAAAACCTCGAATGACTTGGAGGATTTTTAATTTTTTTTTACCTCAGTTAACTTGAATTTTTTTTTCTTGGAACTGCGTGACACCGGTGATTTTTTTATAGAATTTAGCTATATCCATAATGCATTTGAGAAGTTAATAGGTCAAAATCGTCCCAAGTCATCTGAATTGACGGTAATTTATAATCCATTATGCTAAGTAGCCTACAAAATATGTAATTTGTCACACAACCTATACGAATAAATAAATTCGGGTATTACTAAACTATATTAGTTATACGATTATACATAGTGCGATATTTTCGATATTGTCTTTGGTTGTGAATATTATGAGGGAAGTTAAGCAAGGATTTATATGCCATAAAATATAGTAAAATATGAAATTAAATTTAAATAACAGCGAAATTTGGATTCAAAAACAATAAGATTGTAACATCTATAAAAATGTTATTTTAATTTTGTATAGGTACCCACAAAGAAACGAAATGGATTATGATGTTCAATACGAGTATACGATTATATATACTTGTCCGTCATAGTAGGTAATAGTATTATAGCCAATATGTACGTTATGGTTACACAATTCAAACACCCACGTTTAATAGATTCTGGACGTTAAACGATACATCTTTAATACGTTTACGAATTACATAGAAAAAATATTAATTGTATATGTAAATTTTTGTACATTTTAGTAGGTACCTATGTTAGGACCACTCATTGTCGAGCCCGCCAATCTTAATACTGTTAATATAATAAAAGTTCCTACCATAAAAATTGAAATTTACTCAAAATAGGCGAAATTCAAAATATGGCTGCCTTACTCTTCGTTTCAAAAATAAACCCTAGCCAAACCTATAATTGGATTGCGTGACAATAAACTCTATCCGCCTATCGCCCCGGACCCGGACAGAATTTGGAAATTTTGATATTTTTAAAATGTTACAATTTCCTCAATATAATTTGTAGGTAGGTGCTGTGTAGATCCTTGGGTCTTAAACGCGTATATATGAGACGGGTGGATACAAAATTGTAATTTTTTTCTGTTTAAAAATAATACCGTTGTCGTGAATCTTGTGCGACGAAACGTGATCGACGCTGGCCATGCTGGCCAACAATTCGCGTCGGTCTGACTTGTTCCTGACGAAAAACACCATCTCGAGGGGACGTCACCAGGGATTCGCACGAATATGATTATATAATATCGAACAGGGCCGCGCCGAAACGTCGGTCGTAAGTTGCGAACGACACTTGACGGCAGACGATAATGTTGCGGCGGCGTGTACGATATGCGCGCCACGGCGAACGTGCACCGACTACTTTCTGGTTTCTACCTACGAACGGACTTGCGCCCGAACACGGCGGCGGCGACGATGAATAATAACCGAACCGAACCGAAAAGCGACCGTGCGCGTACCGGGGTGCGTGCGTGCGTGCGTGTGCTCACCACGTAGACGTGGTCGAGCGTCGTTGTCGTCACCGGTCGTGCGTGTGCGTGCTTGCGCTCGGGTGGTGCGTGGTGATCGTGTGTGGTGAGTGGAGGGGAAGGAATAAAAAAAAAACCGGTGAAAACGAGCGCGGCAGACGAGCGTCGTTCCCCGCCGCGCCCGGCCCGGCACAGGACTTGTCGGTGGTTGACCGCCTCAGCCGGTTTGGCGGGATTTACGCCGCTGCCGCTGAATGCTGATCGTTTCTTGAGACTCTTTCGACCACGATGGCGTGGCGGAGGCCGGCGTTCGTCGTCGCGATACGCACGCGGGTGGGTTTTGGCCCGCAGCCGAGAGAAAGGATTGAGGCGGGTCCACCGTCATTCGAACGACTATATTATATTTGAACGGTGTTTTAACGGTTTTACAAACATTTTTTACGTTAAAATCCGAGCTGTTTAAGTACAATTTTGTAAATCATTCAGATTTATTATTATATATACTATTTGACACCCACGGAAACGACCGAAAACAATTTATACTTAATATATACTTTTAAATAAGAATCCGTATATTAGTTCTGGACCCGACAGAGTGGAATTAACATCAGAAAATATTTTGACGGATTACGAAGTGTTCAAGTACATTTTCTATGCATCATACTATGGTTCTGAATTCTATATAGTGACTTTTTGTTATTCACCGTATCACGTATCATAAATTATTACAATTAATTGTTATTTTAAATTATATTTGAAGAATATAAACTAATTTGTATTTTATTTAAAATATTTTGGTACGTTTTGAGTAATTTATTGACTTTTGAAATGTTCAACTTTTTTTTTAGGTTTTGTCGATGTATGTTACCACATTTTTTCTCCTTCCAAATGCTTAACAAAGGGCAACTGACAAAATTCCTTACTACCTTATTAAAGCAATTTAAAAATATAAGAATACATATTAGAGCTAACAATTTTTATAAACGTTTGGAGACTTGGTTTTACCAATATTGGAAAAATTAGATATGTAGCAGAAAAATAACAAGTTTTCTCAAGCAATTTAAGTAATGTTGTATCTTGTGATCTAACCAAATATTAAGGGGACGCTGCACCCGCATGTGTTGTTTCCACCTTAAAAATGTAAAACATAGTAAAAACTGTTTTGCGTGAGAAAGAACTGAGAAGGTATTACAATTATAACTATGAAACGAAATTTACACGATATAAAAAGGAGAACTTTGGCTGTGAAATATCGTTTTTATTTTTTCGATATCGGAACTACAACAACTAACAAATAAATAAGATTACAGTATCTTGTTTGTGTAAAATGTTAAGAAAGTTAGAAATTGCATAATAGAAAGCCATGAAATCTAGGTTAGGAATTTAGAATAATTAAAAAATATGATTATCTTAAACATAAAATGTAAATAATAATATATAGGTATTATAATATTTTTTAAATATATTGTTTATTTTACTTAATATTATGCATCATTTTATGATGAAGTATTTTAATACGTTATCGCTTTATTATTTAAACAAAGTATATTATATTAATCTATTATATTTATGTATTATATTAATATATAATAATATTATCTTTAACACGCCGATGGGCGGATATACAGTTTTTTGTTCAAGATTATATTTTTTAAACCTCATAGTTTTATTATTATTATTTATAAATTATAATACACCATCAACACCGCTGCCGAACCGATTACAGCAAATAAAATAAAAAATAGTCGACTGAAATCAGCAGACGGTATCGTCGTCTTAGCAGCCTAAACCCGATATCATTTACCAGTGTTCTCGTTTTTCTGTTTTCAAACTGTCAGGTAGCTCTTTTGAAACTGTAAATGTACACTGCACAAGTATAATACCTATTAAAGTAATATGTGCATTATGCGTGTATTATTTGCGAATAGGAAAAGCGCGCGTCTAGAGTTCGGACAGAAAGTATCTTTATGACTCAAAGAATTGCATGCTATGTCGCTATGATAAGTTACATATTCATATAATATATATTTTTTTTAAATAGTATTTTGAAAACCAGTCGATTTATCATTAAATTTAATGAAATAATAGTCTTGCTTTAACATCCACGATTTTTCGTATTTTTTTTTACCCCCAAATATTTTGAAAAGTATAAAATAATAAAATGGTAAAGGGAACGCTATATTAGTAGCTTTATATATATGCTACTTTGATAAGACTGCGTCAAAATATTGATTACTGAGTACTGACTTTCCTATTAATTTACTGTAATTAATATAATATACAGGTGTAGGTAGGCATATTTTATATATTTATAATTTGGACGGCTTGATATGGAAATTGTTTACACTTAGCACTTTCAATATGTACATATATATGTGATTTGGCCACGTTTCCCGCTTTGCACGCCTGTATATTTGAGAGATGTATTCCAATTTAATATGCGTATTATATTATTACATTATTATTTTATCTGAAAAACCATTGGACTTTGTGTGAAGATTTTCAAAATGAATATAATATTAATCATATATATTAAATTTAATTCGAATAATCCAATTAGATATGATTTAATAAACATTAATAATATCAATTACACAAATTTCTTGAGAATTTCACATTAGGCATATGAATTGGTAGTTAAAAAATCCAGGAAGTGTTAAATTTTAGAAATTTAAGAACCAAAAGAAAAATAAACAATTATTAATTTTAATAATAAAAATCATATTATAATTTATTTTATCATAAATAAAATGTTTATAAAAAAGAAAATGTTCTCATCGGGTTTTCCGATAAAAATAGGTTCAATACGCAACATTTTTTGAAATACATGCAGTATAGGTACGTAGTTTATAAATTATAATATATTAATATGTATTATGTATTATGTATACATACTCACTAGTTGCTAGGAAATTACTTATTTTGTAATAAAATATCATAGAACATTTGCAAATATTTTCCATCACCAATCACCAGTATAATATTACCACTATTATTTGTATTATATATCACTGTATATTTATCACTGTAACGTTTATAAATACCTACAGTAAATAAAAAAACATTCCAGTTTCAAGGATCTTTTTTTCTGAATTCAAACAAATTCACCAAAATATTGACTTTATTAAAAATAATGTAGATATGTAAAGTAAATTTCAATGGATTATCTTGAGTAAGTATCTAAGTTATATTTTAAATTTAGAGAACATTTTTTAAATTATAAATGTACAATGTACTTACTTATGTGTAAGTTATAAGTACTCAGTGTCTCAGTAGGTAGGTTCGTTATTAATTTATTAAAATACTGTATCACAGTCAACCTTTTGATAAATCTTATTTTTCAATGCAATGAATATAGTATAATATAAAACAGACCACTCTCGTAAAAGCAAAATTATTATAAAAAATTTAAAAATGTATACAATACTTGCGTATTTCAATGTTACGTATAAATCAATAAAATGTGTTTTTTTTACTTGAATTACTAATAAGTAATACAAGCCTTACTATATCTAGGTCATTGACCATTGGGTTATGTAATGTTTCTCATAATATTTTCATTGGTATGCGCTATGTTTATTATACTCATTTTGTAATTAATATGTATGTAAAAATGATTTGTTCTATTTTCGTAAAAATCAAAAAAAATTCATTATAGTTTTAATATTTAAAAGCTAATTTTTAAAACCACATTGATGAATAATAATTTTATAATTATTTGATTAATGTATGCAAATAGGTTTTATTTGAATAAATATAATATGTTTAATAGGAGTCAGTTACATTTTATATCTTTAATAAAACAGTAATCGACCTACACAAACATGTTCAGTGGTTCACAAATATCAGTGAGAATTTTCGGCGGAAACATTTAAAAGGGTATATGGTGTGTAACAAGTCGGCGGAAACGAATAGGTTGCATAATAATATTATTATAATTTATAATAGCTGCAATATGTATAATATTAAATTTCATTCCTATATGCGGCGACCGGGTTATCTATGCATTATAGTCATTACACTATATTTCACACATAACACATATTATTATTATGAACATATGGTAATGATTTGAGTACCTACCTACATTTTATCCATTATTTTACTCTGTATGACAATATTAAAATATGAAGTTAAAAAAAGAGAAATATATTTTAAATGTCCGTATTGTTTTTGGATTAGATAAGTAAATAGTACAGCCCTGTACAGTGTACAGGACATGCGATTGTAAAATAAGTGCGTTTAGAATTTCAGATTATTTATCAGAATGAATATCGTCATTTGTCATAACACATAGACAAAAATAAATATAATAAATTGGAACACGGAAGGTTGTACTAATCATTTTTCGTTTAAAAATGTGATATAGGTAGCATTAAATATTTAAATATTGTTTGTTAATCGTTATTGCTTATATAGAAACTCTTTAAAGTTTAAATCCATTATATGTAACTATTTGTTCGAAAAATTCGTAAAGATTCGAAGATTCGTAAAATGTGCCAATGTTTTGTTAGTTAATTTTAAATAATTTCAAATTGATTATTGAATTCACAAATCAATATTTACTTGTGTGAAGTTTTTTGCCGGTTATTTTTACAACCAATATTACTAGTTATTCAAATTTATTTTAATTAAATACCTAACTTATTTTTTTACATTTCATACTAGTAAGAAGCTTTTAGATTTTGATTACCCAACTAACTATCATTAATAGACAAATTGTTTTATAATTAATATTGATATTTTATTGTCCATTAATTTTACTTTTATTAACAAGTTTTGTTTAACAAACAATGCGTGTATTTTTGTAGTCAATATTATATTCATCTCATAGAGAGCGCTGTAGGTTGGTGTAAAAGCCAATACGTTTCGTGTTTTACATTGCTTTTACAATCCGTTCCGCAAACTGCAAAGCATATTATATTATTATCTATAACAGACAATAGTGACTCAAAAAGTCAAAAGTTAAACTAAATAACACCCATCATAATAGCAAATATGTTTTGAAATTTTTTCTCGAAAGAAGTCAAGTAATACAGCTACCTAGTTCTTTATACTAAGTTTATTCTAGAGAATTTGAGACATAATATATAATAAAATATAATAAGGATTTCGGGTTTCTATGCTCAAAAATGTGGGAATACGATGCTTACATTATGCTCTAGAAAAATCTATATCTCTTTGTTCTTCTTTTATTTCCTTAGTTATAAAATATGCAATATCAAAAGTTTTTTCTTTAAAAAAAGGGGGTACGCGAAAAAAATTGCACAGTGATTGATATATAGTACTATCGTTGTCTGTTTCAAAATGATTGAATACACAATTAATGTGAATAACTTAAAACAATTTTTCAGTAAAATTACAATAAAAAAAAATGATAATACTAAATTATTAAAAAAAAATATTGTTTAATATTTACGTTAATGCATATTAAAATTAATAGTAATAATTTAAAATCTAAATAAGTAAGAATTTTTTTCTCACAATTTAAAAATATATAGAAGATATCCAAATATATTTCCAAACTCCTAAAATATTTTCAAATATGCAATAAAAACTTTTTATTGTGAACACGTGTTTAATGAATTGTATTCTTTTTTCAAACTCTTCTAACTCAATAAAGATAATAATATGCAAAAACGTAAATTCCAGACTACGTATAATAAATGAATAAATTGTTATTAAATTGTTTTATCCTTGGGATTGATGCCCGATTTTCAAAATTTAGTTTTTATTTTCCCCTTAAATTTGATTTAAAATGTATGAACTTTTAGCTATAGTAAGTTAAAATAACTAACCAAATTGTAATTCATTAATCATTGCATACTATAATTTATCATTCAGTTCAAATCATTAGCGCCCGCAGACAATTTTCTAAGGGGGAGGGGGGAGGAAATGTTAGGATTTGAGGAGAAATATTTTTTTTTTACTATTTTAAAACAACAACCTTTTTTATTATACTCTTATATATATTTTATGAAGTTATAAATTACAAATATAGGTACATAGGTAAAGGTAAAGTTAACTTTATTGATTCTCAAAAACAAATTGTAATCGTCTCGCATCTCTTCCTAAACGATCAACAACTTCACAATAAAATTTGTCATTTCTAATATAAGGTCATTCACCATAAATGTATGTGCATTCATCACGCATAAAGTATCGAGTCTTATGTCAGTCATGGTAGAGCATAGCCATGTCTTAACCCTCCACGACGTGCTGAAGGACCGCTCAGCAGTTCATTATTTTCGCTTACTTTAATATGTTGAGGTGATGGGTTCTAGTTCTAAACGATGGTTTTTAAAGTATCTTCTCAAATTAATTTTCCATCAAATTTGAATAACCGTTAAATTATTTTCCATAATTACTATTAAGTCCACATTTTTGAAAATTGTTATTACTTTATACTTGCGATACATCGATAGAGTATACCAAAAACACAGTTGACTCAATCGGATTTCACATCAACTTAAGAGTAACGACTGACTTGTGATCACAATGATACATTATTATACTGGTAAACACTAATTGGTAATTACTTAACAATTAACACAAACCTGTTCGGTGGGGCCCATTATCTTTTCGAAGAAATAACCGATAATAATAATAATAATAATAATAATAATAATAGATAGAACTAGATAGGTAAATATTATCTGATAGAGAATATTATGTAAGCAACTATAGAAAGGCCTATCATCGACTAGAAATAATCTAATCTTATGTTTTTATAATGGTGAGATGGTGACCTATTATTCATATAATTATATTATAACCACATTAAATTTGTTAAATATTAAATAGTTGTAGTAATTTATTTTAGAACATTCAATTTTAAAAAACCAAAAAGCTAGGGCGGCCAACGCCCCAGCTTGCCCCCCTCCCCCCGGGTGCCTATGTTAAAATTGAACATAACTTTTATTGTGACCTACTTAATGAGACGAGGAACACAAGCTATTACATTTAATAGAGGACACCTATACAGTATACAACATGGTGACTTCCTATAGGCTTTAAATATACAGCTTTTTCTTGGACCACAACTTTTATATTGTTTTTTAATTTAGAATTGTATGCTGTCAAACTTAAAACTCTTCTTCTGTCTGTTTATTTGCTTTTCTGACAATACTCTTATACCTAAGTTAAAAACTTAAAAATACTAATTATAATTCTCTGGTGTCGTAGCCCGTAGGTATATATTGGAAAACTCCAAATAGGTAGTTTACTTAATAATACATTAGCTAATTAAAATTTTAATAGTATGCAATCATATTTATAAAGTTGATTACTCAAATAAGCTGGTACAAAAATAAGTATCGTAATATTTTTGTTTATGAATTTCTAGTGTTTAAGGTCTATAACTTGAAAAATGATTCGATGACCATATGTGTTTAAGTTTTTTAATTATATTTAAGACTGTACCGAAAGGAATTAGTCTAACTCCCTGACTGATGACATTTAACGTTAAGCAGTTAAGAATTGCAGTCTTGACACAAATTGTCAATAATTATGTAATTGTACATAGTATAATTATTGTTGTAAGTTCTCTATATATGCGAAAAAATATACCTTTATTGCTATAACTATATTTATATGATACTTTATAAATCATTATAATAATATTTGTAGGTACTTGTGTAATGTTATGAACTTCTTATTCTTCTTGTTTTTAGAAGCCACCATTTCCCATTTCTATTACTTATTCATACCAATATATATTCCCAATATTTGAACATTATTGTAATGAAAAGTTTATATA
Source organism: Nasonovia ribisnigri (assembly GCA_027563435.1). NCBI lineage: Eukaryota > Metazoa > Arthropoda > Insecta > Hemiptera > Aphididae > Nasonovia > Nasonovia ribisnigri. Next base: position 77,838 of record JANEHU010000491.1, read on the forward strand.
GGTAGGCATATTCCAAATTTACTACCTATACTAATAGAAACAAAAACTTTAAAATCGTCAGTAATTTTATATAACTTATATTAGGTAATGTTTACTTTATTCAATTTGTTTATGCCACCTTTAAAATTATTTTATTAATTAAGTGAAAATTATATTAAACAAACATCGTTCAATAGAAGATAATTTTAAGCGAAGATTGGAAGTCATAGTCACGCCAATATGCATTTTTGTAGCAAAACGGAAATATTACTTTCATCTGTAACTCAGTATATTCACACAGATAAAACATGTATATTACATGTATATTACTCCTACACACACACATACAATATTATAATTTAATATTTTAATACATAATAATATAAAACAAATTTCATAATTATTGACAATTTGTGTCAAAACTGCAATTCTTAACTGCTTAACGTTAAGTTAAACTTTTCATTACAATAATGTTCAAATATTGTGAATATATATTGGTATGAATAAGTAATAGATAATTGGGAAATGGTGGCTTCTAAAAACAAGAAGAATAAGAAGTTCATAACATTACACAAGTACCTACAAATATTATTATAATGATTTATAAAGTATCATATAAATATAGTTATAGCAATAAAGGTATATTTTTTCGCTTATATAGAGAACTTACAACAATAATTATACTGTGTACAATTACATAATTTACGGTAAATTCCTAAATTTAAAATTTATAATATATAATTATTTTCAATCATATTTTATTTTTTCAGTATTTATATTTTCTAATTTTCTACGTACATTTTATAATGTAAATAAGGAATTAAAATATACGCACAGCTTTCAATACATTTAAAGTTTTAATATATTTTAAAAATATCTCCAAAGAGAAATATTAATACAGTAAAGTAAAACCAGGTCACCGAGAAGGTGCCCTATACATACATAATAATCCCAACCAAAGTATACTCATACTTCATAGTGCATATACGATATACGATGTTAGCCGTGCCGGGAGTTGGAATAATAGATAGATACCAAAAGGGCTGCGTGACAGGTTAAAAGTGTTATAAATATTGTAAATATAACTACAATTAATCACGCATTGTAATGTAAAATAATATATATAATTTCAATGAATTTCGATAACAATAGGTTGGTACAGTCAACTAGTCAAGACACACCTATTCTTCTTTTTTTTAGACCACTACTGAAATGGGGTGATCTTTATCTTAATGGTAGTTAAAAATCGATTCTGGTCAGAGTTCTGCAGTTTACTAGTCTAAAAATGGTATGGTTATATTGTAGATACATGTTTGTTTTTTCATTTAACTACCTATACTGACGTATACCCCACGAAAAAGCTTGGTGTATATAAAAGATATATTCGGTTTCCGATTATCAAACCGTTAAACGTGTAAATATTACTACCTGTAGTAAAAGCTTTTTTAAATTCTCCTTTTGGTGACCACGATAACGAGTACTGTACCCAAATGATAATTTAACAAGGTCCCACAGGATTTATACTTTATAACTCTAAGGTCGCTTTATCCTCCAACAACCGACCACGATACTGGATGTTTGAGGGTGAGATATCTTTAACCTAGACAAAGTCTTACTATTTCTCGACTGACCACGATAACGAGTATCTAATAGAAGAGAAAATATAAGTACTACAGTGTCTTGCTTCTTTTTCAAAAATTGTCATCCACCGGTAAATCACCAAAAAAATCTTAAATAAAACTAGAACACAATTTCCGGTCAAAAACACTTTTATTGATGTAAGTTTAGACAACCGTAAAATAAAACACTTAGCCAGTGTTACAGTCTACAGTGTCGCTTATCCGCGTACAACAGTCGCACCTACGCTCTTGTCGGATTCCACGATGACAGCGGGCACTGCCTCGTGGCTGCACATGTAACGATGTTATTTGCAGAAATATTTGTGTCGACTCAGAACATTTTATCTTTATAACTGGACGAGTAATTATTTACTTATTCGTTAAATTATATTTCTACATTAATACTATATACTATAATTTACAATTGCATGGTTGTCTAAGGTAGAATACAACACTATGTATATATTTTCACGGGCTTTTTTTTTAATTTTTTATTAAATCCTAAAGAGAAGCCCATCGAGAAACCAATCCGTATATTTATAGTCAACATTTATAACACCTTTTCAGCTATTTTACTGCCACAATGAGTATATTGCTACACAGTAATGTGTGGCTTCACATAGGGTATCATAGTACCCACCTATAAAATATGTTAAGTAATGTACAAGTAAATGTTTGAAAACACACGTCACGCCTCGTGAAAAACATAAAACATAGCTACGGTTCAATGACCATGTTTCATACCGTGTTTCATACCGTGTGTTCAACGTGTGCTGAACACAAAAAAATATTACTTGTATATGATATCTATCAAGCCACATTACAAAATTCGCATAAAAATATTACTCTAATTCAAAGCTATAGTTTTTATAATTTACACAATTTATTACGTTGATGTATGGTCAGAAATCATTGCAAATTAAAATTAAATATAGTAGGTATAAAGGTAAATAAATATAGGTAGGTGTCGCAGTATTGGTAAGTATAGGTACCTACATAATTATACTAAGTATTTTCAGAGAACAACTACCTAATATTATCATCTCAATTCTAGATATTTTGTATACCTACAGTTAAAACGTAATAGAATTGACTGCAATAAAACAAAATTCAATAATTTTCAAAACCATTGATATACAACAGGTATATAAAATAAAGTGAATATTTAAACAAAACTATACTCTTATAATAATGAAATATAGATTATGTAGATTATAGATGGTGATATTATGTCTTATCATTTAGACCTTAGGGCAAGGGGTGGTGAGAGTCTGTAATCTGTAATCTATATGGCAATCTATTGGCTTCCACAATTTAACGAAAAGTAAAAGAAAAAAAATAGTAAGCAGAGTAAAAGTAAGTAAATTATTCTTACTGAAACCAAAAAATCTCAAATATACAACCACGCAATTTTTGTTATATCAGCTATCTATAGGAATTTTAAATTCAAATTTTATCGAAATTGGATATTTAAAAGAAAACGACAGTTTTAGTTATTTGTAACTATTTATTATTCAAATAATTTTATTTGTAGGAACTTCAAACTTTTCATCACTACGACATTACTTACGTTTGTTGCTTACACAATGTGCAATTTTCAAAATATTTAGATACAGTTTATTTTAAACTATTTATACCACAGTCCCTTTCACACAATTCTACGCTATGGTGGTATTTACTTATATTAACCGTCTTCGCTCAGAACCGTTTTTCATCGTATACAATGATTTATCATTGAAATCATATTTAACACTTCCATTACAGTAACCTACTCAATGACGATTGACGAGAGACACTCAATAACTTCTAAACAGCAGAGACTTCCGCGGTAATATTTAAATCTGAGATTACTTATTTTGCGAATGGCTCTGATTATTATTGGTTGTTTTTTTTCATTACTCATGCAAGATTCTGAAATGACTTCCCTGATCTGTAGCATATATTATACTGATAATGGAATAATAAAAAAAAAAATGTTTTATTGTCCAACAAAAATATCACAGTAGCAATATAATATTGCGTACATATAACTAACTACCTATACATTAAAGTTTGTTGGTACCTACTTACCCAATTTGTCACTGCATTGGAGGGCTGACGACGCAACTACTTTGGGAAACACCATTACGCCCGTGGCAGACAACTACACGAATATTCGGCCGACGGTGGCACCCACGGTTAGGAATACACCTATAACGGATTTAAATAATAACAACAACAATAACAATGGCGATGAAAAAGCGAATCACACACATGGCGACGAACCGTGGTTATGGCGGTTGTACGGTTTCCGCACGACGAAGGCAGCAAAAACATTAATACATTATAACAATAATAGGTACAATGTTACTGTGGCGGCGTCACCCGACACTTTTCGGCTGTATTCGTAATCACCAACCCTCTGTGAGTGAATAACAGTATAATATTCATAAGTTATAATCGTATCACTATCGTGCGCGTGCAGTGCGAGCTGCCACTATACTACTACTAGTCTGTAGGTACCACAGTACCACACTATATATACCTACTACACATTATATTATTATAACACTTCTTCTTCTTCTTTTCATTATTTGTAAGCAATTTTTTTACGTGTCCAGAAAAACGACGACCCGAACGCGCGACTATGGCTAGTGCCTACCGACACTAATAGGTAAATAAGTCTGGCAACTCCGCGTCGTACCTATATACATAAACATACCGAGTGATCCGTTTAACTGGTTACACTTATTTGACAAATCAATTTTTGTAGTTTTTTTTAAAAAAAAATAATGTTTTTTTCTATATTATGTAAATATGATGAATGATGATGTAACATAACGCAACATGTTTACAAAAAAAAAAAATTGTTTAGGTACTCCTTTTTTTCAGGATGAATAATTTTATAAAAGTATTCTTCTTCTGATTACTTATGATATTAAAAATATAGTTTGTTATGAAAAACAATTTATAAACCTACTTAAACCACTATGATAAAAATAAAAAAATTATGGTTTTTTTTGTAAAAATGTAGGTATAGTTATAATTTATTACTTTTAAATACCTTAAACTGAACCAAAATCACAACATATAATTTTTTTATATAAGCGCTCCCATTGAAAATACCTGTGTAACGTTTGCAGGTGAGGTAACAGTTACATGGTTTTGAAAAATCTCAGTTTAACTGCACATAATATATCCAACTGTATTCCTATAAAAGACGTAGTTCTTTTATCAGCTATTGATGAGGGCATCAGGAATTCAAATTTTCATTCAAAATAGTGGTTTGAAAGTTTGTTAGTTGAAGAATAAATATTATTTTTTCAATAAGGATGTAGTTTTTCCAATTTTCCGAAATTCTATACAATTTAAAAATTATATTTTATATTTTAGTTACTATACCTTAATTATAATACTTTTCCACTAATCTACAGCTCGATACTTATTAAGGGGGTTTACCTGGAAGGGGAGGATTTGATACAGTGTATTATATCAACAAAAATTACTTCAAAGAAAAAACTCTCATGCCCTGTAGAATAGTCACATTTTTTTATTTAAAGAAAATAAAAAATTTTTAGGTCGGATTAAAGGCCGAATTTTGATTTTACTTTAAATAGTGGTAGAAAAATAAGTTTAAAAAAGAACAAATATGGAGCATTCAAATGCATATTTCAGCTTTTATAATTATAATTTTTTCTCTTCTTTGAAATAAAAAAAAAATAAAGAAATCCGATTATTCTACATTGCGTGAGAGTTTTTCCTGTAAGACATGTTTTTGTACAAAAAAACGCATCGGCTCCGACACCCTTAATATATTTTATACAACCTATTATTTTCTTGGTCGGGGAAAGTTCCATAAATTTATAAGTATCTCTATACAAAATTAAATTATTTTAATTTATTGTAATTTGACAGATCATGTCAGATCATCAAAGTTTTTTTTAATGTATAGTTAATTTATTAATATATTATAAAAGTTTTTTTCATACCTATAATCGACATTAACTTTAAGTTAAGTAAATTGTTAACACACATTATTAGTTTAGTTGTAAAATACTCATTAAAAATGTATATTTGACACTTATACATATTATGGTCATAAGCAATGTTTCTAAAATCGTTTTATTTCCATGTAACCTGTCCATTTATAGATATCAGTAAACTTTTTTTATGCTTATATTGTTTATTTTGTTAATGCAATAAAACATATCGCATTTGCCCTATTTGGTCATGTTGCACTTTCTTCGGAAGTTCCTAATCGGCTAATTTACATTTGCATTATAAAATTAGCGCAATTCTTAAATTTAATAGTAAACTATATAAAAATTATAAAATTTGAAACGATTTGAAACTATTGATACCTATGTGAAAAGTAAACTGCTAAAATAACATCGATTTCAAAAAATACAAATAGAAAACTGAGTAGATTTTTATGCTGTAGTGTTTAATATCTTACAGTGAAACTAACAAGTATAATATTTTAGTATTTTACAACACTCGATTTGTGTGAAACTTCATAATTTTCATGAAATCTACTTTAAAATTGAAAAATTATATTTTTTATAACCCGATATTAGGCACTATATAGTCCCATCAGGCTTTCCCCTTACATGAACTTACGGCACTGTGAATAATACAACATTATAACATAATAATAATAAACATACCCTGTCGATGGCTGTATTAATAATACAGAAATTGAAGTTCACACGAAATCTATGTACACATGTGTATGTCTCTTTAGCTGCCTATAGTTATATTTTACTCAGGTACACAAACTCACCAACACACACGCTATAGTTATACTTTATACCATATTGAGTCTAATGCATTACGCGTGACACGAGAGTATACAGAGTGATCCACATGGTGATTTTCTATAGATAGCTCATTATGACACTGTTATACAATAAAATATAAAGCGTGTATATTATATAGGTACAAACTGATGATGGTGGTGGATGATACCATTGGAACCTAATAAGGCAAACCGTTTCCGTGACTAACAGATTTCCGACCATGTTTTGTAATATATAGGAACCCCGCATTGCACTCTGTCCGACATCGGTCGTAATAGTGGTGGAAGATTTAGAAGTGGTGAGGACGTGAATTGATTTCCACGGTTAAACTGAACTTATATATAATATACCTAGTAATAAGCATTAAATAATAACAATAATAATAATAATACATATCTTGATATAGTAATATATAATAATATATGAAATACGGATTCAAGACATGATACTGTGAAAGCACTTTCATTTTTCAGAAAGTCATAAACTATAGAAATTAGATAAAAACATATAACTACCTATATATGATATAAGTTATCTAAAGGCTATAATACTAACAATAATGAAGAATATATTTATTTTATTTTTTGTTCATAGTTGTATATATTTGAATCTTGAATGTATATTGATTATTGAGATATTATAAATTTATATAATTATATTCAAAGCCAATTAGCCAAATAATAATTGCACCGTTTATCCCAGCTACCAATACATTTGTATTTACGGTTTGTTAAATTTTCATCCGAAATAATTATAAATGTATTGATTGTTCAATTACATTTAAAGTGACTCTTATTAGAAATAAATGGTCTGCTATTATCATTTATATTAAATAATAATAATATACTAGAAGACCGATATAACATAGTTGTGCGTTGAAAAAAATTTAAGTATAATCAATTAATTATGACTTACTTACAATTTTCATCTTGCCCCAGTCAGGCCAATCTTCCCTATTTGAAAGCAAGGACATAAAAATAAACATTATATGTTTTTGGACTAAGAGTAATAGATAATAGTTAATAAAACTATTACGACACTGAAAACTTTTAGAAGTATTCAAACTTTTCAGCACTATAGGCTCAATGGTGTTCACAAAAATTTTACGGCTCCCGAATTATTGGGAAAAAATTGAAACAATATGACCATTATCGGCGATAATAACAATGATGACTTGAGTACCTACTAGAAACAAAACTTCAAATAGTCGCGTAATATATTTCCACAATCGCTTTAATGATTATAAATAATATTTATATTAATTATAAATGACCTACATTAATTTTGGTTTTTAAACTCTCGCGACGCATTGTTTGAATAGGTACCTCTGGTTTATACTATCTAATGTTTTTAACATTTAATTGTATTGCTTATTTGGTTTAATATACCTATTATTACAACTATTACAAGTTACTAGCTATGTTTGAGTAATTGAGTAGGTACCTTCCTATGTTTGTTACGAGAATAAGGTCATACAAATATACAATATTTGAATATTATAAGGTTTACCGCGGCATTCACCGCATATATTAAAATAATATATTATACGGAAATTATGATAATTTCTTGTTTTAACTTCAAGCTATGTCGTGTGTCGTGTCGTGCGAGGGCGTGATTATTGTAGCTACAACTAGTAATCATATTGGTTAGGAGTTGAGATGTAGCCAATTCCTGGTATACTTGGTTACAACTCGGTTGTTACATGATATCAAAAAAAGTCCAATCACAAGACGATATGATCGACACGACATGACACGAGTCCGGCTTTAAACTGTGTAGGTACTTGATTTTAGATTCTGAGTAGAGCGATGAATGTATTGATTTTACAATATGATGTGTATTTTTTTTTGTGTCTGTCACCACCATTTGAGGCAGTCCAACTGCTTTGATTTTCTTCGACAGTATCTTTTCTGATAGGAAAGTGAATCTAGTTGGTACTTTGGGTGGTCAAAAGTTAAAATTTCCCAGTAGATTTCAAAAGCACAGTGAAAAACAAATAAAAAATTAAGGAAAAAACGGGAATTTTTACGGAAAACCGATTTTTTACAAAATCGATTTAGGTTTTTGGTATAACTCTAAAAGAAATGAACGTAGATACATGCAATTTTGACGGAAAATTTATATTAACATTTTATACACATGATACAATTTTCAAAATATTTTGATTTGTTTTGAACTATTTACGGACATATTCAGTTTCCAATTTGTTTAGGTTTTTTTTTTCTATAAATCTCAATCAAAATTTATTTTTGGGTAGAAAAACTTGAAAATTTAATACGAGGCTTCTAATATATTGTTACAATGACATATTTTGCAAAATATTAAAAATACATTGTCGCCATTTTTTTTTTTATAAGCATTGTAAGTTCTAATTTTGGCAAAATATGTAAAAATCACGAATATGTGCAAATTATTTTAAGTTAGAAATTTAAGATTTAAGATTTTTAAATGTAATGTAAGATTCCTGATAGGTTTATCTACCTTCATTACAAAAAAAAATGTCTAAAAGAAAGTAAAATAAAATTTTTATGAACGTTTAAAGTTCAAATTTTTTCCACGATTGGATATTGAGTTGATTTCTTATGTAACGATTTTCTTATTTCTCTGTATTTTAAAAACAAAAACTGTAGATACTTGAAATTTATATCATATGTTTATATTATCATTTCCTATACTTGACCAAAATTACAAAATATTATGATTTGTTTTGAACTATTTACGGACATATTGAGTTTCCAATTTGTTTAGGTTTTTTTTTCTATGAATGTCAATAAAAATTTATTTGGTGCGTAGAAAATTTTGAAAATTTAATACAAGGCTCCTGAAATATGATTACAATAGCAATTGAAAAATATTAAAAATACATAGGCACAATTTTTTTTTATAATCATTTAAAGTTCGATTTTCAATAACATTTATCAAATTAAAAATTGAAAAATGATTTTATAGTTAAAAATTGATAAAATTTTAAAATTTTATAGCTAATGATTGAAAATTTAAAACAAGGTCCCACATAAGTAGGTTATTCTGTAACCAAAAAATCTCAAAAATATAAACATAGATACAGTTTTTTTTTATAGTTATTTAATGATCAAATTTGGACTGACATGATCCTAGACTGACATGCCGTCTCCGCTCAGAATCGTTTTTCGTATACAATGATATCATATCATTGAATTCAAATTTAATACCATCCATTAAACAGTGACCTACTTGGAAACTACTGTACAGCAGAACGACATCCACTTACCCGCCCTTTTTTTAGTTTTTTTTTCTACAAATATCAATAAAATTTTATTTCTTGCGCCAAAAAGCTCTTGGTATATTGTTACAATAGCAGTTAAAAAATATTAAAAATATATAAACTCACATTTTTTTATAAGCATTTAAAGTTAAAATTAATCAAACCTAAAATTTAAAAATAATTTAGTTGTCAAAAATGTATAAAATATTCAATTTTTATAGCTAAGAATTGAAAATTTAACACAAGATTCCACGCAAGTAGTTATTCTGTAACCAATAAATCTTAAAAATATATAAACACAGTTTTTTATAGTTAATTTATGATCAAATTTGGATGAAATTACATATTAAATAACCAAGAATAACGATTTTAGTTATTTTGCTGTAATTTTATAATATTAATTCAACTTACCGCCTACCATATTAACAATAAGAAATAACAATATAAATATAATATAAATTATCCACACTGACAAACCGTCTCAGCTCAGAATCGTTTTTCGTATACAATGATATTATACATTATTAAATTCAAATTTAATGCCATCCATTATACATGTGACCCACTTTTTATCTACTGCACAGCAGAGCGACATCTACTTGCCCAAATTTTTTTATATCTAATTTATTCTAAACCATAAAAACATTTTCAGATTACTATCGGAAACTTCTTAACACTAACATTATTACAACTGTAACTTATAATATAGGTACAAAATACATACAATTATACAAACTACTACATGGAAAGTGGTAAATCGTAAATGTACTCCAAATATCTTAATAATATAGTACAATGTGAATAATATTATACCAATTAATTCCCTACCGATTTAAGTTACAACTCATATTTTTTGATTGATTCATATTTATAACATGTTTGGTGATTGATTATATGGAACCAGGCATTAGAGTCTATATGTATATTACAGGTGTTGTTAACGCAATTAAACGTGCTGAAAAATATCACCACCATCGTATCCATGGAAACAATATATAAGGCATAGGAGACGTCTCGGGCGATATTAAACTGTCGACACGTTTTTTTTATTTTGTATTTCAGTAGGTACCGTGAAATTCGAAGAAAATACCTAGAAACAATGAAACTAGTTCACCGCGTTCAGTGCTCATATCACTTTTAATTTCATAATTATAAGTTCCTGTTATTTCAATAATTAACTGTGAGTACTTAGTTATCGCCTATACATAGTAACCACTAACCAGTAACCAATTATCGTATTATTTAACAACCCGATATTGTTTACACTTCACTGCGACGAATAGACTGTTTGCGTAGGCTAGGTATATTTTACCAATACTAAACTTAATAGGCACCTAATATTATAATATTATATGATAGTATTATACCCTCCTACGACGTATCATTTAATCTATAGTCGACAAGGCCACGCGTGCACAATAACAACGACGATATTTGAAGACTTCGCAGCCCGTACTCCATGCAGGATAATAATATGTTTAGCGTTTTCGAGGTAACTTTCCGTTAGTTTACCGGCTAACCGCCGTAATAATAGTTAATAAATAACTATCTCAACAGTCTCCTATTAATGCATGCTGCATGGAAGTAAAAACTGTATACTCAAAGGCAATGAGTTCGAGGTATGAACCCAGGACTACTAATCGACCGGACAACGATAATTGACCGACACTCAATATTTGGGTCGACAAGGACAATCGAGTGATGGAAAAATGAATATACATAAAAATATGATACTTATTTTGTTAAATTTAACATACCTATTATACAGTCGTCGTCAGATAACATTATACCGCCAGCGCCTGGGCGATAGTGTCAAATCAGTAATTCTCAAACGTTTTACACAAATCGTTAAAGCTAATATAAAATAATTTATTTACGTAATTTTTTGGTTTGATTATTGAGATATTAATATTAATATCGCGGAGTGTGCGTGTTCGAATGCAGTACGTGACCGTGGCGAACACAGCGCGTTTTTAAAATATGTCTTATGTTATCGTAGCTGATCAGATACAATGATAATGACCTACCAGTGTGATAATTAATTATTTTTCTTTTCTTTTATATTTATTACATAATTTAAATAAGTATAACCTTAATGTCTGTGATGAATAGTGCTAGGATTTAAATAAAATAAAAAATTAAAAAATATAATATATTACAATTATTTCTCCTATAGCCAATAGTAACCATTTATAAGCTAATACTTCCATCGTAAATCTCAAAATCCCTGTTTGAATGCCTTCCCGGGTTGGGCTTACCGAGTCCAATTGTGAACCTAGACCATTCAAAGACCCACTCAAGCATACCTACACAAAAAATTTCATCAAAATCGGTGCAGCCGTTTAAGAGCCGTTTGAATACTTACACACGGATAGAAGTAAAATATATATATTGAGATAAGGAAAAACTATCGAAATAGGTGTATTCATTTTAAGCATGTGCATATTCAATGTAATACTATAATATTTTATCAGAAGGCTATATTATTTGAAAATAATTGGTTGGAACGTAAAACTTCTAAAAATATTGTTTTGAATAGTAGTTATCTGGAACTGTATTTATTTGGAACATATTTCGACTTAAAAGTATTTGCGACAAAATGTATTTTGTTTGAAAAATGTTTACTCGGAAATGTAGACTTTGGAAATTAAATTATTATTTAATTTAATGTAAGCATAGTTAATTGAAATTTTTTTTGTCGGAATAGTAAAAGTTCAGAAATGTATTTTGTTTGAAATGCATTTGTCTAACTGAAACCCAATAGTAAAAATTTCCAACACAATATTTCCTATTAAAATACGTTTCCTATCGAATTTGTTTCCGACATAATACCTATATTTCAAACAGATTACAATTGCAAATAAAATATAAATATGATTTAATAAAATTACAGTACCAACAGGCAACAATATGTGTTTCGATGTGGTATTTTTCTTCGATAATGCGGTTCCAAATCAATCATTTTTCAATTTTTTATGAGCCCCCCCCCCCCCATTTCGTCCAAATGTAAACTTAAAATATCTATTTATAAATCTGCAGTTTATGTTTCTTAAAATTTGTTGGTTACAGAATTAAATACTTAAGAGAAGCCTTGTATTAAGTATTCAATTCTTAGCTACGAAAATGTAAAATTGTATACATTTTTAACTACAAAATAATTAGCAAATGTTTTTAATTTTGATGGATATTTTCAAAATGTGAACTATAAATACTTAAAGAAAAAATCGAAACAATGAATCGTAAAAAAATTTTAATTGCTAGTTTTGAAGTTAAATTTTCAAGCTTTTTGACCTAGAGAAAAAATTGTATATCGATATTTATCTAAAAATATGAATATACCAAAATTGAAGAATATTATTTTTCTCGTAGGAAAAACCTATTGTGAATTGACTTAACTGTCATACTTTATTGGTTTTCACTATCTACAATTAAATTAGGTAGGTACTACAATCTTTATTATATAAATACTAATGATACACGTAAAAAGATGAATGTCTTAGGGTTGTCGTACCTGTTAGCGTTTATCGCTATAGCAATACCGTTAAGTTCATTGTTGCTCTGTTAATTTCCGCTCTCACATCAATCACATTTTATAACTTTCCTACTCTCCCTGTACCTACTCATTTAATTTATACCGTATTATTCATTACAACCATTCAACTTTCATGAGTATTTAAACTTTAGGAATGTCATGCGGTTGGGTTAGTAAACAGAGGGTTTTGATTTTGAACGTTCCTGTATAACTAGACGCATATAGCCCGTGTTTACTGATTATAATTATAATTATTTTCACTGTTCAGTGCTCAGTACTTTAAGGGGACGTCACACCCGCATGCGTTTTCTCCGTCTTAAACACATACAATATAGAAAAAACGCGCAGATCTAGCTCAACTTTGGTGTTGGAAAAAAACAATAATTACTAAATTAAAAGATGACAATATTTTGGAGGGCAAGACGGTGAGTTTTTTTAAAAAAAATTTTAATTTTGAAAAGTTAAAGGTAATTTAATAATGTTAAAATTTTTGATATTTCTAAACGATATAATGAACGTTATATATTAAGAATAATGGAAAAAACGCACCATCTTGTACTCAGAAATATTGCCACAATTCAATTTTATTATACGTATTTATACTTTCCCGATATCTCTAAGAACAATCCCTGAAACTTTCCCCGAAATCGGTCGAAATTTTATGAGTTTAAAAGTTACAAACATAAGTTAATGTACAAAAAAAAAATTGAACACTATTGTGTGATAAATCTATGTTTTAAATTTAAACACTTGCCCTAATATATTTTGAAATAATAAAATATAATTTTGCAGGGTAATCAGAATAAGAGAAATAGAAATAATAATCATTACAAATGGCTAAAAGAGGGGGACTAATAGTGCTTCAAGAAGAAATTAATAACAATGATGATTGGACAAAAGCAATGGAACACCAAGGAATGTATGGTAAGAAAACTCACAATAATAAATGAATAACTAAAATAGTATAGTGTTTATACATTTATTAGTATTTATAGTATTTATTAAATTTGTTATTTTTAGTCATTGATGTATATGCTGAATGGTGCGGGCCATGTATAGCAATGACGACTTACTTAAAAAAAATCAAAATGGAATTAGGAAGCGAAAATCTACATTACGCCATAGTAAATATTCTATACATATTATGTGTTCCATATTGTATATACCACACGACCAATTTAATTATACCTATAGCGAAAGTCAAAAGATAGTTTAAATAGAATAAAATAATAATATTTCTATATACCTTACTAAATAAGTTAGGCGTTACGAGTTTTAATTTTAAATAGTATGGTAATAAAAATTTCGTATTGGTTACTTACAAGTTAACACCAATTTGCAAATTACATATACCTACATCTTAAATAATATAACACTGTTTCTATCGATATTTCTATCTAGATATAACAATTTATTTATTTATTTATTCACTTGATTTGACAATTTTAATAATTTAATTTTATAATGTCTTAAACTTGAAAGTTTTTTAAAAATGGAAATATAATTTTATATTTATTGAAATCGAAGTTTATTTACAATATGAACTTACAAGTAATACAATAAATAAATATTAGTTGAATAGCTAGGTAACATAAAATATATTGAAAATTTAATGTATCATTTAAATGTATCATTCAATCATTTTCTTTTTAATAGTTAATTTAGAATTTAAAGGAAGTATGAGTGAAGTTTACCACTTAAGAAGAATTTCAATCACGAAAAAATTATCTCAAAGATCCACCTATGGGGGTATGAGTGTCGAGTTTACACACATTATAATAATGTTTTATACATTTCCATTCTTCATATATCATTAAGCTTATGCCTCATGCTGTCAATCAACACACGTATCACCACATTTTACCAACACGTCATGTTAAGTATTTTAAGAAAAATTTAACTTAAATTTTTTCAATAATTCTCGTAAGTGGTTGTGTGGTACCTATTCCTGTATTCATGAGATTACGCTGAAAATGATTCTGTGAGTATATAACTATACCGGTAAGAGACAAGGGTAACTTTACCTTATCAGTTCATAGACCTTCGTTTTGTATTAGTGAAAATGGTATGCGCTATCTTGGGCTATCTCTAATAAATATAAAGCTATTAGTTTAGCCGATATGATAATTTTCAAAAATAATATGTTATCAAACACAGCGACATACTTTAGAAATAATGACGGGCATTATAATATAGGTATATGAAAGATTCTCTACTCCTTGCTAAAATAAGACACCTATTATTCTAGATACAAACTTTTTTACTTAGTAAAAACCTGAAAATGTAATGTAAGGTTCCTTCTAAGTTTCATTGATGTAAGTTCAAAATTATTAAAGATAAATAGGCATGATAATTTTTTATCTTATTTAAAGTTCAAATTTTTACAACATTTATCAAAATTTCGAAAATATACCGGAAAGTAATTAATTTTTTATGAGTGTTTGAATAAAAAATTGTTTACGATATTAGATTTTCACAGGTAATTTAACGATTTTTCATCAATACATTTTTCATATTTCTAAAACGAATAACCCTAGACATTTTTCAGTTAAAAAATTGTCTTTTTATATCTAAGATTAAAATTTTTAATAGAAAATTTTACATAGGCTAAACAGCGTTTGAACTTATAATTTTTACAATATTTGTTATTCAGTGGTAAATCAAATTTTGTTTAATCAAGATAATACAATTGTAGGCTAAATCTGACGAAATAAACGTGCTAAAAAGGTTTCGACACAAAAGTGAACCACATTGGATGTTTTTTTTTGTAAGTACCTATGTCCTATATTGATTATTAACAGTGAATAAAACTATTTTTTGTAACGTACAAACTATAACTATTCATTAATTATAAAAAAGGATGGGAAATTGGTGAATGTCATTATTGGTGCCGATGCTTCTAGATTAACACGATTAATAGTGGAAGAGTTGGATCAGTATGTTAAATACAAGAATGGAGAAATTCATAAGGAATTTGTGAGTATATAATGTGGAATTCGTATTTTTGTGCATCATGGACAATCATTAACGTTGAGTTATACCCATGTATTAAATTGTTATAAATTAAGATACCAATGAGTAAAGTAACTGATGAGGAAAAAAATAAACTAATGGAAATTGAAAACTATCAAAAACAGAGAACTAGGAAAGAAAAAATAATTAGAGGTTTGTATTTTTTGACTTTTGACTATGGATATTCAGTTATATTGCTGGTGCACTGCTTATTATTCTGCATTTTGCAGTCATCAAAATTAACTAAATAATATTAATCCGTGTATAATATTGTATAATTTAAATATTTATAAATTATAGCTTACAATATTGAATATTATAATCTAATATTACCTATAGGTAATATATTCAGTCCGATAGCCCTATAAGGTACCTTTATATTTTTTAATAAATTCTCATACATTTTTCTTATTGTGGAATGGCACGAGTGGGTTTTGCAATTTGACACAAATTTTAAATTCATACTTCATGATTTCAGATAAAAGAATGATGAAAGTTAGAGAACGTGCTTTGAAACAATTTTCGTATGACATCCAAATGCAAACGTGTGTCATGTTTTTCCCGCATACAGTCAAATACATAATGGTGGAAAAACCATTGGAAGACGGTGCCGAAGAACTTGAAGAACCACCTGAACCTGTGATGATAGAAAAAAGGGTGTGTGAGGTGGCCAACTCGTGTGCTAGTAAGTATGAGGAACTGATCGTTATTGAAGCTAAAGAAGTGAAATTGACGGAAGACAGTTTGTACCAGGTAAATATAAATATATTTTAAATATTATGATCAGTCAGTTTAATGCATAGCCGGTAAAGATATTCGATGATATTTAAAAATCATAAAATATAACCAAAAAAATGTATATAGTATTTATATATATTGTACAGGATCAGAACAATCTGATGAAATAATAATCGAAAATATTTCAGTAAAATAAAAAAAAAAATGTTTAGGCTAAATCTTCAAAATACAATATATTAATATTTTTACTATATAATACAACTGAATAGTTTAAACTAAATAACTCATATACCTAGATAAATGGCAACGATATATATACTCATTTTTGCACATTTCGAATTATATCTTGACTACCATCGTTTTCGGTTGTCTAATTGTTTTATTAAGCTGTGTTATCAATTTCACTTAAATATAATTTAAAATTAGTTAAACATTTATTAATTTAATAAAAATAAAATAAAATATATCTCTTGATTTGATATTAAAAAACAACTTAGGTGGGTCGTATAGAAAAAATTAATTTTTTTCCGACAACTATAGAGACCCAGCAGGGTCACTCACTCACTAGGACAGTTTAAATCAAAATCATCCCTCGATTTGTTATGAAGAAGAACTAGGCTAGGTCACAGAATAAAAACCAATATTTTTAAAACACCTTTAATCAAGGTGTCACTCACACGCTTCGACAGTTTAAATCGGAAACATCCCACGGTTTTCTATAATGTATATAATCGATATCTGGCGGACGATTCATAAATTATTGGTGTATAGATGCGTGTCTAAAAAAGCAACATGTTATGACTCTTGAGAACTACCTAGATATATTTGAAGATAACCAACAATATAATATACATTTTTATTAACAACAGAGCCATCAGGTTTAAAAATAAATTTGTATCATTATTAATGATTGAACAATTGTTTAAAAAAGTTGCAAATGTCAAAAGTTTTCTTAAAAAATCCGTTTTTACCCTGACAGTTATTTAAAACGTTGAATAAACTGGTAGATGTGCTATAAATAAGTTATATAGGATATTATTGTAACTTTGATACATAATTACTAACCTATATCGATTGGAAATTATAGGTAGGTATATGAATTATATTTCATATTTCCGTTATAGTTGTTTTTTATGGAAAAAGAGTTTTTGGAAAGTTTTTCACAAGAAATGGTCGATGAACTGTTGAGTAAAAAAGTGTATTCTGTAATGTTGTCAATGCCTACTGTCAAACATGACACCACTAACGAAGAAGCAGCCGAAAATTCACCTGTTCCCGACTTAATGGGAGCAATAGAGTTAAAATTGAGCAAGATAATTTACGGTGATGGTAGCCCGTTAAACCCTAGTCCGAATTCGTAAGTACCTAAACTAAGTAGTAAGTACTAAACTAAGTATGTATTATGTAGATTACCTTCTACGTATGTGTCGTGACTCGTGGTGTATAGGTAGGTACACGTTAACGTAACATTTATGAAAATTTAAATCTAAATTATTAAAAATAAAATATAATTATAAAGAGGTGCATGGTAAGTGGGTAGCGCTTTGACAGTGGCATAGGGTCTAAGTTCTGAGCGAAGACTATATATTGCAATACATATTTCTTTGTAAAGTAATCTAATTTACTAATAGTAAGTTATAACCGGTTTAACTTATTATTGCTTGATATATTGTATTTGAAAATGTCATTGTGTGCATAAAATATATTTTGTTCAATATTTCAAGTACAACGAATAATATTTTTAAATTACAAGAAAATAACTAAAAATTTTATTCTTAGTTAATATATTTTATTTTGTCCAAATTTGAACTTAAAATGTCTGTAAAGGAAAAATACAGTGGTTATTACAATATAAAATACTTATGAGAAACTTTTTTTTGAATTTTCAATCCTTGTAAGTTATAGCTACAAAAATTGGATGTTTTATAAATTTTTAACTACAAAATGATGTACTTTTTCATAATTTTGACGGATTCTATCAAAAATTAAACATCAAAATATACGTATAAAATAAAATTGTCACTATATATAGCTATAATTTTGATATTTTTTAATAGGTAAATTAACTACTTATGAAGAATCACAATATTTCTATGTATATGCATTATGCACATACATATTGTTAGTTATATTTACGTATATATAGTGTATTTTATTCAAGATAGTAGACACAAAAATAATAAATTATAGTAAAAAACTTTATTTATTATATTTTATTAATACATCTTTATTTAAACTGAGAAATTATAAACTGACATATTTTTAATTCATAAATGTGTATCCTAAATTATATTCATTAAGTTAATTTTTGTTGTATGGCACTCGTAATATAATGTTTTTTAATACAACAATTTAGTTTGTAATGTCAATTCAGTTAGTGACCATTTTTAATATAGACTTGCAGATGTACATACGGCAGTAGACGAAGACGGACAAAAAATACCATCAATATACACTCCTAGAAATCCGTTGAGTAAAGCTTCGGCACTCACCATTTTGTTCCAAAAGTTCTGCCGAAACAATGGATACATCGCACCCCAGCCACCTTTACCGCAGGTTAGAGAACTAATAGATGTAAGGTAGGACTTTTTTGTTTCCTATATTACGGTATATATAGAAACCGATAATGTTATTAATTATTACATATTTACATTACTTATTTATTGCACTGGTCGTTGAGGCGCGCAAGTTACCTATATTTTGTCATACACTCACTTACACACATATACTTTACAGTACCTTATCATTTTTGATATCAACAAGTCAAACACCGTGTTACCGATCATTGAGGATCTAGAAGACACAGTCATTTACTACGGGTTTTTCCGTAGCGCCGATCCTGAAAATCCTAAGCTACTGTGTAAAGACCCTGAATTGTTGTCTGTATATGGCATGGACAAGGTTGGGTAGGTATCTTATATATATCTTATTTATAATTTATTATCTTTTATAATAATATAGTGTTCTTAAATATACCAATTAAGATTAAATCTATACGAATGCATATCGGTTGGTCAGCCATTAAAACAGAATAATTAATGGTTTACAAAAACATATTAGATACATGAACTACGAAATTTATATTTTATTTTTAAACTAACCAAGTGTAATAATAATTATCAGGGTGTTGAGAATTCCCGTAGTTTACGCGGTTCTTGTTATTAAATTTCGTTTGGGTATTATATAATGTAATCCACGTGTTCGACGTTTCGTATAGTTTTTAGACAATAATTGTAGCTTTCTGGAATTTAAATTTGAAAATGCGCGCCAGAAATAGTTTTCTAGATACTCGACAATATCACATAAACAGGCAACCAAACACGGACTGATCCTACTGGAGGACACAAATAACAATAAATAATAATAAGTCAATCCTTTAATTATTCAATAATACATTGGTGGTTTGAGTTTGACCGCATGATTTATCTCGTGATGATATTTAGATATTAATCATTATTCCGCTGTGGTGCCTATATTATTGTTGCTTTACAAATATAATATTATCAAAATACTAATTTAATAAATATTAATTGGAAAACAAGTTTTTGGTATGGTAAAACATGGCGAGACGCACTATATATCATATTATTAAACTCATTTTTAGTTTTTAATTTTTTCCGTATCTGGGCTATGATAATTGTTTTTTTAATGATTTTTTTTTAAATGTTATTTATACACATAGTAGGTATAATAAATACAATAAACAAAAAAAATAATATTTTTTGTACAGCAAAGAGGCCAAATTGGTTTTGTCTGTGCTCATGGACGACAAGGACAAGAGCCTGTTGCGGTTTGTCGACATTGGGCCGATATACGTGAGCCCGGACCACGAAATAGGCATCGACGACGCTATGAAGTTTTTCCCTTACAACTTCGATGAGATGGACGGCGAAATAAAATTGTGGCTGTCACAGCAGGAGGTCCGGAACGAGGAGGATACGGGCTTAGAGTATGAATTTGGCGAAGGTGATGAGGGAATGGTTGAAGAAGAGTACTCCTCACAAGATCAGGTCGCAGCGAAGTAGACTGTCTTCGGTTAACATTGTGCAAGTTCGATTAATTTCAAACATTGGCATGGATTCTGCATTATATTTTGATCTTAATTATTAACAATTATAATAATATGTGTAAATGATAAATAATACTGTATATATCTATAAATGCAATTATATCCACAGTAAATATGTTATAGATAATCATACTATTTTAATAGGAGATATATAGTACGGTTAGATTGGTATTATTTCAGAGGGTTAATATCAGTGATTAACAGGAGGTGGTGAAATTTTGTCCATCGGCCAGTTCAGCTTATATACATATTATATTAGATTATATTAAGTTTATGTTATGATATATTTTTATTGTTATAAAATTAATTTGTTTCAGGAACTATTAGTTATACAGCATAAGTTGAATACATTTTTGCTGAAAAAATTGCACTGTTTATATAAACTATAAAAATTTATAACTAATACCTACCTCACTATAAAAGTTTCATTTACCTACCCAAAAATAATATTTTTAAATTACAAAAAAATAACTTGTATAAACTAGTTATGACTTATGAGAAACCTTGTTTTAAATTTTCAATCCCAAACAATAAAAAATTTAACATTTTATGCATTTTTAAATACAAAATGATTTGTAAATATTCGTGATTTTGCAAAGGTAGTCAAATGCTTAATGTCTTCAACAAATATCACGCTTATGAATCTTTAATATTTTAAAAACAACTTATTGAGATCATTGTATAACATTTTCAAGCTTTTTGACCCTGAGAAATATTTTTTATCGATATTTAAAGAAGAAAAAACTAAAAAATAACAAAAATGTTAAATTGGTCAAAATATTTTGAACATTTTTCCATGCAAACAAAATACTAACATAAACATTTGGTGAAAATTTCAAGTAACTTCGATCATTTGTTTTTGAGTAACATCAAAAAAACTGGTTTTGCATAAAAATACTGTTTTTTCCTTAATTTTTTTTCGTTTTTCTCTATTGTTGTGAATAGTAGTACTCTGAGTTTTTTATTTTTTACCACTCCAAGTAACAACTAGATCAAATTTGCTACCTGAACCCACCCCCAAAGTGTAAAATTGTATCATTTTTATTGATCCTAAAGATGATGACTGACACAAAATAAAACTCACATCATTGTAAAATCAATACATATTATCAGAATCTAAAAATTGGTTGTTTTGTACCGGAATCCTAACCAATTAATTCAAATAATGAAATTAAAATAATATATAAGTAATACATAAGTCATATATTTGAAGTTAAAAGCTTATTAATAATGTTAGGTTAATTGTTACACAGATAGGTGTACTAAAAGTTTCTGAAAACGTCTCAAACTCTCATGGAGCGGTTTGACTCGCCTGTGATATTGTAGTAACATTGTAGAAACATTAGAAAATATAAATATTCGGAAACAATGAGAATAAATGTATCAGGAACGTATGTTGTGATTATGATTCCGTTGGACGAATTAATAACTAACACTGTCGGCGGCGACCTACGATACGGAAACTGTGAACGAGTAGCGACTAGCGCGTGTGCCCCTGGTACTCGGGAGTCGATTTCGTCGGAGTCCTATCGGTTTACGAAATCGGAATTGTTTACGCCGCAATAGTGTACAAAAATGTATATTTTTATGTGGACGAAAAATGATCCTATGGAAAAGCGGTTTCGTTCGGGAAAAAACCTAGGCGGGCCTCATGAGGCTAACAGTCTCATGAGGCAAACAAGCGACAACCATTATAAAAAAACTGACTGTAATACTATTGAAATTAGTTAATTAAATTATCAAATGACTAATACTAAATAAAATAAAATATAATGTTTAAAAATATATAAAAAAAATTCTTAAAACCGTGTATAGGAAATTAGATAAGAAACGAAGAATAACGATTTTATAATTATTTTGTTGTAATTTAAAAATGTTTTTCGTGTGGTAGAAATGGTACTTTTATTATAGTTCTATGTATATTATTATTATATTTTACTATATTATGTATACATAAAAATTAAATCATATTTTCAAAATATTCAAATTTTTCAATTCTTCAATTTTTAGCTATTGCTTATTGCAATTTAGACCACATTACCACGTACCTATTCACACAATACATAGGTATTCATTCAACAGTTATATAAACAATAATAATATAATATATTATGATAAAGCTATAGGACATGGGTTATGGGTATGTAAATATTAAACTATTATAATAATTAATAATATAATACATGCAATATTTTTGATTGCCTACCGTATTACCTATTTACTAATAATTGAGTAAACTACTATAGTAGTAATTTTAATGTACAATAAAATATACTTAGTCCCTGTATTCAATATGCTGTTTAAACTAATTATACAGCTTTATTATTCAACTTATAAGTGTAGTTTAATTTCCATCACGTATGTCAATTAAGTGTTACCTCTGAATAAGCTGGTGACTAACCTGATGTATCATTGATTATAGTTTACAAATTATAGTACCTATACTACCTATTTATAATCAAAAGCTACACTAAAGAATTTTTAATAATGATTATTAATATAATATATATAATATGTTATATACTTATACGAACGCAATGATTTATCATTGAGTACAAATTTAACACATCCATATTACAGTGACCTACACAGTGATGAAGTACACTTGGCACCATATAGGATTGCCCCATATTCACGCATACGTCATGCTTACAAAAAAGTGACGATTTTATAACGATTAATATACTATGTTATTGTATCAAAAATTATACAATTTTTCAAAGTTCAAAATGCAAAATATAGTCAACGAGAAAATTATATAAATAATTATAATTTAAATGTGTGCGCCGGCCGGAAACATAAAATAATACTATTCACGCCGTGGTCCTCGAAATTCTTTAAATTTTTAGTATATAGTAATATAGTAATATAGTATATACACACAGGCTGGTTAATATTATAATGTGTATATGTATTAGGTATGTGTAGAGGTATGTCGCATGTGTATCTAAATGTCTAAATCAGCAGTGATCGTGATTGCCTGGCAAATACTGTTCAGGTACATAATATTATGTAATATAAATATATAATAGTGACTAGTGAGCACGATTAAAGATAGTACTTATATGAATACTATTATCTTATCGTCTATCGATAGCCGTGCTAACTGCTAGTGAGTATGTGTATAATATATTATAGGTATGTGTTTGCGCAGTGTACTACAAAAAAAATTTGGAATAGTTTTACATCACTAAAAAAAAAAATTAGGAAAAATTATTGTGACTATATTTCTGTATACAAATAACGAAGAAATAATACTAAATAGGTTTATTAATAATTAACTTAATTAACTTAAGGCAGCTAACACTTTTCTTGAGTGACCATCATTTAATCCCCCCCCCCCCCCCAGTAACAATTTAATTTATAGGTACCTATGTTTATACTGTTTTAATATAATTTTAGATTCTGCGTGCTCCGATGAAATTATTGTTTCATTCAAATTTGAGATTATGAAGAAACATACCTAAAAGAAAAACTCTTCTAAATATTATAATATTTTAATAACAAAAGTACATAGGTATTAAGTATACATATATTATCATAATAGCATTACCTACGACGTATATTAGTGCGCGAAATACGCATAATAATAAAATTATCATGTTACCAAGCTTTACCATCGCTAACCAAGCAATGATTCCATAATGGGAAATGCCAAATGGGAATTAATGAAATAGGAATGCTGGTTCATAATATAGATGCATTATGTCCTACGTTAACACGAAGAATACGACGAGTAGGTATCGGTAAACAGTGAGAACAAAGCGTTAAAGTTAATTATGTAATAATAACGGTAGTTAGCCGTTTCCGATATAAGTGTCATAATAGACATTTTTGAATATAGCTTAATTTTTTTTATTCAACTATTTGAGACTTGGATAAATTTTACAATACAATCAATCTGCAAATATTAGCTACGTGCCTGTTAACGATTGTCAAAAGGTTGTCTTACAAGTGCGTAACATAGCACACTTACGCTCAGCAGATCGCATTTAGCTTCGTTAGTATTTAAAAACTAGAGTATATCGAACAATTGTGAAACTTGGTGGTAAGAACATTATCCATGTTTGCGTATGGGCTTCTTATGATATTCAATTTTTTAGCAAGTTTTGCGTGTATAGGTAATATAGTGTAAATTTAAAATGCTTATATAACTCACTTAAAAACTGAGTTATGAGTGTGCCTACTTGCATATGTATACATTAATCACGTTAAGATATTTTAGTTTATGAATTTAAGTGATCAAAAAAAATATTTTTATATTTTTATAATCCCTTTGCCTAGTAATTGCACCCGCGTGCAATATTATGGACTATGTGCCAATCTTAATGACATGTAATCGCTGCCGCCTCGCTCACGTATCTAGATGATATGGAGAAATTCATTAAACTCTATAATATTCTTAGTTCATAATTACTATTTTTATATATTCATATTGTTCAAACCATGAAAGGTATGCATGAAAAAAATACTTGAACTGTGTAACTTGATATTTTCACACATAGTTGTGATAGCATAGTAGCTACGTCTCATGTTGCATACATACTAGAATTTAGAACCCCAATTTTTAAATAATTAAAAGATTTTATAAAATATATAATATTTTAGTAGGTACTTATACTTGAGGTAATGAATTCCTATGACACGCCTGAATTATTTTCATTAGATTTAAGTTTTAACTAGCTTATAACATTAGTGATCGGAGCCGTAATTTAGGGGGGGGGGCAATGTTTATAAGAGTATGTATTTGCCCCACCCTAGATTTTAAAGTAGCTTTGGGCCGGCTGCCAAGTCAACATATAGAACCAATACGGGCATGATACAACATACAAATCGTTATGAATCAAAAATGCTTTATCAGTAATATACAAAAAGACGAGTACAAATTGTACAAAGTACGAGATAAAGAATATACTGTATACCTATTAATACTTAGTATTCAATATAAGATAATAATATAATATAGAGGTTGCTGAACATCGTTTAGAAATTGGTCTCCTGAGTCAGTGGCGTGCCCAAGGGGGGGACGGTCGGGCCTGGATCCCCCTCCCCCCCATTGATTGACAGAATTTTAAACTCTTAAGGTACAAACCACTGATCGTATATTTTTTACATGTTAAAAAAATGTGGACCCCCCTTTGAAAAATTCCTGGGTACATTACCCGAGTCCAGAGTGATGTGCATAGTACATTAGTTGGTCAAAAATGAGCTGTTCAGCAAAGGAAAAAATACAACTATAACGCATCCAGTGTATATAATTGTAATATATTATAATGGTAGTTGGAGGAACTAGCAAGTACCTTTTTTTAATATGTCCTTAAAAGTTGTATAATATACTTGTTTATGCCCCACCCTGGCAAATATTGAAATGACGCTTCTGTTAGTGATGTACTGGCGTACTGCCGTACTGGTGTAGTATTGTATTAAGATTTAGAAGGGATTTTTCACTGTACATAATTATTCGTATATATAATATTTTTAAATTACAACTTAATAAAAATAAAAAATATAATTCATGTCTCAATGGATTGGTATTTTTGTCATTTCTAAATTGAAGCATTAAAAATTAATATAATTCCATCATACTTTTACAAATCTGATATCATACAAAAAACCGGTGTTGTTCGTGAATTGAACAACATGGCCTACTCAAAGGCGAAGAGAAGGAACACTCGAAACAATCGAAGCCTCACACATCGACCTCGCATAGTGAGCCTGTTCTGGTCACACTGTTGAACGCCCGTGTTCATAGAAAAAAAAAAAGGAAATAAAGAAAGGCGGTCTGAACTCGACCCGTCGCTGGGTGCACCCGCTTTTGCAAATTATGCGTCCTGCGAGTGAGCTCAACCATGGCTGAAATTCGTTGAACCTTAAAGTGGTGACCGGCACTATAAACATGGTATAATAATATTATGATATATATTTTATATATATATATTGCCATTTGGCGTGCGCGTGCGTGCGATTGTGTAAAACCACCGTTGCCCACTCCGCGCCGGCGCAATTACCTCGACCCGCGGCATCGTCGGCGATGGCGTTGATACTTGATAAACTGATAAGCTATCGCCGTAAACACTGCGGCAGTGCGGCGGTGTACGACGGTGTCCACAGCTATAATAATAATATTATAATTTATGAATTATAATATTATGTACAATTTAATACTGTAATATCTGTCTATGATTACAAACTTCTCCGTTCGCCAGCGATTACGACTGCACGGCCGTCAATCGTAGACTACCGCACCAGTAATAATAAATAGTAATAATTATAAGTGCGCGTCGCCCGGTTTCCTTGATGCATCATATTGCCGGTCCACCGTCGTCGTCGTCGTCGTCGCTGCGCGGACCGCGTCGTGTGCCGTACGACTATTGCAATAGGAATAATGACGTGCTCGCCCGCGCCGCGCCGTCAGTCGGTCGCTAATCGGCGGATGCGATGAACGCGCCACCGTTATCGAAATCAGAAAGGCAGTGCAACAACGACGGTGCCATCGTGACGGTACGACGCCAGGCCGCGTCGTGAACGCCCGCACATATCGTACACACACACCGTCCGGGAGATGTGGATAGCAACATGGTGTCTGGGCTTCGTCTTGTTCTCGTGTCCCAATTGCCTGTACGTTTGCGTCGGACGCGCAGCCGCCCAAAACAAAAGCAACTGCGATTCACAGAGTAAGTCCTTGATCTGCAGTAAAGAGATGTCTTGTGTCTGTCGTCTCTATGCTGTCTTAATACCGACGATGCCGGCTGTTGGTCGCACGTCTTGCCCCGTCATAGTTTACAGGTCGCACCATCACGCCGGCATCTGACGGCTTCACGCACGGTTCATACTTTTTGTCCGTTTGCAGATTACCGACCAACACTGACTCAGTTTATTAATTTCTCTAAGTTCCTAATTCCATACACTCTTTTGAGTACGTTTCCCTCACTGTGCTCTTTTAATATGCTCAAATATTTTTCTTATCATATTCATGCTTACATTTGATGAGGTCTGCAAGTGCATTAGTTCAAGTAGTAGTTGTAGTAGTTGTAGTAGTTGTAATATTAGTGACCTCCTGTATTAATATAAAAGTACAGGCCCATTACTGAATGCTCAATGGGGCATATGGTTACTGAAACTTAAAAAAAATTGTTCTCACTATTCTAAATAATATAATAGGTACCTTTATATCAGGATCAATTTTTTCAAATATTTAGTAAAAATAATATACCTAAAATTTTTATTTTGTGTTCATAAGCAAAAGAATTATTACTAAGTCACATTTAGTGCATATTATAGTTTCTATACATTTAGTTTCAGTTCATATACCGCTTAGTTCTATTTATTTAAAAACAGCTACTGTCTATTAAATTTAGACTATAAAATTATACATACAACGTGATAAAAAAAGTATTTGTGGATAGTCCTAATGATATACTGCAGTTATTTTGATGTTTCCAATTGATACATAAATTGATGACATAACATATTCACTACATTCATGAATAAATTAATTTATCTAATTCATTTAAGATATTGCTTGTGATGGAGTTACAGATTAATATTAAAACATAAAATATTGGTATTATATAACTAGGTATTATTGTAATAGAAGTATGTTAAAATATTATTGTAATGATTAAACATTCAAAATTATCAAAAGAAAACTAGATTAAAAAAGAATACACATTGTTTTACAAAGATAAATTTAAAATGTTGGTTAATATTAGATAAACACACGTAATTATCTAGGTAGTACAAAAAATAATCATTTATACACTAATCTTTTAATATTAACAGAAATATCTCGAGAAATATTTATATTTTCAGATAGACTTTTTTGTAAGTACATTTTTTTTTCGTAATCATTTAGCATTGCGTTTAAATAAACTGGATCCAAAAACTCTTCAAAAGTCTGACTAAACAACTGACAACGTGCTTTATTTTCTCAATTATACATCTAAAAACCTCATAGTTATTAGTAATCTATATTAATTTGTTTACCCAACTATAAACATAATAAAACATTTTCATGTAAGCATCTTTCTGGCAAAACATCTAAATCTTTAAAATTATATTTTGTGGGTCCTTTTGTAGTATACTACTTACCTATTTAAACAAATCTTTAATAATTATTTTGGTTAACTAGAAATGTGATTACAGTCGCTCATTAGTACAACCATGTATTGTAAAATTATATTTTATATTGAGATAGTCATAAACTCATATAATATATGTATCATTAAATCATTGTACTAATATGACTCAAACCAATAAAAACCTCCATAATGATCATCTATCCATGACTTACACGAGAAAAGTAAGCTAGCTCATTTTTAACAAAAATATAATATAGATATCAATATTTAATAATATACTTACATAATAATACTTGATATATTAATTTTTACACTCATTTTGTACTATTATTATGAATACCCATGTAACACATATTTATATTATGTGTGCCTATTATATCTAATTAAAAAAAAAAACAAACATTTTTCAATAACATATTACTTCAATAATTTTTCAAAATCTAAATGTATATTTAATTTTCATTGGCATATCTTGCATCTGCCCGGTTGCTCAGTAAACCACTACGAGTTTGAATAAGTAAGTAGTAGGTACCAACTAAATATTCAATTATTTAAATTGTTTTTACATTTTGATTAGATTGTATGATTACATTTTAAATTATTTTTAAAGTAATTCAAAATTTAATTAGTTGATTATGAATTTATATCTAATTTCAAATAATAGATAGGTCTTCAGTCAAATTTATGTCTATTATCTATAAATTATTTTGAATTAGGTTATAAGAAAATTCTTTAATTCAAAAATAACAAGTTATTACCTATTATTATTGTATAATATGTACCTATATTGGTATGTACTACTGTACTAGTACATTTAATAATACTTTTTGTTTTATTTCATTATAAAGTTTTCTTTTATAATTAGTTTTAAATATCCTAATTATGATTTTATCAAATATAATGTTGTCAACTTAATTTATAATGCTTACACGATTGATTGTAACATTATGTATTTGTAGTTTTTTAGTTTATAATTTAATGTTTGAATATTAATGTAATATATATATATATATATAAATATAATTTAAATTTTATTAGAAAACCTATTACTAATATTATCATTTTATGTATAAAATTAAATTTCAAAATATTAATATATATAATTGTAATTGTATATATATATTATTGTTACAGTAACCAAAAGCAAACCACAGAATTTAACTGTTGCTAATGTAACCAGTCGATCAATAACAATAACATGGCTCGCACCAAAAGATGGTGAGGATGGAATAACCAATTACAATCTTTATTATTCATATGACAATTACACTTATGCAAAATTATTGGCAAATACACACATATATACAATTGTAGATCTCAGTAAGTATATAACTATTTTTATAATATTCTAAACAGATTTTTCTTATTATATAATGGAAAATGTTCATTTAATAGTCTTCTAAAATCCAATTAATTAGTTAAACCTACTACTTGTAGAATATTGATCAATATTCAACATTGTATATTATTCAGTTCCAAAACAACATTAATTAATTTTTATACTTCAATTAGACAGGAAATTACCTTAATCTTATAGTACCTATTCTATAACTTTGTATTTACAAAATAACCATACAATAATCATTGTTGTATATTTATTTATCAATAAATAAAATGAAAGTAAAAATAAAAATTGTATTGAAATCAACAATTGTTTAAAGTAACAGGTGATTATATATAACATCTTATATCATAAAATAAATTTAATATGGCCTAATGTAGGGATTAATATTTAAGGAATATATTTTTTCCTTATATTAGACTAATATTTTAAAATGTTTTATACAATATCCAATACCAGAATACCTATATTTCTAAATTAACTAATATTCTATTTAAAATTGTATATCTTTTTAGTTTCTAATTGTTTTTATTAAAAGTACAATAAATTGAGAAGTGTAAGCCACAACCTATTTTTAACTAAATCTTGAAAATGTTTGAATAAAT
The DNA here is from genome assembly GCA_027563435.1 of Nasonovia ribisnigri. NCBI lineage: Eukaryota > Metazoa > Arthropoda > Insecta > Hemiptera > Aphididae > Nasonovia > Nasonovia ribisnigri. Next base: position 108,837 of record JANEHU010000491.1, read on the forward strand.
TTATTAAAAGTTCTAAACAAATTTCAAATTTATTAACAGTGTAACTAAAAGTACCTATTATTATAGTTCAAGTTCTAAATATCATAATATATTTTGTTGAATGGATTGGCTATTGTAAATTTACATTTTTATTTCTACTTCATAGTTTATAAAACACATTTCAACTATTTTTTTTGATAAGATCTTAAAATATTTCTTTCAATATTTAAGCATATAATGTAGTGAATATTAATTGTCTAATGGTTTTAATTAGATAAATGATTATTTTAAACTGTAATTAATGCTCACAAGAGCAGAGCATTGCCATTTTACCGTGACATTGAGTTTTATAAATTTAGATATAGATACGTATATTTATTTTATTTTAAATTCTAGTTAGAGAAAAAAATATAATTTGGTTTTTATTGTAATTAAAAGGAATAGGGACTTAAAATGTATATCAATATTTTCTAGAAATGATAAAAATATCAAATATATAATCACAATTTTGTATAATTGTTTGTAGTTCAAATTAATTTTAGTTACTTATATGTATTTTAAATTATATTAAAAATTTGAATCATTCCATTATTACTAATATTATTATTTTATGTATAAAATTAAATTTCAAAATATTAATTTTAATTTTTAACAATTTATAGTAGGTACCTACTTGAAATTTTCTAATTTGCTTAGTTTATTTTCAAGTTTATGTTTGAGATCATTTTTAATTATTTGTATTAAGAATCAATAATTTAATACAAGGTTCCTCAAAAGTTTTTCTTACTGTATTTTTCTTACTGAAATATTAAAAACACATGGGTACAATATTTATTTTTACTTGTGTTTAAATTCAATTGCTGATCAAATTGAACAATTTATTAAGAAATAACAGGTTTTTTCTCAAATTGTTTGTGATGTTTTTGGTAAAAATTAATTTAACTTGCTAAATCAAGAAAATGCTAATGTTAGAAAAAATATAATTTTACACGAGTACTTAACTCTGCTTAAAAATACACTCTGTTCCATTCATCTCATCTCTCAGAATTGGTTATCATATCCACTGATATGATTTATCATTGAATTCAAATCTGTTACAGTAAACTAATTAAGAACATAATACACTCAAAACCTACCATACAACAGGCGTAAATTTCCCTACTTTCTATTTGTCGAATCTATTATTTCTTATAATTATGTTGTTAGCTCAATTTCTTTTATATAATTTTTAATGCTTTTTTGGTATATTACTAAAAATTTTGAGGGAAATCAATTATGATATCTTTAAAGAACAACTTATATTTAATTTTTTACTACGTAAAATAATAAGCATAGAACTTTTCAAATTATTCAGGTATAAAAAAAATGTATGATTCAAAATAAATCCTTATATGGAAATGTAATTGTAAAACCAATAGATCCCTCATTTGTTTATTATTAAAATATAAAGATAACTTTATTGTGATCACAGTTTAAAATTTGACAATTCTCATCATATTTATTTATATCAATCAGTATGTAAAACCGGTGGCTCCCAAATTTTATAGAGCAAGTTCTGCTTTACAGTTAAAATGTGTACTAATTAAGTTGTAATATTTAGAAAATCGTGAACCAAAAAAGTTTGATCCATTGCATATACATTGCAGTAAAATGTAAAGAAATAACTATTAATTTAATTATTCATAGCTATTTTTTGACAGTAATATATTTATTTTTTTAGTACTTTTACTTAAAATATCTTTAATTTATTCATAGTTATTTTGTTTTTTTATTTTTGTTATCCTAAACATAGAATAGGTAAGGTAGCTTTTTTCAATAATAAAAAAATTAAACTGATCATATTTACTTCTACCTATATTAGTATTTAATTGGTATATAACAATGCCATGGTAAAATCATAATTTTTTAATAGAACTTTGTAATTTTAAGTACCCACCTACTAATGATTAAAATACAATAAGTATTAGTTTTGTTAATTTATTGTGCAACAGTCTCATGCCATAGTATCATAGAAATGCCATCTAATTTATAGTTAAACAATAAACATATAATTAAAATATATCACACTTTTTTAAATTAAATGTTCTCAAGAAACTTAATATTTGAGTTGTCTGTTCCCTTAACACAATTTTATTTTTTTAAGTACATTACTCCTTACATAAAATATTATATAAAATTATATTTCTTGACACTTATTGATAGGGTTTGGATTTAAAAGCAATATAAATTATGCCCTTAAAATGGGAAAAAGGCAAAAAAAGCATTTAATGTATTATTTCAAAAAAATTATACAACATACACAGAATATTGTAAAAACAAACATATATGTAGATATCTGTTTGTTATCTTATGTTTCTAGTTTTGTAATTGTGTCAGCAAAAATCAAAATTAGATACAATATAATATAACAGATTAGTTTGTATTGATAGATTTTCAAAAAGTCTGAGTCGCTCACACATTTGAAATCTTCTTTGAACTTTTATTGATTTGTACCGTAAATACATATACAACTATTGTGAAAAAATTATAATTTAATACACAGTATAAAAAAACAAAAAAAACTGAAATAAAGTTCATTCGTTAGCTTAGAAATTAAATGAAACCCCTTTGTATATAAGAATTATTTCTTTATCTTTATCCAAAAAAAAAAATACATTAAATTTCCTTAAATCTGGACCTTATTTATTACTATTACAATCTTTTCATTTATGACAATAGTCCCTCACCTAGTACTTGTTTATTATTAAACACATTTCCAAATTGAATATTACCCTTGGAATATTGTCAGATTTTCAGTTAAATTTATTTGTTTTTATGGTTATTTTCTAGAATATATTTGATAATATTCTGGAAATATTAAATTTGTTATAAAATTAATTGTTTGTTGACTTTGAGTATACAATAGAACCAAACATTTTAAGTCTATTTTTCATTTATTTCAAATTTAATTAACAAAAATAACTTTCATATTTCCAAATATATGAAATTAATAATAGTTTATATCTCCTGTTTTACTATAAAAGTCATTTCATATCATATATTATCCATTATGTACCCGTCTAACTAGGTAATAAAAATATAATTGGTATCATGGTACTACAACAAATTTAGATGATACATTTTATTATTGTAAATAGTAAAGTTACTTATTTCTTTTATTATTTGTTATTAAAACAAAATGTCTAATCTCAATTATTTGTTTAAATACATTCATTTTTTTTTATTTACTTACATTTTTAAATTTCTAGTACCTTTCACTAAGCACCAAGTACACGTTGTAGCCAAATGCGAACAATATATAAAAAGTGAATCTTCAGATACGATAATTCAATATACTGATGTTGATGGTCCAGGTCCGCCAATTATTACAAATGCTACTTGTGTACCAGGAACTAACGGTACATCTATTTTCTTACAATGGACTACACCTCAACTATTTTATAAATCAGTGGATGAATATATTATATATGTTTCTGACACTTCTGATATTGTTAAGAATTTCAACATTTCATTACCAAAAGACAGTATCAATTCAAATGTATGTAAATTATAGGTTTTAAAATAGCTTCACAATATAATACTTGATTTAATTAATTGTGAAATTATTATTATTTTATAGCATAATCAGTACATTGTTCAAAACTTAACAAACAATACCATGTATGAATTAAAAATAATTGGAGCGACAAATAGTTTCTTAGGTGATAATTTAATTGAAGGTCAAGCTTCAGAACCTCGTTCCGTCTACTTACATAAAGATTGTGATAATGATAATACTTCAAAAAATAATCATAATTTAATTGAAAATACAAAATCCCTTTTGATTGGCTTATGTTGCGTATTAGGATTACTCTTCATTGTAGCTGTTATTTTATTTTGGCAGTAAGTAATCATTTTTGTTTTAAACATTATAATATAATATTTTACACTTAAATCTTTTTTATCACCATAGCTAACAATATGTGTGATGCTTTACATGTAACACATAAAATAAATGTTTTGTACTATAGATGCCATCCTGTGTGTAGGGTATACTTTCATGCTGCCTATTATTATCTGGAGGATCCACCATTTGTGTCACATACTGTACCAACTTTGCCAAATTCTGATTGGTGGAAGCATAAACAAGAATCTCATGTTGTAACGGTTGATGGTTTTGCTAGGCATGTAGCTAATTTACATGTTGATGGAGATATTGGTTTTAGCAAAGAATATGAAATCATTCAAGAAGAGTCTATGAATTTTGATTTTTCAACTGAATCATCACAACTACCAGAAAATAAATCAAAAAATCGATATCTCAACATAGTTCCCTGTAAGCTAATAAATTATAATAAATCATGCTACTGTAATCCATTTATATATTTTATGAGAATCTAAGAAAATCTGCAAAGAGTTTCTGATAACAGAGCACTCAGTTGGTTTAAGACGATAGACCAATGAACTAATTCTAGTCATTGGTGACTGACATTTTTAATATGGCCAAATAAAATAATTAAAACTATTTTATAATTTCATACTTCATTCCAAGTATTTCATTGTATACTATAGTATACTAAAAAATTTAAACTGATATATTTTAGTGTTCTTTTATTGTCACTGTTTTATTCATTTTTGTTTGAAATCCAGAATAAGTACTCTATTTTCATATACTCTGATATATATGTTACGGATAATGTTGACATACTATTCATATTTAATTTTTTAGTTTCATACATTTCTGTTACCCCTTTGTATACTATAGTGACACCATGGTTGCTGGCCAACATTTTTGATAATAAATTTAATAGTTTATTTTTATAAATGATAACCAAATAATTTTAAATTAATTAATAAACCATAAAGCCATTTAAAATGAATATAGTTGGTTTAAAACACAATAAAAAGATTTAAAAGTGACGCACAAAATACGAAAAAGGTAAAAAAGTAAATACAATTTAAAATATTACTTTTAATTATGTTTCTTTGTAAAAAAAAAGAGCCTCCGATGGTCTGTTTGTAACTTTGCAGCCGCGACTCTACTATTTTTTCACACTGTAGTGTGTCGTTTCTTGTTTGTTCTTTGTTTATATTACAATTTGGCTATTGTACATTATCCATAATAGTTATGGGAAATGGGTTTAAATTTTAACATTTAATACAAAATTATACTAATTTAACTAGCTTCTGTTTATTTTTGCTTAAAAGTATGTAATCAATGACATCTATGATAATATTTTAATTTACAGACGATCATAGCAGAGTTAAACTCCATATAAATAATATGCCAGGAAGTCATTCTGATTATATAAATGCTAACTATATTGATGGTTTTGAAAAAGCTAATGCATACATTGGTACACAAGGACCATTACCATCAACAATTATTGATTTTTGGCAAATGATGTGGGAACAACATGTTTATGTTATTGTGATGATAACGAATTTAGTGGAACGTGGTCGGGTAATATATTTTAAGAATCAGTATAATAAAAATTTAAAATTGTTTTAATTTTAAAATTGAATTTACTATCTTACACCTTTTTTCTGTAAGTGTTTTCTACCCAATTATTTACATAAAATGTATACATACTCATTGCATATAGGTATAAATTGTACTTATATGAAACTAGGATTACAAAATTTTGAATTTTTGGTTAAAAATGATTATAAATTGGTTTCTATTTTTTTTAGTATGGCTTGAAAGTAGAAATTGGTAATTTGGAATACTTGGCTAATGGTTTTACTTTACTTACATCCAATTTTATTTTACCTTTTGAAATATAATATTTATATGAGCATTTTCTTGAATTAATGTTTAATTATTTATAAATTTATAAAAACTTTAACGAGTTGAGTGACATTAGATATTCTACAAAACATACTATGATAGTAGTGATTTATATATGATTGAAGTGTGTAATTTTATTTTGCATACTCAAGTGATTAGTTCATATTATCTAAGTTATTACGTAATTGTTAATGTTGCTTCGGTAAAGCATATCTAGCATTTTTTTTTAAGTAAATCCTTCAGTACAGTATTTATTAAGGTTATATATTGTAATACCTGGGTAGCAAATTTCAGCCAAAGTGTGGCAAATTGTATTGTTGCAAGTTTTAGCTACATAAAAATACCATATCAAATTATGTAATTGATTCTTGATACTTGTAAAGTATATGATCATATTTTATACATACAATTACATTTTCAAATGCATTCGAGAAAATATACTTTATAAATAATGTCTAATAGTAAAATAAATGTCTTAAATAACAATAGTATCATAACATAGAAATATAGGCTGACAAGACTGTCTTCGCTCAGAATCGTTTTTTTGATATAATGATTTTATATAATTGAATTGAAAATTAATACATCTATTACAGTGACCCACTTGACACCTACTGTACAATTGGAGTGGTGCCCACTTATCCACCTTTTTTTAATTAATTTTATAGCAAAAAATTTCCCAAATATTGTGTCACTTATTTGCTCTTTTTTTCCAGAAACAAATGTCTCTAGCTACACTAAATTTACTACTAAGTTTTGATTGATATTTAGGTGCCTTGCTAGAAATTTAAATAAAGAGACTAAAATAAGTGGTGTATGGCTTAGTGCTTACGAATTTCTCAAAGAAAATTTAATTTTATATTGTAGAAATATAATGTATTATTTAATGCATTGTTTTGCAAAGTGACTTATTAATAATTAATGCTACTCTTGCATTACGAAAAAAACATACTGATAAAGTTAACACATGTCACTTGAAAAGTAACAGTATGCAGTCACTACTAATTACTAATTAATAATGTACATTACATTACTAAACAGTTCAGACATTGCAAATCATATTTGAAAAGCAAAGTAATTACTATAAACTAGTTAACCAACTAATAAGCTTTATTGTACTCAAGTTTTCCTTTGAGTACATTTTCTAACAGTGAGTTTTGAATACTTTAAGAAGAATACATAGGTAATGCATCAAATTTTTCTACACTTCGTACAGGATATATTGATGTCATAGTATGTTATAAGTAAAGACATTGTTTAATTGCATAATAAATTGCACTAAAAAATTCAAGTTATATAAAACAATTAGATAAATGTTACTTTTTTGAATTAAAATTGATAATTATCGTATATACATTTCCAAAATATTATGCTCATTAAAATTAAATCTTCTATTATTTAAAATATGTTTGTACAAAGAAAAACTATGTTCTACATCTACACTAGTTATTGGTGCATATTTAAAACAATTCAATAATGTAGGCGTTATATCTAAAGTAACATCTTTTTTACCTGACATGACTTCATAATAAGTTTTAATAGTTTTATACACTTCATTTTTCAATTATATACATAAATTTGTCTTTAATTTTTTTTCCATCTGGGCCAGGAATATTTGTTAAAATATCTTCAATTTTTCTAAACATATTCATACTTTCAAGTAGTTCATTGTTTGATGCTTCTAACTTCTAAGTTTGTAATATAAATGTAATATAAACTCAAATAAGTGTTATTGGATGAATGCTAAATCCACATTTTATTGTATTATTTTGTACAAGCTGTTTTAGTTTTTCCACACTGATAGAGCATCGTCTTTAAACTGTCAATCACATTTCCAAATTTTTCAAAATTATTTGCATAGAATAGTGCAGCATTTAACCATGTTCCCCACCTTGTAATAATAGATTCGGGAGGTAAAGGTATACCCGACATTTCTTTTCTATATTTATTGATTCTCAATGGTGCTTTAAGGAAAGCTTTTTTTCCTTAACACAGATTATCTACTCACAACGAAAACTCGGTATGTCATAAACTCATAATAGCGTTTTTATACAGTAAATTTAGCCGAGTTAAATATTTTATTAACTTAAACACACAAAATTGTAAAAAATTGCAAAAAATTGCATTAAAAAATTAAATAGGCATAACACACCAAGTATATAAAAAAAAGATTTGGTTTATCTTAACTTCAAAAAAAGTTGCAATATCAATTAAATCCGGTCTTTAGTTATAAGTAATCAAATATTGGTTTTGATTCCATCAAGATTTTCAATAAAATATTCTGTTTAATATGATGCAATTTAAATTCTAAAAATATTGAAAAATTCAAAATTAGCAAAAAAATAATACTATTTGTTTTCATTAACAATAACACATAGTCCATAAATTCCTTATTATGTCATAATGTCATAATTAAGATTTTATAATACATAGTTTAATTTTAATTATTGATTTCAATATTTTTTGTTTAATATTCTTAAGCCTGGTAAAAAAAGTATAAAAAGGTTTAATAGACTTGTTGTTTGTTTCTTTAAATAGAGGAAGTGCGATTTATATTGGCCAAATGAAGGTATAGAAACATATGGTTTTATTCAGGTTAAACTATTAAAAGAAGAACTTATGGCTATGTATACTGTTCGGACTTTTCAAGTGCATCACACACGAGTAATATTATATTATATATTTTCAAAATAAAGGATGTTTTAATAAATTATATTTTTTAGGCTAAAAAGAAAAAAAACGTGCCATTAGGTAGAACTATATATCAATATCATTATACTAACTGGCCTGATCATGGTACGCCAGATCATCCTTTGCCAATCTTAAGTTTTGTAAATAAATCAGCTGGTGCTAATCCACCTGATGCTGGTCCTATTGTTGTTCATTGCAGGTATGTTAATAAATTTATATTTTTAAAATTTAATTTCAAGTTAAGAATACAGACAAATGATGATAATTAAATTTATTTTGTAGTGCTGGTGTTGGCAGAACTGGTACATATATTGTATTAGATACTATGCTAAAGCAAATAAAAAGTGAAAAAGAAGTGAATATTTTTGATTTCTTAAAGCACATTAGACAGCAAAGGAATTTTTTAGTTCAAACAGAAGAACAATATATATTTATCCATGACGCTTTATTAGAAGCAATAAATTGCATGTATTCTAGTATTAATAGAAAAACCTTAACAAGTTATCTTCAAACAGACATAGTCGATTGTAAAATTGCATCATTTGCCTCAGATTTTGAAAAACATTATAAGGTTTGAACAACAAAAAATATTTTAGAAAAAATTATCTTCAATGAATATTTTTTATGTATCTTACAGATGATAACATCATTTGTCCCACAAGAATATTTGTTACTCTCAGCAAATAAACCTTTTAATCGAAATAAAAATAGATCACAAGAATTTGTTCCTGTAGAAAATTCTCGAGTGCACTTAACACCAAAACCTGGGATTGAAGGAAGTGATTACATTAATGCATCTTGGATAATCGGTAACTATTTTATATTCCATTAAAATAATTAAATATTGAATGAATACTGATGACTTGGATTGGAATCAGGTATGTTGACTAGTTTACTTAAATCATAATAAACTCAAGAAAGTATTTAAGGTTTACAATTTATTAGTTTTCTATTTTATGTGTATAAACTCTTAATTAAATTAAAATTAAAATCCATGAGTAAAAAAAAAATGGTTCAAACACCATCTCTAGAGCGTTTTGTAAATTTCACTTTTACAATGACACTTAAAGAATAAATTATAATTACTGAAAGTTGGTAGAAGTCTTAAATTATTTTTACGATTTAAACTTTTTATTTTATATTTAAATTAAAATTTATTTAATCCATTTTGTATGAATCAAACTGTAATTATATTATGTATGGGCAGTATTTCTCTCCGGATAGGCAATTGTCTTGGAACTAAGTGGTCTCCTTCCATAGTCTAGGGATTGAGATCATCATCCTCCAAACCGGGCATGGCAGAAACCTACAGGTGCCCAAACAAAATTCTGAATTGATAACCAACTAGGCCTTTGGGCCTACTATTAGTCAATACACTCAAATGCAAAAAAAATTATTACTTATAAGTTATAACTCAAGTTATGACCATTACAAATGTTTCTGATATAAGATTTTACTAATTAAATATTAACTAAACATTTTCAGGATTTAAGCGGCTAGGAGAATTTATTGTTACACAGCATCCTCTAGAAAATACAGTTTTAGATTTTTGGCAAATGCTCTGGGACCACAATGCACAGACTGTAGTAATATTAACTGACATGAGTGAAGACACGGTTTGTTATATTTACTTTAATGATTTAAAACTAACTAAAATATACATTTTTATTAAACTATAGGATTCACTTATTAAATTTTGGCCTGTGGACTCTGACACAACATTAGATAGTGATAATTTCAAAGTTAAAAGTGTTCAAGAAGACAAAATAGGAGATGATTATGAAACAAGAGATCTTGTCATTCAATCTGTACAAGATGATTTTATGCTTCCAGTTAGACTAATTCACAGTAAATATTCTGTGAGAGAATTATCTTCATTGATTAAATTATTAGAAATTGTACAAATGTGGCATCTAGAATACCAAAATGGTCCTATTGTTGTAGTGGATAAGTGAGTATTTGTTCATGTTATATATAAAATAATAGTAATTAAAAATACCATAAATTGTACAATAGTTTATAAAGTAGCATACAAATGTATAACAATATTTATAAAAGTACTTCCAATATTACTCTAAACCAGAGTTAAACAATTAAATTTTATCATAATTATGTGTAAATAAGGCATGCTGTATGAAGTGTCATAACAATTATTTATACTGTAATAAATTATTCAATTAATATATACCTAACTGATTACCTTTCAATGATTTTTTTAAATCAATAAGCTTTAAATAAAAATATAATCATTATGTTAATCTTTAATGTTTAAAGATCCATTTATTCTTTGGTATATATTTTTTTTTACCAATCAAGATCATCATTTTTAATTATTTTAAATTTTGAATTTTAAAACATTTACCATAAAATTGTAGTTATTAATTAAAAATACTAACTTGCTTATTTAAACATCACTCTATTGTAGATTTGGTGGAACAGAAGCTGCAATATTTTGTTGTTTAACAACTATTGGTAAGCAACTACAACATGAAAATGTAGTTGATATTTCATTGTATGCTAAACTTTACCATAATCAAAGACCAGGCATTTGGAAAGACATAGTAAGTTAAATTATCAAAAAACTATTATATTTACGTGTACTGTTTATTTCTTATTTATTTTTAATAGGAAAATTATTTATTATTATATCGAGCTTTGGAACTCATGTCTGGAGGAAGCTGTTTTAATGTATTACCATCAACTTCAATTACTAGTATAAATAATGTGGCAAATGGTAGTCATAGTTCACTTACTTTACCAAATGGAAATGCTCTTTCACCAAATAAACAAAATGGAGTATTAATTTCTCAATCATAGTAATTCATAAACCCGTATGTAGTTTAAAAGTAGCTGTTAAGTATTTTAACTAATTACTTGATTACCGTAATGGTACATCAAACAAGTCTATTAGTGTCTTCAAATTGTTTAGAAAATGTATGTTTCAATTACTTAGTAAATTTATATCACGATTAACATTCTGTTACTTGATCTGAATTTAAAATAAAAACAACCTTAGTAATAAAAAAAAATTAAGCAAATGTTCATTAAAATTAACATAAATAAATAACTATTATTGGTGATTACAAAAATTAATTATCATCAACATATATTTTAGTTTAACATTTTTAAAAATAACAAACTATTTTTAGTTTATAATTGCAATATATTTAATAAGTTACTTAATTACTGATTTACCTGCATATTTACAATCTTTTTATATAAAGTACTCAGACATTTTTAATATTAAAGACTATTATAGCACTATAATTTAACATAAGATACCTAAGAAACATTTCACAATTCATCATTCAAAATGTTGATCACCTCTCCATTATTGTAAAGTTTGTGTTGATTAAATTTGTCTTGAGATATGTAAGGTATTTTTCCATTAAAATCTTTGAAAAAGAAAAATACCCATTTAATTCCATTAGTATCAAGGTCAATAAATTTGTATACTAGCCTTCTATCAATTTAAGCAATTATATACATTTGATGGATAAGTAACTTCATTTTTTAAGTAGTTAATTATTATAATAATAATACCTTTCTAACTAAGTAACCATAATTCATCTTTTATATTATTTTATTAGTATTCTAACACTAATGAATAATGATCCAAAACCATAACTGGTTTAATTTACCCCATTCACGAAAAAAGCATATCTGGTGAGAAATTGAAAAACAAATAGTACTGTTAATCAATTATTGAATTTGAATCTTATTTATTCAACGCTAAGAACATAATATTACCAACCTAACGAACAAATCCTTTTTTAAGTACGAAAAAATTATACTATTAAATATTTGTGATTAATTTTGGTATAATGGTGTATTATGTTACTATCAATAATATGTGTGTTTGTATATAAATTGTTTATTTGGGGTCTAACCAGATAGATGAACAGACTAAAATAATATGTGTAAACAAATTTTACCTCAATATACTGAATAAGAAAACACTTTTGTGGCGGCCTTTTCCATTTATCCTATTTTTTTATGATACTGGATGATCCATTTAACTTAAGACACTCAATATTCAAAAACTTACTAGTTATTTAAAATATTTTTTTTACATAAGTGTTAAAAAAAAACATTTTTTTATTGTCATGATGTTTGAATTTTTAAAAGATATATGCATTTTTATTTCCTTAATCCAAAGTAGAATACTTGTTGTAGTAATTACTTTGATGGTTAAAATTTTAATTTTGGACGAGTAGTTTATGAATTATAAGTGTTTAAAATATAGAATAGGATATAACTTTTCACAAATATTTGGTTTTCCAACTACTTATAATTATGTAATAGATTTATTTTCTGAAATTGTTATTGTCTTATGTTAAATGGATCAACAGTCCATATATTCACAACATTTTAAAAATGGTGGATTATATGTATTTAAATCTTTGTAATTTGTATAGTACAAACTAAAATGCCTAATTATAATTGTATATGGAACATTTAGATTGGGTATAATGAACATACCTTGGATAGATAAACATTGTAACACTCAAAAATCTTTACAATTTCTGTGATTACTACAAGTGACTAATCATGTTTCATTGATCATCCTGAATAATTACTTTTTATATTTATTATGTAAATTTGACTATTAAATCAATATTATAAGTGCAATTTCATAACCATAAGAACAATGTTTCCCCTCAGTTCATATTTTATATTGAAACTTGGCCCATTAAATTATTATGAATTAATCATCATTCCATTTTCTTCAGCAATTCCAACCAAATGTTTTGATTAATGATTACACTACTAATTAATGAATTAATTTGAAGTTTGATGTTTTTTATGTATGTTTTTGTTAATTGGATTTTGATAAAATCATAATAATTTGTATTTAGGTAATATATCCATACTAAATGTTGGTTTTTATTGTTTACCAAATATGTTTTGAGTTATTATAAAACAATTATTCTAAACTAGACATATCTAATTATTGTTGTCAATAAAAGAAATATTGTAAAACACGATTGAATATTTTTAAAAACATTTTTATTAAGTTATTCAGTTCAATTTTCAAATATTTTTTCCAGTTATAAAAATCTACTATTATTACTTGCATGTATAAATTTAAAACAAAAACAATATTATCGTTTTGTACAGTTATATTAAAATTATTAGTTATAGGTACTGAATATAAACTAACTTATATTCATAATTTCAATTTCAGTTTCTATTTATTTATGTGATAAGTAACTTGAGTTTAAAAATTCAAATATTTTTTATGGTATACTTTTTGTGTCATATTCTAATTCTTCCAAAATACTTTTAATATAACCCCATATTTTATTAGTTTATTATTCAACATAATATGAATAATTAATAAAGGCCGCCAAAAAGTATTTATTATTTTTACATGCTGCTGTTGCATTTTAACTTATTACCATATTCTAACTTTTAATAATATTGTACTTATACAATCATTTTATTAGCACGATGCCCATTTTTAAAATAAGAAAATAAGTATTTTTTTATACTTGATATTATATTTTGACATTAATTACCTACATAATTTTAATATACAATAACTTAAGACACCAACTCATTTCTCTCAACTATTCTTAAATGTTTAACTTGAAATGATTATATCTAACTACTTTTTTAATATACATCATCCATTTAACTAATGTAAAATTTCAATTGTTTTTAACATAAAACAAACCTTGACCTAACCAATTTTTATCTTTTATAATAATTGTATTTATTATTAGTATATCAGTGTTTTGTACATAATACATTGCAATAATTAAACTAATATAATACCATTCAAATTTTTATTCTATGAAATCTTATTAATAGGTATGTTATTTTATAAATGTTAATATTGATATTTGTTTATTTTAAATTGTTTTAAATTATTCAATAGTATACTATTTTATTTTTATTTTTTTATTATTTAAGTAATAAATGATAAACTAAATAAGTTATAAACTTACAAACATATATTTTTTTTACAGTTACTTCAATAATTTTCCTTAACTAATTTACAGGTCTAATGAATATTATTTAATCAAAATATACATTTTAAATGTTAAAAGGATAACAAAATCTATTAAAATAATTCATTCTGTATGATGATACTTAATTTTTAACATCAATAATAAAAAATCGCTCAATCATTTCAATATTCTTTTTTCTACTTTATATTTTCAGTGAAATAAAACATTTTCTCATAAATTAATTTTACAAATAATTATTTAGTTAATTGTCTAAAATATTACGTCAAATTTATCTTGTTTTGAATTTTTTTCCTTGATTTCTAACATTTTGTTTACAATTTTAAAATGATCAAATTGTATATGAAATGTTGTTTTTATTTTAAAATTATTATCTTGACAAATATCAAAAGTGAAAAACTGATCCTTGAATTACTTTGCAGGAAATTTAAATCTTATTTTGAAATTTGAATTGGATTTAGTACATATTTATTTAAACAGAGAAATGTAGTTACTTTCTCTAGAGGTGTAACGTGCTTATATTTTTTAACTATATTAAATAACACATGCATTAAAATTAATTAAATAAACAGTTAATTAATATTGTACATTAGTCCATGTAATAATTAAAATCTTAGTATTTTCTTAAGTATTAAAAGTTAAAAAAAACATACTGCATAATATGTCAACTTTAATATATTTACTGTAATTACAGTTTTATATTTATATTTTTAGTTTTATTATTACAGTTCAAAATTATAAATTTACACTCTCGTGGTTTATATACTAGGCAAAGTTTACAATATTAAAATACAAATTGGAAATTGTAGTGCCATAATTTAAAACTTTCATATATGTTATTAGTCCTGTAAATGTATAATGTTAAAGGATAGACAATTATTTATTTAATATATTTGTGATGAACCTAATCTAAACAGCAATAAATATTGAAGTACCTAAATAAACACTGACAACATTTTAACACACTTAATTGATCCTTAAAGCTTATGTATTTATGTACTTTTATTTAATGCACAATCTAGATTTAGTTTTATGTTGCACCATATTTATTCACCCATTTATGTCTAATGCTACTGATTTTTTATGTAACCTCTTAGAATTAAGATAACATTATACATTAATGTGTATTTTAGTTTAATACTAGTCAATAATTAAAAAAAAATGTAGTTGACAATTGTATTAGATGTTTTAAATGTTAATAAATATTTAGTAAGACTGTTTTATACCATGTATTAAAACAAATCATTTAATTTGATATTTGCAAAAAAAATGCATGATAAACATATATTCGGTTTATGATACACAAATAAAAATTAACTTTTTTTAAATTAGAGATAGAAGACTGGTGACACTTCTAGATTGGCTCCAAATATTAAAAGGTGTTTTCAAGTGAATAGAAAAAAATAATATTAAATTGGTTGAACCTTATCAAATTAATATAAATTAAATTATATCAAAAAAGTTAATTACAAGTTTATTATGCATTTAAGATGCTTATTATGATGATCTTAATATACAACATTTATAAGGGAAAACCATTTATATTTATTATTATTTATTTTATAGAAGTCTTAACTCTTAATTCTATTTCTTTTTAGAATGTATTTATGTATAGGTTTTTCCAGAATGTTTGGTAACCTTCCATTTCTACAAACTCTACATATAATGTTTACAAACTTCCAAGCTACGCTACACATATTTATGTCTAAATCAATATAACTTAATTTTAATGTCACTACCTATTTATAATTGTTCCCTAACGGTCCATTGTATAAATTTACCATTATGTTTAATGTCTTTATTTACTAGTCTTATATGTATGGCCTAATTTATATTTATTATTATTTTCCTATTTATCGGGGTGATTTGAAATATCCTTCAAGTTCCATAAAATTAGTTTATACTTATTTTAGAGTAAGTAAATATATTTAAATATAACAGTGCCTTTCATTTTATTTTTTATTGATTTATCGGCACTTAAAATTTCTAAATAATTTTGCCTCTAAATTGCATGTGTATATAGCTAAGCTAATTACAGTTACATGTTTAAATTTCATAGAGTTACCTATGTTTGTGCTAAACATTTATTAAATGGTTGATTTTCAAGTTTACCGTTTAAAACAGCTATTTAATGAACTGTGTATTTCTATTCGGAGTTTTGTAAGTTAAAATTTTTTAAATAATGATTGGCAAATCATTGAGTAAGAAACATTAAAATGTTGATTTTGCTCAATAAAATTTTGTATTTTTTTATATTTTCTATCCTTAACCTACACTTTGTCAGTAAATTGTGCCAAAATTTAATTATTATATGACAGTGTTGACTGTCTTATAAAAACGAATTTTGTTTTAATGTTTTGAAGTCTGATTAAATAGTATAGATGTAGTTATGTAGACACTATATATGAATGATATTATTTTTGGTAATTTTTCTGGCTATTTCAATTGTAAAAAAAAAACAAAGTATTACTGTATGGTTTATTGTGATTATTTTCCACTCCAAGTTTAAGGAGGATTACATTAATTTTTTTTTTTAATTATTTAACTATTTAAAATAAATTCTGTGTCTCTTGAATTAATATTATTTTTTGTAGAGTAAAATGCTTAATATTTTTTATTTATTAGTTACCTAATATTATTGTATACACATTTTAGTTACTAAAATACTTGAATTTTGTTCATTCTAATTACTGAGAAAAAAATTAGATGTGTAGACAACTAGTCAACATTTAAAAAATGCTTTGTTTTCTACTGGTTTTTTAATTTATTTTTGTTGTAAAATTTGTTTAAAATACCGAAATATAAAAAATAATTGATCTTAATTCTTATAATTTTTATAAATATAAACTGAAGTATAGTTGTCATTAAATAAATTGTATTATTATTGTTCAATTGCCATCAAATATACTTGTTAACTGTATAAAGCAATTATCTTATAAATGATATCATTTACTGTTAACATAGTCAAGTATATAATGTCAAAACTAAAAAACCTTATGAAGAACGGTTTGACTAGTTCATTTAAGGTTTTGATTCACTTTATATAATTATTGGTACACACACACACACACAAACACAATTTATTGAAAATATTTACAAATATTCATAATGGCATGAATGTTTGAAGGAAAATTACATTGATATGGTTAATAATAATTACATGCTATGGAACTTTTAACAAACGCATAAAACAACATTTTTTACTGTCCAAAAAATATACTCACCACATCTGCATGTTTTCTTTTATACAAACGTTTTGTTCAATATTTATGTTATTTACCTGTACACATATTTGAACAAAATTATTATTATTATGATCATTATTATTATTATTATTATTATATGTACTTGTGGAGTATAATAACTATAGACAATATAATATAATAGTTTAATACTATAATATACTGTAGAATAGTTTAAATAGTTTAAATAAAATATGTAATTCATTTGTATACAGTACATTTCTAAGTTACATTGTAAATTGTAATAACAACTTTATTTTATTCACGCAATAACAAATGAAAAAATAAATTTTATATTTATACGCCTTATTTATTGTTTATGAATTTATTTTGAATTGTGTTTGTTCTATGTACTGGCCCGTATACAAAGGACGGACTGTATGTTTTTTCTCTGTACACTGTAGGTAAACCAGTACAAATCAGTAGTGATAAATTACCTCCTATAGGCTATAAGTTATGACTTATGAGTAACAAAATTAAAAAAAAATTAATATATTTTATTCACAAATTTATAGGTTTTTGAAACATATTCATTTTGGTACATCACAAATAACTATTTTATACTTTGTATTTATAAGTCAATTGAAAAAGTGTAACATCTTATATTAAAGCTAATTAGACTAACGTGACATGAAGTAATTAATAATATAAAATTCCTTAATACTAATCACTTATAAGAGTGATTTTTATAAATATGTATTCAATATTGTTATGAAAAATGTTGGTCTAAAAAATGTAAGCATAGTGTATAAAAATAAAGAAAAAAACACCACTTCATTGAATTAATATTAGGACTTGGGACTTTAATTAAATACTGATTTTATTTTTATGCAAGTGAGTGTAATTTTTAAATGGTATAGCAGTACCAAACGTACATTTTTAAAATTTGACGAACAAACAAAGCAGATTTCAATCTCTACCACACGTCAGACGATGGCGTCTGTTATGTTTATGATGTACAAACTACAATCAAAGGCAAAATCGATTTACTCGTTTCTTTGTTTTCAATTAAATTGCTTACAGTCCAGACCTTTTAAGAATAACTTTACTATTCAAAGAATTAAGCGAACTTTGTTTAAATGAAATTAACCCCATTATTCTCGTCGGAGGTATAAAGTCAGCCGTCACGAAACCATGGTGATTTAATTTGAAGAATTAAACGACTTTTATATATTATACTCCGTGCAACGAGATAATGCGCTTGCGGCTTGTGCATACAAAATACAAATGACTGCGCATGAATGCATGAATTAACTAAACAATATGTCAACGTGGTATGATTGCAAAGTCTATATTTGGTTCTGCCGTTCTGCGTCACTTTTTTATCCATATTATCGTATTGTCATTCAATTATTATTAATATATACGCTACCTATGTATCTGACAGTTAAAAAGCTCCGATCATACCTTGTTGTTACCAATATTGTGTTACTTTTTTGACATTTTAAAAACAAAAAGTCAGATATTTTTTATCAAATTATTGTACTGTTTATTTATACCACCCCACTACGACTACTCCACTACTGAATACCTACAGAGTACAGTCGTACAGACTGAGTCTGAGTGTCTGCAGCATAGGTGCAATTTGGGGGTGTTTAGCATCCCCAAATTTCATATTAGTGCCCCCAAATTGTTGATAGCATCATCGAATTTTTATTGACTATAATATTATGCCGTAGCCCGTAGGTATTTGGATACATTTATTTATAAGACCTTATAATTTTCATAATAATAACAATACATGTATGATGTATTACCTAGCATGGGTATTGGGTACCTACCTATCAAAATAATAATATAGATAAAAGTGTATTATGTTATAGGTAATTGTTTATATTAAGATTAATGCGAAGGTGTAAAAAATTAAGTTGTACGAAAAGAGGGGGGTGTCGGGGGCAGAACCCCTATTGACCACTTTAGTCGACATAAATCTAGCACCCCATAAATTGAACCCAAATCGCGCTTATGGTCTGTAGTGATCAAATGATAATGAGTAATGAATGACAAATAACATTTAAAATATTTTACACAGATATAGTATTATGGATATTATTAAATATAAATAGATATTAATACGATATATATATTATCGTATATTATTATAGTCCGCAGAAGGCACACCTTTGACATATTACTGGTCTGTGTGATTATACTAATAATATTAAAATATAATATTATTAATTATTAGGTATCCACAAGTATCAATATCATTAACATTTTTATAACTTAAGATCTGTAGAACTGTATCAAATTATTGTTAAAACAACAACGAATCATTGAGTATTGCTCTATGAAACAAACTTTGTTCTAGTAATCCACTTTTTTTAATCTATACAGCCATACAGGTAATTTCATTGTGCGTTTTATTATAAACTTTGTACAGTGTACATATTGTTGGGATCAGAGAAGATATTTAATGATTAAAGAATCCGTACTTCGGTATAAATTGTATTTATTGTAATCTAATGAATAAGTACGTAGAATACGTCATGTAGTAATAACTATTAGGCAATAGAAAACGTAAAACCGTTAGCTATATGACGCTAAATTGCGTAAAGTTAGTCCTCCACTATGCCATTTTGACTTCAAACCTCCACCAATATTTTGGAACCAATTGGAACCTAGTTTTCTGAATTTGGAACTTCATACTTTTCACGATAAAAACGTTTTTCTGTTGGGGGGCAACTTCACGCAGTCCCCCTCCCACTTTGTCGTATCGACTTCAAACCTTCACCAATACTTTGGAACTTATTCGGTACTAATTGGGACCTCATTTTCGAAATTTAGAACCTCATACTAGTCATACTTTTCACGGAAAGTGAAATTATCTTGTGTGCATCTACATATCACCCATTTCTATTAATATATTATTTTTTTTTATTTGACTTATGTTTTATTTTTTGAATAAAGAAAATATTCCAAAATATGTTAAATGTTTGAAAATATTTAAATATGCATTTATATGCAAAATAAAATTATGTACTTCTGAATACATTTGTTGAAAAATTAAATATTGAGTAATTTACCGAAAAGATAACAATATATGCTATATTTAATATTTAATAATATGTGAAAACGTAATTCATATTAATTATATATATTTGAAATTTACAATATTGTCAATAGTTAATACTATCTACTGTATGGCCATTAGCCATTTTTTACATTACCTAGATACTACAAGACATAAAAAATATATAATAAAAATCAGTTTTATAAGTTTTGTAATAAGTAATGATTAAAAAGTTAAATAAATTATCTACAAATCAAAAATGACAATTCAAAGATAAAATTTCAAGACTCCATTAATTAGTACAAAATTTAAATGTTTTTCTTATAAATCTACTATTTATACGATAGAAATATTAGGTAAATGTGCTAATGTGTTCTTAGGCTGTCAAAATAGGCACTTCAATCAACATTACATTTTATGCCATACAGAATTATTATGCTATTAATTTTATTTAAGCTTTATCGCTAGATATACACTAATTTATAAAATGTTTAATCGTAATTTAGTCGTTAAACTGATCCATCAAAATTCGATAAAAGTCAATCCATCTAATTGACCTAAACTACCTACCTACCACGGCAATACTAAAAAAATAAACAATGGAAGTCGCACTGCTGTATAGCTTTCATGGTATAAACATGTAAAAATATTAACTATAAACGCTTGTAAAAAACTATGTTGACTTGGGAAATTTAATATATTTTAGCTGAATACTTTTTTTAAATCTGAAAAAATGTTGAATTATTTAAAAAATGTGTATGATGATGATGAAATTTACTTTTGGTAAATATTTCAAATACCTAAATTTTAGATTCTGAGCGGAGCGATGAATGTATTGATTTTACAATGATGTGTGTTATTGTTTTATTTATGTATCTGTAATCACCTTTTGGGGCAGTAAAGCTGCTTCGATTTTCTTCAACAGTATCTTTTCTGATAGGAAAATGAATCTAGTTGGTACTTTGGGCGGTCAAAAGTAAAAAATTCTTAATAGTTTTCAAATGCGTAGAAATTTGCGAAAACAGGAATTTTTACGCAAAATCAGTTTTCAGCAAAAATTAGTTTTGGATTTTGGTATAACTCTAAAACAAATGACCACAGATACATGACATCTTCACTGGTTGTTTATATTAGCATTTTCTACAGACGATAAA
Source organism: Nasonovia ribisnigri (assembly GCA_027563435.1). Classification (NCBI taxonomy): domain Eukaryota; kingdom Metazoa; phylum Arthropoda; class Insecta; order Hemiptera; family Aphididae; genus Nasonovia; species Nasonovia ribisnigri. Next base: position 130,661 of record JANEHU010000491.1, read on the forward strand.
ATTTTCAAAATGTTTTGAACTGTTTACGGACATACTCAGTTTCCTATTTTTTTAGGTGTTTTTTCCTATGAATATCAATTAAATTGTATTTGTTTGGTAAAAAAGCTTGAAAATTTAATACAAGAATCCTAACATATTGTTACAATAACACTTGAAAAATATTAAAAATCTATGGAAACAATTTTTTTTCTTTAAAAAGTATGTTTAAAGTTTGATTTTTGACAACATTTATCAAATTTTAAACCAAACAAATAAAATTGTATTGACATTCATAGAAAAAAGGGGGTTAAGTGGATGTCGGTCTGCTGTACAGTAGGTTACAAGTAGATCACTGTATAATGGATGGTATTAAATTTGAATTCAATGATATAATATCATTGTATACGAAAACGATTCTGAGCGGAGACGGTATGTCAGTCTAGGATATTTTAAATTATATTGATATTGTTATTATTCGGTAGCTGATAAGTTGAATTAATATTATTAATATTATTTAATTATTAACTTAAAATTATCAGTGATGCTGGAAAAATATTATAATATATTCTTTTACTCATTAAAATTGATATTTTAATATGTAATTTCGTCCAAATTTGAACTTGAAATGTCTGTAAAAAATAACTGTGTTTATATATTTTTTAGATTTTTTATTTACAGTATGTACTATTTATTAGAATCTTTATTTTAAATTTTCAATCCTTAGTTATAAAAACTGACAATTTTAAAATTGTTTAATTACAATGATTGATAATTTTCGAGATTTTGATGAATTTTGTCAAAATTCGAACTTTAAATGCTTATAAAAAAAAATGTATGCCAATGTATTTTTAATATTTTTCAATTGCTATTGTAACAATATATCAGGAGACTTGTATTAAATTTTCGTTATTTTTGGCCCAACAAATAAAAATTTATTGGTATTTATATAAAAAAAAACTAAAAAAATTGAAAATTGAAATGGTCCATAAAAAGCTCAAAAATAGTCAAAATATATTCAAAATTAGACGGTGTATAGAAAATGCTTATACAAACATTCAGTGAAATTTTCATGCATCTACAGTTATTCGTTTTTCAATTGCAACAAAATAAAAAAATCGCTACATGAGAAATCGAGTGAATATCTAATCTTGTAAAAATGTGAACTTAAAATTAAATAAAAATTAATTTTGACTTGCTTATAAACATTTTTTATTGATAAAATTAGGCAAACTTATGAGGAATCTTGTATCATATTTTCAAATCTTAGATATAAAAAGAAAAATTTTTATGAATTTCTAACTCAAAATAAATTGCACATTTTCGTCATTTTTACGTATTTTATCAAAATTTGAACTTTGATTACCTATAAAAAAAAAATGTGACTACGGATTTTTAATATTTTTTATCTGCCTTTGAAACTATATATTAGAACGCTTAGTTTCCAAATATCAAATTTAAAGAAAATAAATATCAATTATTACAGCAAGTACCTAACTAGGATAATAAAGAAATAAAAAAAAAAAGATTTTGGTGTGCCATTAATTGGTGTTTGTATTTTGTTTAATTCATTGTTTATGTAAGTAATATGCTCTAACCGGTAACCAAACATATTATTATGACTATACTGTCTATACTCAGAATTCAGATAGTCTATAATTATTAAATTTTGTAATTAATATTTTGATAAATTTCAATGTTCATACATTTCAATTTTAGTTAGGTAAAGCTAACATAGTTCTATAGTTCCATTACTCACTTTTCTCATGAGCCCACATACAAATAAATATTTTGTGAGTATAATGGCATCTCTTTCATAAAAAATAAATAAAAACAATAAAGATACTCGTAACTTTAAATGTGACTAAGTTAATACTTACTGAATACCTCCTACAGCAATTGTAACTATTGTAACCAGTTACAAATTTCCAACTTATAAGTATTAGTATCTAAATACACCTAATCAGGTAGATAACTTGTCAATCTCTGATTGTATATCAGAAATATGACTGTGTACTCCAAAAATTAATACCTCTTATTATTAAATGACATGTCAACGTTTTATGTAATTGTGTGCTCAATCGTATTAGTTTTGGTTGACGGTGAATTCTTTGGAAAATTGTATGTATGCTCAATCATCAATGAAGGTTCTAGCTTTAGGGCAGGATTAGCATAATGTTCACTTGTTAAAAAGTTCAATAAGTATCATCGTTTTGATAATTTAAGTAAAGAATTATTAGACAAAAGAATGGAAATAGTTTATTCATTTTTAAAACCAGTTAAAATAATTTAATTTCTTAAACTTATGAGTTATATGCGTAACATTGTCATTAATTACATAAGTCTACCTAATTTATTTATCATAATTCTTAAATTACAAAATAATAGCTAAATAATATAGTTTCTCTAAGTTATCTTGTAACATTCGATTCAACTAGTTCAGCTTATCTGAAAGAATCAATTTACTGAGTGTTTTAGCAGACTAACTAATGAACTGAGTATACATTGATAAAACTAAATTTTGCTGAAGCTATAGTTCAAAATATTAAGTTAGGTACAAAGATGGACATTGATCAAGAATATTTTTAAAATTAAAATTAAAACTTTTCGTATTATGTTAATATTCTTCATGTAACTAAAATTTATACCTAATATAGGCTTTTAGCACCTACTGTGTAACTACCTGATAAAGTTATAACATTGTTATGTTATAACCACAAATAATACCTACACTTTTAAAATGCTTTTCACTTTTTCAGAGACCTTTTCTAGATATTTTTCTTTGAGACTTGTTTTCCTACCATCTTGTGCGGCAACTAGCAAGGAGTATTATTAAATCATTAGTTACACTATGGGTATATCGTAATAAACTAGGTATTGATTCAATTTAAATATTTTAAATTACAATACTTAAGAATACAAATAAAATAATAAGCAAACACCATATATACCTAGTATACCTACATTTAGTGGCTATGTATACATACTTTAATAGAACCTTAAATAGTTGATTACACAGGAGACATAACAATTAATTGGTAAGTATATTATTAAGTATAAAGTAACACCTAAAAAATAGGACCTCATCTGTCTTACTGATATATATGTGAAGAATATCAAGTAACAACAGACAAGTGATGTAGTTTTGACACTAGTAAAAGAAGTCTAATAAATAATAAGAAGACCATGACATTTATTACTTCATTATACAAGTTATATTAATCTCTTTGGTATTTTTTGTAAAAAAAAAAAAACAATGTTGAATTATTTTCATTAGTGATTGGCTCAATAAATGTAAATGACAAAAAAAATAAATGTACCAATATTATTTTCATGCAATGTTAAAAAAGCTTAATTTTTTAATTTGACATAATGTTTGTTATAACCATGACCTACAAATATAATAATATATATGGGTATTGTAGTTAATATATTTTGAAATATAATATTATATAGTATTTAAATTAAAAATAATGTAATAAGTACATAAATATACTATACGAATGCATAACAAAAATAAAACATTTTAATTGTTCTAATAACAATATTATGTATGTATATAATTCACTAGTTTAAGGTTAAGTAGGTACAATTGGATACTGAAATAATAATTATGTTTATTTATTTATTTTACACATTTTTATGATTATTAAGTGTAAAACAAAATGTTTTGTAGGCATATTAATAATAAAATAATTTACTAACATATTGATGCCTACATTTAATATTTACCCAAATAATTATCATTAAACACTATGTTATAATAATGAAATCTGAATAATGTACAACTTAATTTGACTTAATATTGTGTTTAAATGTATGTAAAAGAAGTATTTAAATAACCAAAATTAAATGATAATCATAAATATACAACATTTGTCAACAATAAATGTGGAAAATTTTATCTATTATATAAAATATTGTAACTTTATTAAAAAATTATATTATTTTTAAATAATTTAATGGTTATCAATCAATTTTTTTTAATTGGCTTTAAAATAAAATTAGTAAATTTAATGTATTAATATATATTGTTATAATAATTTTAATAATTGAATAATACTATTTTTAATAAATTGCCTAAAATATTATAAAACTATAAAGATAACATTTAAAAAAAAGTGTGTTATTTACATAAAATGTTGTAGGATAATAATAATAAATTGATGTACATAATGCTTTTTACAGTTTCGATAATACAATAATGTTTCCCATTAGAATATAATATAATTAATCTATATATTCAGCACATATTTTTTGCACATTTTCGAGATTAAAAGAAAATCAAACTCTATACTACATTTTTATGTTTTACAACATAAGACTTTGGTATATAGGTATATATAATAAATTGTTAAATTTAAAACGAAAAGAACCCAAAAGTTGAATAATAGTTTATATTAATGTTTATAATGCTTTTAATGGATTATTTATTAATTATATTATATTCGAGAATAATATAATAGTATAAAAGACAACAAAATTGATTAAAAACATAAACTCAACAATTTTAAAAATCATCAAAATGTCTTACATAACTAGAACATGCATTAGAAATTATTTTAATGATATATTCACAAAACAAAATTTTATAACGAATAAAAACAAAAAAATGCTCCTTACAAATAAAAAATAACAATATAAACTACTGTCAATCAAGGTTAATTGGAGTATATTTAAAAATCGTTTAACTAAAAATAACGGAATTCTCCTTTTTTACCAATTCGTTCTTTTCGTACCCAATCAGCAGGTGCTGGAACCGGTGGTGGGACAGAACTATTTCTGGATGGCTCAGAACTCATGCTTTGATCAACAAATTCACTTTTTATAGACTCCTGTAAGGAAATATTAATTATATAATTAGAACAAACTACAATGTATTATTTTAGATAGTAAAATTCTTAATCTAGGAAACTCTTAACAGACAATTACTCTAATCCTATCTATTATCTTTCTGTATACCTCTAGGTTTTTATTATTAATTTATACTACATGCGAACAAATATGAATATACAATATTCTTCATAACATTATTGATCAGTAAAAGTTTCTTACTTGTGTGTAATTTTGTGATTGTGAAGCTGATCTCTTATCATACCCTTTAGCGTACACTGGATTTGTAAATATATCGTTTGAGTCCAGCATTGGACTAAATGGCGTAACAATGGTATGTGGAACATGAGCTACCTGTGAACGGTTATTTCGAGCTTTCCACCATTTTCTACTGTCATCCATAATCTAATATAAATGAGTAAGAAGAGTAAGACTTACACAAATATTTATTACAGCGGATAAATGGAAATTGTTTTAAATATAAAATGTATTTTTAACTTATATTTATATTCTTGAAACTTAAACGGCATGCCCCCATACCCTTCATGGTTTGAAAAAACAGTACCCTTAAAAAAAATTAGCCAGGCTACTCATAGTTAAGAAACCAAGTTTGTACATGACACAAAAAACAGTATTTTACTTTACGTTTTTTTTTATGTTTTTTATACTTGTATAACTTTTTTTAAATTTATGATATGATACTAACACAGGGAATATTGCTGTCTAGTGTCTATAATAGTATAATGTGTATACATTTGATTTCATACACTTTCATAAACATGACTATTATATCCTGAATAGTTTTTTCTGGCAAACCCATTTTTCTTTATAATTAATCAATAATCTTGATAAAAGATTCAATGTTCGAACATTAATGCTGCATATTTCAATATATTTTTATGTAACCAGAAAGAAAAAAAATTAAGAAATATGTTTAAGGTCCTTATGTATTATTTACTTACATCTACTTAAAATTCATCTTATTTTTTTGTAATCGGTTTCATATAGAATATAAAAAAAAATAAAATAAATATAGTTAATGTGTAAATGACTTTTCTTAGAATAAATAGGAACCTAGAAATTCATACTATAAAATGCTTTGTTTAAATTGTATTCTTTTTTATAAATTATATGTTGAAAATAATCTATAGTTATGTTATCAGATAGACACAACAATTTAAACCACTACTAGTCTTTGATTACGTTTCTTTATTCCCACTGCAAAATATTGTCAGAATATACTTGACTAAATATTTTAATGTTAATATGTTATTATTTATCATAGTGGACTTACTTCTAACAATTCACCACGTACAACAGATAGTTCTTTGTCATTATTTGCCGTTCTCGGATAGGTTACTTGAACTATTTTTACACCTCGAGCTCGCATGTCTTCCAACCACCTAGCTTGAGCTCTTTCAAATCTCTCACTTCCCGGTCCACTTGCATTATTACGCTCAATTGAATCGGCAGATATGTCACTACGTGCCGCCATATTATCTGCACGCTCTTTATCCATTCTTGGTGGACTATGAAGCGATAGTGTGTTAAAATCAGGTTCAGATTCGCCTTCCAAACTATGTGAATCATCTCTGAAAAAAGTTTGATCTCAATAGTGACAGATAAAGGGCATTTACTCAGACCTAAAAGCATTTATATTATTAACTACTGACAGTAGCAAATCTTCAAATTTTTTTTAGGTACTGAAACACAATTATTTAAAATAATTTTTTGTGGGTTCCTACTTACCAATTTTAAGTCATTTGATTTCTCATATTTTACATATGTACTTATTAATACATTTATACATAAATGAAAAAAGGACCCCAGCATTCATATTTTTTCTTTATTAATCTATGTGAACATTTTTAAATACTCTCCTGCCTTGTACTATAAGTGTGTACATTATTTGAATATGGTTTATAATTAATATAATTTTACATTAGTATGTATATATCATATATATATATATATTTAATCAACAAATTGAATTTTAATTTTAATAAAAATTGTCTACCTTAAATTAAACATTTCGAATATATTGAGTTTTGTAAATAAATTGATATTATCTATTGCATATTGACAATAGCCAAATTTAAGATACAACCTTGCAGCATACTTGATCATAGCCAATTTTTCGGCTCATAAAGGTAACATTTTTTGTGACTTATTATCTAAAACATATTTTGGTTGGAGGAGGGTCTATGAAAATACTTTAGGCCTAGACTCTCCCACCTATGCTCTACCCAGTTGTGCTAATGTCACCCCAGGAAAAAAACACTCTAATTTCCTTTGAATTGGACACCAACTACTAATGATTAAAAATTATTTAACAATTCAAATTTCTCTATAAATTAACAATCAAACTTACCTATCATCTGGTCCAAATTGTTCTTGATGATGGCCAGAATAGTTACCACCAGTATTAAATGTATATTGAGGTCTAATGCCCATCATAGCTGACTGTTCGTGTTCATATTCAAAATAGTCACTGCTATCATCACCTACACCAGCGTGTTCTCGATCACGATGATGATATAAAGTGTCTCTCAACTCTCCCTAGAACAGATCAAGAATTGGATACGAATAAACAATCAATACTTAAATTTAAATACATTTTTTTAATAATTTTGTTAAATGCTTACCTCAGGATTTGAATTTTTAATTTCCTCTCTTGATTTCTTTGATTCAATTGCACCAGTGGTTGGAACATTGGTTGAATGGTCATCAGAAACTGGAATCGGATACTCTGGTGACCATCCATCCATAAAAATTGGATGGTAAGGAGCCGCATAGCCTTTCCATTGCTCTCTATCAAAAATAATTTTTATAATTAACTATAAGATTGTAAAATGTTTGAAAAATGCAATAATGAAATATTAAGAGAATGAAAAAATAATATCGGTAATTTATTTAAATGTTAAAAATATTATAAATACCTTGGTATAAGCCAAGCATCACCTAAAGAATGCCATAATTCTGTTTCTTTACTGGTTACACAGTTCATCAAGAGATTAATTGCGTCCCTTGTGAGTAAGGGTGATACAACTCTAGATGGGATATTTGGTTTATATTGAGTGTCATGAGAAGCATCAACAATCAATGCCAATGGAGTGAACAAAAAATGTACAAGTTCTGGAGCATTTGGGTCGTGAATGTGAGCTTTTAATTTAGCCTAAATAGTAACAGTTGTTAATAATAGTAGATTTTCAACAATTAGATGTAAGATTTTTTTTATCTATATTACAATCACGTATTTACCAAAAGATTAAATGACAGTTTGAATTTTTGAAAGATATCAATGAACTCAATTTCTGGAGGTGGTTTAGCTCTCATTGTAAGCATTCCGTCACCTATGTCCTTCTTTTTGGATTTACGATTTCTTTATACAAAAAAGCAACATGATTAGTAAGATTACAGATCAAACAAAATAAAAAATAATAGTTATGAAATTACCTTCTTCGACGTTCCAGTTCTCGAGATGCAGCGGCTGCATGTTGTAATCTTGCAATGAATTTTTCAATATCATCAAAGCAGTGATTCAGTACTATAACATCTCTCTCATATTTTTCACTAGACGTCGAACTTGTTTCATCATCAACTCTAGTGATATTATCAGAGTCTAAAATATGAAATAAATGTTTAATTAAAACCAAACATTAACTGAATATGAAACATTTAATAGTTATATATAATTTGTACTAATTATAAAATACTTCAATTCATAAAGTTATATAAATATTAGGAATAAAACTAACGATGAGCAACAGCATTAAAAACAGACACTTGTTCTCGTACACTGACTCCATTTGATGGTGGATTTGGTGGTGGTGTTGGAGGAGGAGGTGGTACATGTCTTGACTTTCTATTAATTCCTTTTCCAGACCTCAGCAATTTTAAGTCATCAACTAATTCTTGAGCTGGTACGCTTTGACTCTAAAAAATACCATGGTCAAAAAATTAAAAATTAACCTGATATTCTATGATATGAAAAATCTATTACAAACCCATAAATATGTTTAATGTATATTATATGGATTAAATGTGAATAATAGTTAAACCTGAATCAGTCAATATCTTAAAAAATTTTTATTTTTATCATGGCAATTCTTTTTTCTTAGTATTTTCATGTCCGTTGATTTATTTTCAACCACAATAATCAAATGGCTAATAATTTCTCAATCAAAAACAAAGACATATTAGTTATAACCTATTAGCTCATTTGAGAATTCCATTTAGGTATATGTATTTCAGTGCTTGAAAATAATGAGTTGAAAGTTGATATTTTTCCAATTATTAAAAACAATTGTTTTTTAATGAAAAGAGCATAACTAGAATAATGTTTCTTTTTTATTTGAATTTTTTCTGTTCCTTTATTTGTTTATTTAATGGTGTAACATTATGATTCAAATTATTTTGTAATTTATAAATTTTTATTTTACTTTCATAAACATTGTCTATTTCATTAAGATATTTCTTTATTCATCAAAGTAATTATTTCTGATAATGACAATTTATAGTTATAACTTATACTGTAAAAAATACTAATAATTAATAATATATAGTAATTATAGAGCCAATCTTTGTTTAGAAAAAAATATCTATTGAAAAATTAAACGATCTAATTTAAATCCATCTGGTACATTTTGAATCTTAATAAAATGGAAAAATTATATTAATTTCCCTAAACTTCACTATTAAAACCCCGTGAATGTACCTAATTATATAAGCCAAATTGTAAGCTAATAACCATGATGTTGATGCTGTAATAATAATAATAAAAATGAAATATATATTAATGAATAACCATATAAAAAAAAAAAAAGAACAATGTATTTACTAATAGGCAATAGTCATCTTAAAATACATACATTTTCAAATTTGAAATATAAATGAACAATTTAGTAGAACCTAATTGTTATAGCAAAAATAAATGTCATATAATATTTGTATTGTATAAATTTATCAATACATTTATGAAAAACTAGCAAATAATTGATTATTATTAATTATTTTCTATTTGAAAAAAATTAATTTAAAATACAAATAATAATAATTGAAGATCAATATTATTAGTAAATATTCTTTAGATGGAATCGTGGAACTAATGAGTTCCAATAGTTTCCTTCCTAAATTGTTATACATAACATAGGACACTCTTAAAAAAAATTTCAATGTATTATCTAGTACTTACATTACCCGCATATAGTTATATTTTTTCTATAGAATTTCTACAGAACATGTAAAGTGTATTAAATCCATAACCTCTTTTCTCTTACTTGAAATATATGCATTTCCGATCGTGAATCAACTTGACCAACCACAAATACTAAAATATTGTTATAAATTTCCATTGGATCGTTACTCGTAAAAGCAGTTGGTTCTTTCACTAATGAAATTGGAAATCGTTCCATTACAACCTAAACCAAAAATATAGTTTAAGTTATTTAAAAAAATAATATAAACATAATTCTACATTAAAGTTTTTTCACTTACACCTGTTTCAAAATCCATTATCAACACCCAAGATTGATCGAGACGCAGTTGCATTTTTTGTGACCAAATACCATTTGATTTTTCAAGATGCAATAGTCTCCTCATGCCATCAGCTGGGTAAACTATACCAGTACTTTTTGAGACCGTAAATGTGGCTAAATGTTCGATCACATAAGTTGGAGCTGAATTATTTTCATCGCCATTTCTCTCCTCACCAACGATACTTTGTTGACCCCCATCTTTGAAATTTAAACAAAAATAATTGATTCCAGTGGTCTAAATACTACATTTTTAATGACTAGTATGATTGTGTACCTGTTGAGTATCCATTTGAATTGACGCTGTTTCGATGGTACGGCATTATTGGTTTTTCGTTTAGCTCTCTATAATATAAATGTTCAATTTTGATATTTGTTAGAAATACATAATATTATGAAACACACCTTTTGCTATTATTTCCTGGTTGTTGCATCGACATATCTTTCAATCCAGGCATTTCTTAAGACAGTAAATTGAGGCAACATCTAAGCCTAAAATAAAAAAATAAAAATACACATTAATTATGTGTTTCTATGATTTATTGGGATATAGATAGATAACTAATAATATATTTTTGGATTCATATATTTAAATTAATTATAATTATATTCAAACACTATGTTATTAAAATGAAATGTTAATTGTTATACTTTTATAAACATATCTATAGTTTACAACATTTTTACTATTGCTTAAGCATGATAGCTAAAATATTTTTTTTTTTTTTTTATAAGTCACCTTTACTTTTTCAATCTATATGAGTTTATAGATTCATATTTATATTTATATCAACCCATTTATTGCTAAATATTTTGTTATGTTTTTAGAATTTTTGGAAGTTTATATTTGATTATAATTATTCATAACAAATAACATTTTGACATGTATATCGTACACTAGTATCAGAATATATGTATATCTGATAGCTGTTTTACTAAACATATATTTTGTTACCATTATGCATTTATATCAAAGCAAAACTAACAAAACTTTTTAATTTTAAGTTTCTTAAGTTTTTAAATGACTTTTAAATACAATTTTAATACAATTATTCAAAGGTAGGTATAGAAATACCTATTGGATTATATCTGGTGAATTATTTAATTATATTATTTACAGGTGGATGTCTTACAATTTAATTTATATTTATTATTTACTTTTATTCAAGAAGATAAGCAAATTTGATACATAAGATACAATATTAGTAATTTTGGGTAAAATTGGGTAAAATTGGATGGGCATCATATTTAGAAGGTGTATCAAATGTGAAAGGTATTCAAAATAACCAACTTGTTAAATACCTTCAAGCTAAGATTTATTGAAAGCGCAATCTTGTTGCAAATTTGTTTGGCCACAAAAATGTAAAGCCTCAAGTGGATACCTACATTTTATTTTAAATACCGTATTTATAACGAATGCACTTATATATTGTATTTGTATAGTAACAAAATTGTTGCCACGTCTCCTGATCTGCGCTCTGGATCCGTGAATATAATTTGCAATAACATGGTATATATCCATACTTATTATATTATATTGTCGTGTAATCCTGGGACCTATCATTCCCGTTACCTGTTCTTCTATAATTTAGAATAGAAGGTGTAGTATGATTTTCGAGATAGAGTAAGATAAGGAATAGGTACCTATGAAAGAAATTATATTTCCTCCAATATAATTTCGAGTACTACAACAAATAAGTATATTGTAAAATACAATTTTTCAAAGTATTTAGGTAATAGGTAGTACAGTAGGTGAGTACAATGAGTACATATTTTTAAGTTCAATTATATGAAAAAATCGGGGAACTCACTCATAATATGTTTCGAGTACCTATAACCCAACATTGAATAGGTATTTGCAATTTATGTCGATATTTAATTTGAAAACAATGATAAATCATTCTTACTTAATAATTATGTATACTCAGTATGTTTAACATGGATCATAAATATAATTTAGTACAATCTCAAAAAAAATATTCAACAGTTTATCACCGTCAATAATATAATAAGTATGTACTAAATTACGTATTCGGCGTAAATTTCAGAATCTTTTATTTTTTAAATGACGAATGGATAATCATATTAGATAGTTTCTTCTAATAAGAATTAATATATAATTAAATATATTGCATACGCATTTATCGACAGTGTTTAACAATTAAACAATTACATAGGTTTATGCCTCTCAAAAGCACCAACAAGATAAATGATTTCTTATTGGAAAGTGGGTACACAAATACCGATAGGATCAAGCCTTCTGATCAAAAAGTTGTTCATAGAGAAAAAAAACATAGGTAATTGTAAAACCACTAATTCCCTTGCTCAAATCCAAACCTCAAAATAAACAGGTTTTATATATTTTAATTGTTAAACTTCAATTATTTAATAATCAATATAGACCTTACATTTTTAAAATCGATTTATCAGGTATACCTACTATACAGGTACTATACTATTATTTTGTTTTTCATAAAACACCGGCACTTGAGGATATTACTTTCACATTATTCAGACAGCTGGCCTTCTTTATTGTTCGAAACAATTCGTTACATTAACTATTAACAATAATTATACATTTAACTGCAACTCCAATAATAATACATTAATATTAACTATAACTATATAGTATCTAATTCTTTCACTTTCTTTCACATTGCAACACTCATAGTTTTCCTTGAAATATAGATTTGATATATTATTCTACACTAACTATTTTGGGACAAACGTTTAAAAATTCTATGTTTAAAAATTTAAATACACGATATAGCCGTCTCGGTCATTCATTGATAAAAACGTTCATTTTTTTCTTCAAATGCATTTGTAGATATTTACTATTTAGTATTCCAACGCCCATTAATACTATTATATTATACCTACCTATCGTAATCGTATTCGTATATCTAAGAGAATGTGTAATTGGCATGCCGTTTACTATCGTCACCCATCCGGAATGTAGCTATGCTTGACACGGTTCAACTTTAGACCTGGAATACATAATATTATTATACCTATCTGCACTCTGCAGATATATAACCAGTTGAACGCTGTGCCATGCAAGCTATCTACGTATATATGTCTGCGTACCTATACATCTAGTTTATGATAATATTTTAAAATGCTATTTTCTCTCAAAATCCCGGGTATAAAATATGTATAATAATATATTTTATGATATAAACATCTTATTTTAAAATACAAATTGCAATGAGCCCCAGACATAATATAATTATTGTAGGTAATATTAACAATTAATTATTTGATATTCATATACATTTTGAATTATATGATGACACATTTTAAACTGATGCCATACCTAATTAGGTAGTTCATAATTCAATAAAACTATAATACTAGTATACTACATAGGCGGTTAGTTAGGCGGTTTAAATTTATGATTTGATTCTATTACCTATATTACTTCATATAACCATAAAAATATAATACCTATCACACACATGGTGATTTAAATTATATTGTTTTAAACAAAAATGTAACGACTAACAGCATGTAAACAACACTTTTAACAATTACTTGTACTCCGCGTCATTATAGACTTATAGTCGTTTCGAGATGATGGAAATTTTCAGAACAAGAAAAAAAAAGCAGATGCTAATAAATGTTCTTCACGGATTAGCTCGTATTTGTCACGTACAGATTTAAAACAGGCGTGCAACTGAATATTGATTGATAAAATATAAAATAACGGTAGTCACAGTGTTCTGTTAAATGGTATAAATAGTGTTATGAATAAAATTTTTTAAAGTATGCAACGGATGTTACTGTATACCTAATCGTAGCATATTGCCGTATAGGTATACGTATAGTAATATAGGTATAGTTTGTAGATACTCCAAGAGGTGGGTCAACAATATATAAAACCAGGCTCGTGTATTTTAAACCAACATAAATATTTAAAAATTACACCAGTTATAAGTTACACGTTAAATATTATTTATTTTTTTAATATCGTATTATACATATTATATGACATATGTATACATCGTACATGTACACACATACCTATATTATATTATTTTTGTTCTAACGTACTCGTATAGAGGTAATATAAGAATATGAGGATAAATTATATCTATTTGATTTTTGTTCTAAATAAAATCGTAAAATGAAGTCACATTTATGAGAAACAATATACTTACCTATATTAGGTTTATTTAATTAATTTTCTATTACACTAATACCTACAGACATATTGTTCTTTTTGTGTTTATGGCATTTTAATTTTCAAGAACCATCATATCCTACTATATTACGTCTATACATATAGCAAGTATTAAAATATCAACGTGATTCCGATGAAACTAATTAATGTGCAAAATATATGAATATATATTCACTGGTAACTAATATATTATTACCTATATGCAAGTATCCAACATAATAGTTTAACCATTTGTTTGAATACTTTACAACACTCATATATTCTTATACAGTGCGTTGTGCCATTATAATATTATTTTCTGAATACGTTGCCAACAGATTCTTGTGCGGTCGTATTAAATCAGAGGTCATTATCATTTCATTAGATATTTTAATCGAGTAGGTACCTACTACGTACCTACCTAACCTTTAGGTTAAAGTTACGGAAATTAATAAGATTTTATTACATACCTACGTACGGGAATACTTACTTGTGAAAGACAAATTTATAACAATTTACAATAAGTGGGTACCAATAATAAAATGTGCCATCGTATAGGTAGATAGGTACAGTATATTACTATATGAGAGTATTATGAGTAAAATCGACCAGCGAGGTGTGACTTGTGACTTTCGAGTACCTATATGGCTATATTATGTACGTTACACATATTCGAGTTAACCAACGTTTTTGGTGTTTGCATGTGATTCGTATCCAGTTTTATATAGGTATTTTAATGTTTTTTTTTTTTATTATTTTTGAATGTTAAAATGTGTAGTATAAATGTATATTATAACATAAATAGGTACATAACTTATTAGTTATCTAATATTTTATTCGTCAGTATTCAACTAATATGAAATGAATTGAAAGTTGGGAAGTGTGAACGAACGCTGCTGGATGATATTGACGAGGCTGATGGAAGATTAGAGACTATAGAGTAAATCATAAAGAGAAATCGTTATCGTGAAATAGTTTCTTATCGAAATTTATTCGTCTCCCCGCCCAACGAGCTAACTTTTCGGTTCTTGGATTTTTGTGGAGTAGCATAAATTAGCAATTAATAATAATATAGGTAGTTAAAAGTATATATTATACATTTTAAAACACAAACTTTCATTTTCAATTGCATTTAATTGATTGATGTTTGAGGGTCTAAATTTATTTATAGATTGTTGATTGTGTTTGGTATTATTATAGCAATGTTTGTTATAACTTATAAGTACACTATTAAATTTCAAAATATTAATTTAGATAATTTTTTTCTCAAATATTGAAGCCTATACTAAAAATGTGTAAGGTACTTTGTAGTTTGTATCATTACCATTCAACAATTCAAATAAAATTATTTATCACACTGTAGTACCAATACACACTAGATAGGTGTGTAGTTAAATGTTTTGCGTACATTTTTCTTATCTCAATAATCAATTATTATTTTTTTTATCCTAAAAAAAATTCTATTGTTAAAAATAGTTTTAATAAATAATTTTTTTAATTATACAATTGAAATATTTAACAACTCATTTTTTATATTTTATTGTATACTTATATTTTTAATTAAAAATAAATTTCATATGTTTTCACTTTTGGTACATTTACATTTATAAATTACAAATTAATTATGACTTTATATTATACAAATATATATCATTATAAGAGCTGTTAGTTGATTATCTAAAAGTTCAACAATACTTGTATAATCTAAAATAAAATATTCTTTAAAATAATATACAGCAAGTCGCTGAAAATAATGTGATAAGTCTCGAATAAAAAAGTGTAAAAACTAAGAATATTACAGGTATAATACTTTATTATGCATATAACTTGAGCTATGACTTAATTACTGATTAGTATGAAACATTGAGACTTTGAGGGCGAATTACGTATAAATATGGTAACTAAGACTTTGTCAACTTAGTTTTACTAGCATGTGGTTAAAATAGGTTTTATATAATAGGAATAATAGTAAAATACCAGTGTTAAATATTTTTATATAGTCTCGGTCATCAAATTTAAATATGATTTTATTCAGCTAATAGCCTAATACCAATTTTATGTTATTTTACATTTTTACGCCATGTGGATGCCTAATTGTAATAAATACTAATATTGCAAAAAATTTAAAATTAAAGTTATTGTCTTGTCCGCGGATAAATGTCACTACTTTTTTTGTTGATAGTAAATACAACCGACTCATTAATTAAACAGACCGAGCCCTAGTCAATAAAGTGCGAGAGTGAAATAAAAAAAAATTCATAATATTATACAGCTCTTCACGCCATATAGCAAATTATATAGACTATATTATAATATAGTAGGTACACTGTACAGCTTGGTAAACGTAAACATTTCCATTTTATCCTCGACATACTGCGGGATAATATGTTAATGAACCCATACGGTATACTAACACATTCACATTCCCCCGAGTAGATTTATTTTCCTACATCCGAGGGTTATTTGGACCGATTAGTATATATTATAATACATTAATTATACATTTAAACGTATACTTTAAAATATAATAACATGCAGATATGTAGCATATCGACGGATGGTAATTAAATTTATTGTTATTTCGTGACGCAATATATCATATATATGAATGCCAATACACAAATGGTCTTCAATCTTCATACTATAATACTAATAAAAATAGAATATAGTGCCAAAAACATATTAGATAATTCAAAAATCAATATTGGACCAGTTATAATTATCTAAAATTAGAAACAATTGTCCAGTAGATCATAGATTAATCTATACATGTAATCAATAAAAATATTGTTTTGTAATTGGTATTTAAATGGTAGTTAATATCAGTACCTAACTACCGGAGGAACTCAAAGAACAATAGGTGGTTATTTTTATATCAATATTTTATAATTTTTTTATACTTTTATTAGGTACCTATATTATAATAGTTTTAAAATGTAATAATATAAGTACATATAGTTTATGTAATAGTTGAAGCATTTCCTATATCAACTATACCCACAGAGGGTATAGGTATTTAATATTATATATAAGTAGGTAAGTACATCACAACGAATGCCTACCTATATAAGTACAAGCTACGAGTACGTAAGACTTTAGGTCCTAAATACATAATAGTATAATACTGAACAATAAATATTAAATATAGTGACAAATTATGAAAATTATTATTACTATTATGCCACGCGGAATGAGTAAATAACAACATAATAATGGATACCGAAGGTCATCAAAATGCCACACCTATATGTGCGCCGATCGTTTTGACATTCCAGAACGTTTTACACCACCACATAATGCATACCTATGTAATATACATACACATTACAACCTGAATACTTGAATACAATATTACATTGTACGGCCATATGGGTATACATCAACATGTAGCTGGATATATTATAATACATAGGTATATAATATAAGGTATCGTATTAATTAGTGATAACAATAATATGCGTATTAACTATTAGGCATAGCCACGATTAGGTATTTACTATGCAATCCGTGCCATTAGGTCCTACGTCACGTTTTCGCATAAATAATCACGGTGTGTACGTTAAATATAAAATGTATTATGTATGTATTATAATCGGTTCTTTGTTTATATGTAAGTATATACAATAATGCGTACACCCAAATTAATTTTGATCATTCCGAGCAGACAAACATTGATTATTGTCCCGTCACAGCCAGTGCAGCACGTTGAGAGTTAAGTAATTTATAACTTTAAGTTAAAATATAGGTACATATTAAATATGGGACACCATAATATATAGTGTTCGACAACCTCTTGAACCAGAATCAAACAAGCCGAATCGTTGGAATTTCGAAGCAACGCCGAGTAGACACATATATGAAATAATAATAGTAACACCGTTGAAGTCTCCGAGCATGTTTTCGCGATCAACAGCACGGAAAACGTACACGAATACTCGTAGGAACATATTTATTATTATAATAATATTAAAAGAATATGATATTTTTTACTAATCTCGGAGTTGTTGGTAATATAAGCGACTGGCGTTTTCCATTCGGCTTGAAGTGGTTTTCATCACGTTATGGTACCAATAATATCCATAGGTAATATAGGTTGCATTGTAGGTACCTACGTCTAATCTTAGCGAATATATATCGGTGCATATATAGATATAAAATACACGATCGTGCATTCGTGCACTGACATACTCCAGTGAAAGGAACCTGCTGCTACAATACTGTTGTTGCAAAAATCTCCGTGGTACAGCAGACGTAGTCTATCGAGACGAATTATATTTACCTATGGTACATAGTAACTACCTAGCTATAGGTCTTTCTGACAATCTATATAATAATATATTTACAAGTGATTGTATCAATTACACGGTACATAGTGTAAATTATGATACCTATCGCTATCAGTGGCGGATCTTACACTTAGATTTGCTATTAAGAATTTATTTAAATATAACGAGTTTGATATGTTATAATAGTTATAATACGTTTGCCTACAACGTCTGACATAATAAATAATATAAAAGTCTATTCAACCATTAAATCCACTACTGATGATTTCGTCAAAATCGCGAGTTTTACGTACCTCGATAGCAACGACCAGCAGCAGTGACGAGACGAACATGTGTGAACAGGTAGAGATATCTATAAATCTGGATCAATAGTCTGGCTGTGAAGACGCAGGCACCTCGAACTGCTACGACAGTTGTTACAATTATATATATTTTTTTTTATGTCCACAGGTATATGGGCGTGCAGTGCCAATTCGTTGTCGTCGTTACGCCGTTGACGCTGATGATGATGTGCGATGTTCCCCTCAGGTCTTTTCGGTCCACGAATTTCCTCGACGATTGCGGAGGACTGCGGTACACAATTTGCAACACTAATATTTAGTATGCAATTTGCGGCGAGGATGCTTGAAATTTTATTTTATATCTACCGTTTGTCCTCCTCGGGCGGACGGACGTCGCGGGTGGGTGAGAGAGACAGAGAGAGAAAGAGTGAGAGAGAGATAGAGAGAGAGAGAGCACGCGCACAGCCGTATTGTTTTTAATAACTATATAATAGATACTACCTTGCTGACCACCTACAATATAATATAGGTACACCGGTACACGATCAAATCTATAATATTATATCGACTACAGTCGATCGTCGACGAATAATAACGATCGATAAAGGTACGCGCCGCTGGTCAGAATAACAATAATAATAATAATAGCACGGATCTCTCTATTCGTCTGGTATGACAATAATTGTTACAAACGATCGGCGATGAAGACGATATGGGCAGACGAATGTACCAAGTATGGGTGGCGTACAACGCGAGAGATTCCGACGGATTCGGCGACTGTACTGACACGGGAAAAGAGAAACACGCACGGCGGCGGCGGAGAAAACACAAAAACGCGAAACGCGAAACGTCGAATGTCGGCGTGTGCGTGCGCGTGTGCGCGCTGTTGCAGCGGTTGTGAAAGCCGCTCGCGACCGTCGTCGTCGGAGTGTGTTTAGTATATACCCCGTACGGCTCCTCCAAGTAAGTGCGACGACGTCGACGATGACGATTGACGATGATGATGATGACGATGATGATGATGATGATGATGATGATGATGATCAATAATAATAATAATACATACCAACAACTGTGCGCGATACGCGACCGGCGAGAACAGGTGCCAGTCCGCCCTCCCTACCAGCATTGTTGTCGTCGTAGCACGTTCGACTCTGGTTACTGGTTAGTACCTATCTACCTGGCGGTGAGAGGCCGCGTTACGATACAAAATATGTTACATTATTGTGATATTATGTACCTATTAAATATATATATATACGTAGAGGTACTTCAACCAGGCACCTGCAGCTGCAGCTGGCTCTATTATAATATCCGTAACCTATTACCTACCGACCTACAGTACGTAATTTTTATTACTATTATTATTATTATTATTATTTATTAATTTCATGTTCTACTTGAGTGATAGTACTGCCGCCGTTACAGAGTGACGTGTGTGGAACTGACACATTTTACGGTCACACGCATAGGCGTCACTATAAGAGGTATGGAGAGGTACTTTTGCTTCCTCGAAAAAATAATATATTAGAAAAAAAAAGTGACTAAATAGCTGATTTCTCGCAGATAATTATTTTTGCTACTCCAGAATTTTGACTCTAGTGACGCTCATGGTCACAACTCACATGGGCATATTGAACATTTGGACTGTAGTATAAATAAATAGGCACCAAAAGAGGACCTGCAGACTATATAAATATAATATATACCTACGACATATTATAAGACCAAATATATTAAATATTTACCCATTGTTTTTAAGGGACTTAATTGTTCGTTTTCACAACAATTAAAACATGTTTAGATTCTGAGTGAATCGATGAATATTGGTTTTACAATGATTGTTATACACTTACTGGCACTTACTGGCTGCAGCAGTCTTTTTTTATAGCAGAAAAAATGCTTTAATATTGCGATAGTGGTAAAATTATGTGAATATGGTAGCAAATTGGATACTTTGTACTTTTGGGTAGGGGGTCAAACGTAAAACATTACAAGGTACTTAGTTTTCAAAATAATCTGAAAAAAAAACAAACAAAAAAGAACTAAAGGAAAACGGCCAACGGGAATATTGTCAAAACACCCGTTGTTTAATGTAATTGAAAAAGGTATGATTATTACCTATTAAAAAATTTAATAGATTATTTAAATTTGGATTATCTAGACATGATAATATTTTCCAAATATTATATGGGCTAGGTTCTATGACTGCCAACTATTTGAAATAACGTACCTAATGTAGGAGATATTTTTTAAGTCTATTTTATAACATACCTATAGTTTAATAGTAAAAAAGTAGATAACCGCTCTACTAAACAGTAGGACTTAGATGACGAGTGTACCTCGTCATTGAGTAAGACATTGTTATGTATGTGTTCAATTTAAATTCAATGATGAAGCATTGTATACGATAAACAATACTGAGCAGACTGTCTAACCTATATATTTCTATATCCATATATATAAACGAAAGTGTCCTCTTGATTCATAATCAACGTAGAGCCGAACCTATTAGAGTTATCAACTTGACATTTTAGGGTATAGATTATTAATATTATAATTTCACCGTGCAGTAAGAAAGGATTTTGCAAAATTTTGAATTTAAGGGGTTGAAATTGGCAAACATTTTTGGGTAAATTGTATACCTATATAGTATATACGTAATGGTTGCTATTGGTCATAGGAGAAATAATTAGTATAAATTAGTATTTATTTGTTATTGGTTGATATTGGTTATTCAGGTAGATCAGGTACAAGCTTGCGTCAAATCGAATTTTCGAACATTACTTATACCAGGGTGGCTGAGTTGCACATACTGCAGCAGTGCAGCGAGTTACACCCAAAAGAAGTTGAACAATCATAATTTTTTTAAAAGTTGTAATTTTTTACTAGTAATAAAGTACACGGTATCAGATGGTATTATATAAGTATTTATATTTTATGATGTATTATTTAAATTGCTACTATAGTAATTTATTTAATTATTAGTAAAATACGGTATGCTGAAATAATTGTTGTCAAAAACATTGCATAATTTATTATATTATTATTAATATTTAACAGTTATAATATTAAATATTACTATAAATTTAGATACATTAATATATTATTGTTACTAACTTAGTCAATCACTACTTACCGAAAAACTGTATGAATAGGATCGTGTTGTAAATATAAGCCCTACAGTTATTCTAAATACTTTTAAAAAGTTTTTGGTTAAATTATAAAATATAATATTACAGGTACGTATAAAAGTTTCAAATGCATACGAAAAATATTTTTGAATTAGGTAGGTACAAAAAAATAAATTAAACCGTATTTCTTCTTTTAAATATATAGAGTTTATTCATTTGTTTAGAATTAGTGGTTAAGTACACTATTTACGAGAAACACGAGAAACCTTGTATTTAAACTTCAGACTTGACTTAAAAAAAAAGGATGGGCAAGTGGATGTCGCTCTGCTGTATAGCAGGTTACAAGTGGATTACTGTTCAATAGATGGTATTAGATTTCAATTCAATGATATAATATCATTGTATACGAAAAATAATTCTGAGCTGAGACGGTTTATCAGAGTGAATATTTTATAGGTATTATATTTATATTTTAGATTCTGAGCGGAGCGATGAATGTATTGATTTTACAATGATGTGTGTTTTTTTTTATTTATGTATCTGTAATCACCTTTTGGGGCAGTAAAGCTGCTTCGATTTTCTTCAACAGTATCTTTTCTGATAGGAAAGTGAATCTAGTTGGTACTTTGGGGGGTCAAAAGTTAAAATTTCCCAGTAGTTTTCATGAGCGCCGTGAAAAACAAATGAAAAATTAAGGGAAAAACGGGAATTTTTACGGAAAACCAATTTTCGAACAAAATCGATTTTGGTTTTTGGTATAACTCTAAAAGAAATGACCGTAGAGACATGAAATTTTGACCAAATGTTTATATAAACATTTTCTACACCCATAGCATTTTCAAAATATTCTGACTTATTTTGAGCTGTTAACGGACATTTTCAGTTTCCAATTTTTTTAGTTTTTTTTTCTATAAATGTCAATAAAATTTTATTTGTTGGGTAAAAATCTTGAAAATTTAATAGTAGGCTTCTAATATATAGTTTCAAAGGCAGATGAAAAATATTAAAAATCTGTAGTCACAATTTTTTTTTATAGGTAATCAAAGTTCAAATTTTTACAAAATACGTAAAAATGACGAAAATGTGCAATTTATTTTGAGTTAGAAATTCATAAAAATTTTTCTTTTTAAATCTAAGGTTTGAAAATGTGATACAAGAATCCTTATAAGTTTGCCTAATTTTATCAATGAAAAAATGTTTATAAGCAAGTCAACATAAATTTTTATGAGCATTTCAAGTTCAAATTTGTACAAGATCTTTTTACGGATCATTTAAATTTTCATCTTTTTTAGTTTTTTTTTTATATAAATACCAATAAATTTTTATTTGTTTGGCCAAAAATAATGAAAATTTAATACAAGGCTCCTGATATATTTTTACAATAGCAATTGAAAAATATTAAAAATACATAGGCACACATTTTTTTATAAGCATTTAAAGTTCAAATTTTGACAAAATTCATCAAAATCTCGAAAATTATCAATCATTGTAACTAAACAATTATAAAATGGTCAGTTTTTATAACTAAGGATTAAAAATTTAAAATAAAGATTCTAATAAATAGTACATACTGTAAACAAAAAATCTAAAAAATATATAAACACAGTTATTTTTGACAGATATTTTAAGTTCAAATTTGGACGAGTAAAAGTATATATTATAATATTTTTCCAGCATCAATGATAATTTTAGGTTAATAATTAAATAATAATATGAATAATATTAATTCAACTTAGCAGCTACCGTAAAATAACAATATCAATATAATTTAAAATATCCTAGACTGACATAATATCATCTCCGCTCAGAATCGTTTTTCGTATACAATGATATTATATCATTGAATTCAAATGTAATACCATCCATTATGCAGTGATCTACTTGTAACCTACTGTACAGCAGAGCGACATCCACTTGACCCCCTTTTTTTTTCTTATTATTAATATGGTAGCCGATTAGTTGAATTATTATTATAAAATTACAATAAAATAACTAAAATCGGTATTTTTGGTTATTTAATATGTAATTTTGTCCAAATTTGCTAATAAAATAACTATAAAAAAAACTATGGGTTTATATTTTTGAGATTTTTTTAGTAAAGAAAACACTATATTTACGTAGATCCTTGTTTTAGATGTTCAATCATCATCTATAAAAGTTGAACATTTTATCAATTTTAAACTACAAAAATAATAAATCATTTTTAAATTTTAAATTTGATAAACATTGTGAAATATCAAACTTTAAATACTTATAAAAAAAATTGGGACTATGTAATTTTAATATTTTCAACTACTATTGTAAAATTATATCGGGTGATGCCTTGTATTAAATTTGTCAAGCTTTTTGCCCCAACGAATAAAATCTTATTGGCATTTATAGAAAAAAAAGTAAAATTGTCAACAGAATATTTCCATAAACAGCTCAAAATGAGTCAAAATATTTAGAAAATGTCATCAAGTATAGGAATTGATAAAATAAACATATGATATAAATTTCAAGTATCTACAGTTATTCGCTTTTGAATTGCAGCAAAATAAGAAAATCGCTACCTACATGAGAAATTGAATGAATATCAAATTTGAACTTCAAACGTTCATATAATTTAATTTGACTTTCAGGTAGACATTTTTTTTTTTTAAAGATAGCCAAACTTATGAGGAATCTTGAATTACATTTTCAAATCTTAGATTTAAAAATAAAAATTTTTATAAACTACAAAATATGAAGTTCAAATACATAAAAAAAAAAAATTTGACTATCTGTATTTTTAATATTTAGAAATAACTATAGTATAATATCTTATGTGTAATCTTATTTTTAAACTTTCAAGTTTTTTTACCAATTAAAAATGTTAAATGTCTATAAATAGCTCAAAAAAAAGTCAATCATTTTTGAAAATTACATAATGTACCTACCAAAAGAAAATGTTAGTATAAACATTTGGTGAAATGTTACGTATCTACAGTTATTCGTTTATGAATTAAGAAAATTGTTTGATTATAAATTATTATTTTATCCGTCCAATTTCTTTAAAATATTAACTTCAGACGTTTGCAAAAAATATTTATCGAATAATTACACTCATTTTTTTTTTAACTCCTTATTCTACTAATAACAACTTATGAAGAAGCTTGTACTGCATTTTCAATTTTTTTGACCGAACGAAAAATCTTTATCGGATTTGTCAAAAACTAGTTATTTGTAATTTTTGTTTTTTGTCCTACACTATGCAAAACAATAAACATAGGTAATATATTATGAAAGTGGGAAAGTAGGTAACAGTTCTGCTGTACAGTAGTAGTCAAGTGTACCTCTGAATCTTAAGTATCTGTGGCTATTCGTTTTTGAGTTACCTACACCAAAAAAACAAAATCAAAAACTGGTTTTGAGTAAAGATAACAGATTTCTTAATTTTACTTTCATGATTTTTGATCAAGAAAGTATGTTATGGAAAAAATGTAGATTTTTTAAACTTATAAATTTGTAGTTTGTAGTAAATGGGAAAATAATAAAAATGAGCAAGTAGGTCGTAGTTAAGTAATTAAATTAGTTTATTAATATAAGATACAGATATAGGTACTATGTATTAATGAGATAGATCCAATATCGTTCTCAAACAGTATAATGATATTTAGCCATACATTTTATTTTAAATTACGAGACCTAGAGAGTTGGTTATTATTTTATTACAAGGGCTTGTCAAATAAATTTAAAATAATCAAATTTTCCTAGATTTTTATTTAGTACCTAATTCATGTTTTTGAAACTGAAGACCGGATTCTGTGGTTTAGGGTTTCGTTAGAAGTGCAGTGAAAATTTCCAGACCTTTATATTTTGTAATTAATTCACTACGGACTTTTAAAGTTGTATCAACACCATAAACACAAATACATAATATATACATATTACACACACACAATTCACAAACCACATTGTAGGAAACCCTACTAAGAACTGTATAAGAATCAAGCACCAAAGTCAAAAATGCGTTTAATATGTTAAGAGGACTACAAAGTATAAAGTAAGTTCTATAAGACGTATAGTATAATTTAAGTATTAAAATATGGTTAAAGTTTTAGATACAGACCACTAAAATTTTGTATAAGTACTAAAGTACCTACTTGAAAAAATATGTGTTCTGGTTCAGAAAATTTTCCATTTTGTGGACTGTCTAAACTCTAAAATACAATTTGATTTAAACCTATTGTAATAAAACAAATACGTACACTAATAATTCTCCAAACTCCAACAATTAAAAATCAAAAAAGTGATCTATATATATGCCAACCCTGACCTGCAAGAGTTTTTTTTGTTTTCCCAATTATTTTAAAAGTAGGTATTGAGAATTTTAATTTTAACCTATAGTCTATAAAGTTACCTTTTAGGATTAATTTACTGTCAAAAACTACTCTTAAAGTTGAAAACGGAAGCAGTTTTTTTACTACTTTCTGTGTATATACGGATAAAAAAAGTACACGGCATTGAAAAATCAGTAGATATATATATCTATCACCCATCCACAAGTCATTTATAAATATAATTTTTTAAGATCAACTTATGAAGAACCTTTTATTAAATTTTCAAACTTATTTAGGTATACCTATTTGAACACAAAAATGTTATCATTCATAAATTGACAAATTGAAAAAAAGTAGAATAAATTTAAAATAGTTAAAAATAGCACAAAAAAAGTCAAAATATTTTAAAAATTATATCTTTAAAATTGTAGTATAAAATATATTTAGTGAAAAATACAAGTTAGTCTACATATTTTATTTAATATCGAATAAATTGTAAAGAAAAATCGATTTAGTGAAAAATAGTTTTTACATAACATTTCCCGTTTTTTCTTAATTATAAATTTTAGTTATTCCCAATTATCTTGAAAAGTATAAGGATTTCTGTTTTGTCCTCTTAAGTACCTACCAACTATAGATAGGTACAATTTTCTACCAGAAACCACTTTTGAGGTTGAAGAACAAATATAATTGTCTACTGTAAAAAATGCGAGTGTCATCGACCCACGCAATTTAATTCACGATAAGTACCTACCAAAATAATAAACAGTAGTTTGGTTCGGCTGAACGTACATTTCTATGTTGCGGGTGGGCCAAAGAGAGGAAACAGGTATTATAGTGCGCTGACGTCATTGATCCTCTTATTAATAATGTACCTTGAGTCACTTAAGAGGGTATACCAAAATAACTTATGTAACGAGTAACGACCAATAAAATGAGGCGAAGCGGTTAAAATTCGTAATTAATTCATTATTTTCATATTTGTTGTAGAATTAAAATAAAATAAAACTGCAAGTAAATACATCAATTTTTAATCTGTATAATACTATAATATATTAAAGCTATGCTGGTGGGAACGGACACGATAAGAAGAAGAATTAAAGCTATGTCTGTTTGTCCTTTATGCTTTCCTATATCATATGCGGCTACACTAATCACTATATTGAGGTATATTTTTTTTCAAAAAGTAAAATCAAAAATCAAGTATAAGCATCATACTTACTACCTATCTAAAATAATAAGATTATGTTATAGTTGTCCTAATGGGTTAAAAGACTTAAGTAAGTTCGCTATTTTGTTTTAAAAACATCCAAAACAATTATTAAAAAATAGGATTGACTAGTGTTGTAAGTGGTCCAAGTGAATCGTATAATTTGATAAAATCATATTTTCATTGGTAAGATTTTATTTAAATAATAGTCTACATTTTTGTATGATGTTCATGTGGCCAAGTGACCAACTTTGTAGTTGCTTATATAAGTTATGTATAATATAACGTGTGTGCTTATTAAACACCTTAGACGTAATTTATTAAATAATTTCTGTGAATCTGCCTCCATATGTTAAACTAAATTCTTGGTTTTTGTAAAATAACTATCAATAAAAAGGTAGTAGGTACATAATTTTCTTTTAAAAAGGATATTGATATTATGAATGGTTATAATTATTCCTCAATAGAATCCAGTCGATGGAAAAACTTATTTGCCATCGCACATTACGCCTAATTTATTTTTATAAAAAACTGTTAAGAAATTAATTATTAGTAAGTATATTATTATAATATTATAATATACCAAATGTACCTATAATTTAAATAGGTGTAGGTATAATACTAGACACTAGTATATTAATAATTAAGTAATAATATTAGACCCTGTCCCAACTACTGAACTACCATCTGATAATTTATACGGGTACCTACGTATTTTGATCGTTTCAATAATAATTTTATTATTTTTATTTAGACAGCTCTCTCATCATTACCAGCCATTGTCATCCAAAACTATTTATATTTATGAATTATAAATTATAAAGGAAATAATAATGATGACGGGTTCTACAAACCGACGGATGAATAACAATATTTATTAATTATATTTTGTACTATTTTGGAAACACCTCAAATTTTATCGTTTTCCGGAACTGTTAGTTTTTAGAAATATAAAATTATAAATACTCGTATAAATAGTATAATACATTTACAACATCAAGGAAACTTGATGAATCAACTAGGTATTATTATTTATTACCTAAATGGCTAAATATATTATAAAATAGTTAGATACATTGGAGCCGAAAAAATCATTTACAACAAACATCGGTTCCGGTTTAGGTTCCTTAGAAAATCAAAATAGGGTTTCGGTAATGTCCCTGTTCCAATATTTTCAAAAGGTTCCGGTTAGAAAAACAGGTATTTTTAATTTCGGTTCCAAGCCCTGTCGAATACACTCCAGCAGTCCAGCGAAAGTTTCTGGCATATATAAACATACACCAGTGGCGCCATCTTTTCAGTCAATAATATAAGATTTCACAGCATTTGCTTAATTTTGCTCTAAATTACAAAATATGAATTTGAAACATGGAATTTTTGTTCCTCTAATGCTCAAGATGTTCTTGGAAATTTCTTATTTCGTTCCCTGTCATACGCATTATTTTGCAAAAAAATCAAAGATGTATTCAAATAAGAGTAATTTATTAATACGTCGATAATGATTAATTATTGTATGAATATTTACTCATTGTTGATTTCATTGACTATTTAAAATTGTGGAGATTATGAGTATTTAATGAGCACAGTTGGGAATTGGGATAGATTTCCTACCTAGAAGGCTAAGTTGTACCTACTGTATTACTCTAGGCTGTAGCTCATCGTGTCCGTAATTTACTGCAGGTTGATTTCCTACTTAATATACTTCTTGCGTATTGCCCGCGGACACCTACCTAAATAATCAAATTGCACGTAAATCAATTTTAACTTGAGGTGACTGACTTGTTGGACACTCAAACCAGTTTTTTTAATTTACACTATTTACATACAAAAAAAGCATAAAGAATATGATATGCATTAAAAAAAAAATACAAATCTTTAGCTGGTTTTCGCCGGCTGGGATAACTAGGTTTAAATAAAAAAATTAGCTTCGTAGTAATAGTTTTCAAAATAACGAAAACCACTGTTTACGGGTGAATCAAACACTGTAAGCATTGCAGTCAGTAGTCACCCACCACTTTTCGTGAAAGTTTTGGTTCTTAACTATATGGTAATTGGTAGGTAGTAGGTACCTATAGTACCTACCTATTTATTTTGTATACATTATGTTATATTATATTCTAATTATTTATCTAATTATAATAACTAGGTAGGTAATCAATTTACAAACTATTGTTTTTCTTCATTGTATCTACTTTAAATAACTTTTTACACAACTTATATTTAGAACGAATTTTTGGAGAGGAATTAAAATTTATTTTTAATAAATAATAATCTTAGTTTAGATTAATTAAAAAATCTTTTGAAAGGAACCAAGTATTGATTTTGACTCAGTAAAAAAGTTCTCAACATAAATCAATAGAAAAAAATAGAGCCAACCAGCAATCAGCAAGTTGAAGATTTAAAGTATTTTATTTCTCCAAAAGGTGAGGAGTAAAACTAGAACATTTATTGCTTTTTAGATTCACCGCACAGTTTAAAATATATTTTAAATAATCAAGTATGTTGAATTTATATTTTTATTTAAAATTTATTAGCACGGTTATAATTCTATAGATAAGTCGTAGTTGTATAATGTATAACATTATATTAAACTATCGAACAAACTTATAAACTGCATAATATTGTGATGAATATAATACAATTTTCTATAAATGCATTTATATATTATACAGATTACACCTATCTAATTTAATTTTCCTTTATTTGACTTAATACTATAATGTGAAAAAATTTGTTTTGATTATAATATCTACATATTGAATTTGTTTAATTCTAATTTTAAATGTGGCACAGTAGTTTGAATAGTAATTTTTTTGAAATAGATTAATTATAAATAATAAAAATAAAATGAAAACAGAAAAAAATGAAGAAACTAATACTACTAAAATTGTTTTTTATTGGTAAAGTTTAATGTTAGAAGAAATAACCATAGTAATAATTAATAATTAGTTTTATGTTTTAAGCCAGATTCACAGCTACATCACATGTTATGTCATGCGAGGACTTGGTTATATAGTTACAACTGGTTAGGTTAATATATATAGTTAGTTATAATATATAGTTTAAAAGTTGAGCTGTAGTTAATAATTGGAATGCTCAGTTGAAACTTGGTCATTATATGATACAAAAAAAGTATCTCAATAAGATTTGATCGACATGACACAACACACGGCATTGCTACAAATCCGGATTTTACACTTAATAAATAGTGACTTTGATTATTTTTAGAAATGTAATTATTATTATAATAATACAAATAAAAGGTAACTAATATTATTATTGAATAATTAACTTATATAACTATTAAAAACAAAATACTTTTAATCTTTTATGATTTCATAAAAATGAAACGAGATCACAATAAGAATAAAATCTTTCTATAAAATACAAATTGAATTCAATAATCAATAACTCATTTCATAGTTTTAAAAGTAGAAAATAAATTAATAAGAAAACGATTAGTTTATAAAGTTTTTTTTTTTTTATTAAATTTAAAAGAAAATAATTATTTTTTTTGTTTCTTGATATAAGTTTCATGTCCTCTTATAAATTTAACAGGAATTTTATATTGATCTGAAAAAAAAATATATATATTTAAAACAAAATATTATAAAATCAGATCAACTCCACAGGATTGGGCAGGATGTTCTACATTTGTAAGACTTATAACTTATACATGCTCTATATATTATGCACACTAATAACATGTTTGTTATGAATTGATCATAAATGGTACTTTTAACAGGTAATTATTATATTTGTAAAGAACTTTGCAATTATCTATTAAAAAATAAAATACCTAATAAATATAGTTTAAATGTTTAAAATTTTAATTACAAAGAAAATATGTATTATTGATATTATTTTATCAACCTTATTATTTATTTATTAGTCTAATTCAGATATTTAATCTTTTTTTTTTTCTTATTGCAAACTAATGGCTTTCACTAAAACTATTCTAAATGAAAATCAGTAAAATATTATAATAATTGTGTACTAAATACTAGGTCTTATCTATTATAATTGACCATTCATTTATGAAGACATTTTTTTGATATTTGTTCCATCTATAATCTTATAAATAATAAATAGATTATTTTTAACAATTAGAAGGTATACATTTTAATGGGCAAACTTTAACTCTAGGAACAACGAGTTCCTTCTTTTTATTACTGAACACTATCAAAGTTACAGCCATTTTTAGCCTATTATAAGAATGTTAATGAATTGTAATAATTTTAAAGATTTTGATTTATTTTACCATGACATTAATCATCTAAAATCAATTATATTTAAGTAAATTTATTGCTCATTGCTGTATTTTGTACTCGTGTTTAAGTATTGTCTATTATTTTATTACCTACTGTAGTATTGAAGGTACTATTTGCCTTCGGGGCATTAAATAAATTATTATTATTAATTTATCAATAAATTTATAGCTGTTTTTTCATTGTTCCACAGCAGAATAATTACTGTCCATTGCTAAATAAGAAATATATTGATAATAATAATTATCATAAAAACTTCAATATGAACCACAGTTCTCAACCTAAACCTGATCGATAAATTGCGTATTTTTGGGTATGAATTATTCACAATTTAATACTAGGTTCTTTTAGTTTTATTTTAATTACATCATAGTCATATATATAGTTATATTATTATCAATAACAAAAATGAAATTTTAATTATTTGTCAGAAAAAAATTTAATTTTCTAGCATTTTCTTACAATTCATTTTTATAGAAAAAAATATTAATTAGTTTACATTGCATTTTTTTTATGGAGTCTCCTTTGTGGATAGTTGGCAGTTAATTTTCAATTATATTTTTTTTATTAACCAACATTTTTACATATTGTTAATGAGATTGATATACAAAACATTGGTAGAGCATTATATGAAATAAAATAAAATAAATAGTAAATAAACTAATAGAGCCATAGGACAACGTTAAAAATTAAATTCATAGAACTAGTGTCACATCAAACTGTGTTTAGGCTAATTGTGGCTATAGGTGGTAGAATGGGTAGGAACCTTAAATATGGAATGGTTCCTGGAGAAGTATGCAGGAACATAACATTTTATTCTGTATATAAGGTCAGAAGCATCCAATGCCCCAATGAATTTTAGCAATTTAGTATAGAGCTGTAAAACTAAAGGTCTACATCTGAACTACGAGAAGCACCAGTAAGAAGAATGTTGACTTTATTGTATAACATTTTTATAGATCGTATTAATGTAACCATATGCGATAAAAAATATAGGACAATATTATCTATTTAAGTGAAAAACTTCAATTATTTTATATGAGTAAATAACTTATCTATGGTAATATTATAAAGATAACAATTCTACATTTGTTTGTCTCTAGAACTACTTAACTGATTTTAAAACTTTTTTTACCATCAAAAAGCTACTATTCTAAGGATCTATGGCTATATTTTCAAGTGGCCCTTAATTTTTTTTATTGTAAATTTAAGAATTTTGAATGGAACTCGGATAAATAATATATTTTAGTTTATAAAAAGGTTGCTATTGGTTCCAAAAAATAAAATAGTTATTATGGTTGAATATAATTTCAGACCTGTATTAAATATTTGATAAAAACCATTAAAATTACAGAGTTAAAAATCTCTAATGGATATTAAGATGGGATAAATCAACGGGCATTAATTAATGGGTAATTGTTTATTTTAATATATTATAATTGTTGGATATAATTAAAAGCAATGTACTGCAAAAACATCAGTCATTAATAGATGTAGTATGTCAAGGGCACAATATCCCTAGCTTTTATATTCAATGTTGAAAAAAAAAAAACTTTTACATAGTCTTTAAGTTTATGTATTAGGTATAATATTAACAAAAATAAACATCTACTTTAAATAAATAAAGTATTTTGAGATTCAAGATGATCGATGTAAGTTTTAAAGTTTTGAACACCATTACACCGATTATTAAATAAAGAGTTAAGCAAAGTTTGAATGATATAGAGTTGGCATTTTTAAGGGAAACAAAGTGCATGGGGTCAGCTATCATTACTATATATTTTAAACACTTATAATATTATAAACTTGCCTGTTAATAATTTATACACAAAAAGAACTTGAGAGCCTTGAATTTGGACTTGTCTATTTTGTGCATTTGGTATATCATTAATAGTTGTACTGGCAGCTACACCATGTTGACATTCTTTACTAAATTTTAAAACATCGACACCATATAGCTCTAAATTATTAACTAGAGTCACCTGAAATATTGTTGTAAGATAAATTAATATTATTTATTGGATCACAGTTTTATTATGCTCGTAAACATACCTTTTTGTTTCCACTTCGATTATTAACAGTCATTTCAATATGACTAATTTTTTTCTTTAAGTTTTTTTTTGTTTCAGTATTCAGGACTGATATTTCAGTCCTATGCATTATTTTTGTCACTTCTTCAATTAAATCTTTGAAGGTTATTGAAGATTTGTCTTTTCTTTGAGATAATATTTTTTTTAAGACATCATTTGTATTTACTACCCTAAAATAAAATAAATTGAATTAGTTGTTGCTTAATCTGGACAAACCAGGCGGAGGTTTTTTCGGACTAAGCAGGAGCCACAAAAATACAAGAAGAACATTTAAAATAATAAAATATATAATTTGAACTGTTATAATACATTAAATACTAATATTATACCAGCATGAAATATATTATTAGTTATAACTATAAAAGATATGATATTATTTTATAAAAAAGGAACAATAGTAACTGCAATCACGGTGTTACACAAGTTACTCAAGTTAATAAATTATTCAAACTACTGAAAAAGTACCAGGTATAATAAAACAATATATTCATGTAAATGAAAACATTATACACTCCTTATTTAAACGTTTCTTAAATTTATATTTAAAGGCTTCAAGACTGATGTTCTGTCAGTATCATCTACAAAAAATGCATTAGAAAATACTGTTTGATAAGGTTTGCAGAATTATTTTAGAAATAAGAGGTGGTTTGGATTTAATTACAATTATTGTACTTAAAAAAAAATAGTTCAACGACGTTTATACTAATACATTGAAATTGGTACTCAGAGCACTGTACTCGACATAAAATTAGTCATGGTCTTTTTATACAACAACACTAACAACAATTACCTATTACTCAGAAAAATAAGATCATTGACTCCCCCCCCCCTCCACACACACAATATGTGAAACTGAATTGGGTAGTAAAAATAAAAGAAATACATACGAAGGGTCTGTTTTATCTTGCAATTCATATTTCTTAATATATTCTGTAACATATCTTCGAATAGATGATAATGGTAATTCATCTCCTTTCCTAAAAAATAGCATTTAGGAATATTAAAGTTTACTAGTAATATTATCAATTGATAGTTCTAAAAAAATATTAACAAACCGACAAAGAAATTCTGAAAATATAGGATATAATCCTGGTGTCACTATATAAATCTCTTTTACTGGAGGTGTATATTGATCATCATTTTCTTTCAACTCGGAATTTTCTTCTGTATTTATTTCTTGAAATTTACTATTACTATGAATGACCTGGGTTATTTCAGCAATACCATTACTACCAACATTAAATTTGATTATACCTTCTACATCCAATAACTGTAAAAACGTTGTTAACTTTTTGAAACTAGTTTTTTTAATATCAAGTTCTATTCCTTCAGGACAAAATGACATAACATATTTTTTATAAAATGTACTAGCTAAAATTGGCAGCATTTCTTTTTTAATACAATGCTTTAATGCTTTTAATGAACATGTCATTAGCAATTCATCCATTTTTTCAATAACAGTTAGGGTATCTTCTAACTGATTTGGTATATCATTATTTAATTCAGGAGCATTTTTAAAAGAACGTTCCATCATTAAAACTACATCAGGCATAATGTTTAATATGTTGGATTTAAAAAGTTCATCTTTGTGATAATGTAACACTTTTAAACAGATATCTTTGTTCTTTTCCTGGTTTTTTATAGTATTTCCATCAATTATCAAGTATCCAATAGCAATAATTTTTTCACATAAGTTGGTACATATACTTACACACTGATCAACAAGCAACGGAATTAGTAAATTATCATTATTTACAAAAGTTAAATCTTTTATAGTTAGTTCTGATGGTGAACTGAGTTTGGATTTGAAATTCTCATGTAATATTAATCTGGGGACTATGTGAGGAAATGACCAAATCATAAACAATGTTGGATAATATTTGCCTTTAAAATCGAAAACTAGCGCAACTTCTTGGGCACAATAAATCTTGACTATATCATTGGTGCAGGTTATAACTTTTAACTGTGACAATTGTTTATGGTTCAAAAATTCTTCCAGCATTTCAAAGGTTAAGTTAAAACATTTGCAAATGGTTGATTTGAGTTTCTTTCTAAAATTATAATACAAGTATTCATTATAATAATACCAACTAAAATGAACTTTTCAAAAAAAAATGAAGCATTTACTGATCGGCGCCTTTTAGGGCAGCATTTGATTTGATGCGGAATTCGTTTTTGAACATAATTGACGCGACTGACTATAATCGATTGTTGATAAACAATTTTTTGAACAGACAAGTTTTGCGTCCAAATAAATCCTTTAGACAAACGATATCCTTAGAGTGCTACATTACTACCATGAACTCGCGGCAATAGTTTCCAACCTGTTAAAAAAATTAGCGTAACAAAATTGACAGAATATTATATTATATTGTTGAGAAACAACGCATACTTCTTACCAGTATTGTTCTATGCTTTTGCTAGTAGGTCGCGAAGAATCCCACGGTTTCTGAAAACTGAATAGTCGCAATCGTTGAAGAATTAAGTCTTATAGTGCGCAGAAAATTAAATTACATATTATTTATAATTTATATCATGAATTCAAGTACTCAATATTGTGCATCAAGAGAATTTGATTTGATGTGATAAGGACTCGCACTATCGTCGGCGTATCAACTGTCCCGTTATCACAAATCATGTCCACGTGATAACAAGAACGTCCGGGCTGATAACGTTCACACGGGAAAACTTGTTGGTGGCACTGCGGCAATCAGTACTGTTTGCTGTATCGTTGGCCCGTACGGTGATTGGACAATGGTCCGGGCTCGGCTACAACTCTCGACGACAACAACAACAATTACAGCTGCGTAATTTTAACGGTTTTTCTCCGGCAGCTCGGGATTCTTGTGGACATTGTCTCTTTCCGTTATAACTTTTAATTGTATGACCAATGGCGGGTTCAGCATTTGCCCGAACGACGGCATAGAGTCGCGACCTTTCGTGTTGATATAAATCGTTTTTTATCGATATTATTTTTGTGGTTTTATTAATTTTGTGACTATGTATTTGGAACTGTTGGGCACCTAGTCGTAAGACAACTTACCATCAATAATCTTGCCGAAGTTTGATTCTTTTCGCATCCTCTGACCATCAAGATGTCTCAATTTGTTGTAAGTATTATGATCTGTGCTCACTGCTCAGTAATTTTTATACAATTTGTAAACGGGCTGCTTACTGGTCCAGACTAAATACCATTCTGTCGACTAACACTGTAATATCGATATAATTAACCGCACAGTTTAATAAACAGATTTCTATTAAGGTTGATGACTGTTTATTCATGTGAAAGGACGATGTTTTCTGAGGTCAGATTATTTAAGCACATATTAATACTATGGAGCTTATATTTATGTAGTGGAAAGAATTGTACTGAGAATTAATGTTTTAATTTAATGCTCATAACGTATAATTTCCTATCGGTTAATAAAGATTTCCACTAACTATCTACAAAGTACTGATGTAGACACCTCCAATAGTCAGGTAGGCACGTCATTATAATTCATGGATTTTTCCATTGTTGAAGAAATGGCAACATTTAGTTTAAGACTATGATATTGTTCTGGTAACCTTTCTTTAAATACCTATAGACTTTTATTGTTTCTTCATATTTTCCGCCCAGCAATAGTATTGACTTGCTGTTTTGTTCATGACATTTAAGAAGATGTCAGTGCAATATTTGTTTTCTCTCAGACCCACCCACTCACTCATTTAATATAACAAATTCACGTAAAATTGTTTTTTTAATACTTTGAGTAGGTAGGTAATATTAGAATAAAATCACCTAGGTATTCAGTGGCGGTCAAACAATTTTGTCAGTGGGCTGATTTTAACATGCACTGTTTCATTATTAAAAATATAATTTATAGTTATCAGATCTTAAACATTGAAAAAAAAAGGTCGCGGGGGTTTATGCCCCCAACTCCCAAACATTTTACCACCATTGTAGGTACCTATTACAAAAATTATAGAGGACATTTTTTCGAGGGTATAAGTCAAGTATTAGTTTTATATTTTATAATTATTTAACTTAAAATAGCAGGTATGTGGGTGTTGCTCTGATATACAGTAGGTTAAAATTGGGTCATTGTAATGGATGGTGTTAAATTTGAATGATATAATATCATTGTATACAAAAAACCATCCTGAGCGGTGACGATTTGTCAGTCTTGGATATTTATAATTATAATTATATTTACTGGGTAGCCGGTAAGTTGTATTAATATTATTTGAAATTATTTGTATATTATAATATTTGATATAATAATGTACTTTAAGAGTTTCAAGTACCCACAAATAACATTTTTAAATAACAACTCAAAACTAAAATTATTCTTCCTTGTTTAAATATCTAATTTTGTCCAAACTTGAACTTCAAATAACTATTAAACATTTTATACATTTTTGTAAGTAACATTTGTAAATTTTAAATTTGATAAATGTTGTCCACATTTATTTTGAACTTTAAATAGTTATAAAAAAATGTTAACAGTAATTATAGTTGTAGGAAAACAAAGACAATTGTCAATTATTAGAAACATGTAAACACAATATATTTTTATCTGATTCTTGTGTTTGTTTTAATATCTAACATATACCAATACACATCAAAATATCTATTCCCATAACTTTCTTAAGCCTTAATAAATCCTTTCTATAAAGAATTTGTATCATCAAATGAATCTTGTTTTACCATTTTCTTAGTTGGAAAATAATATAGATTTTTGGTATATTCTATATTATCTAAATAGTTTGAAGTCTTAATATCCATGTAAATATTTTTAGATAATATTTATGGAGCATATGCAAGGTATTTTAGATTCTGATGAATGTATTGATTTCACAATGATGGTTGTGTGTGTGTGTGTGTGTGTGCTCATCGTTTGGGGCAGTGAAACTGCTTTGATTTTCTTCAACAGTATCTTGTTCAATAGGAAAGTGAATCTAGTTAGTGCAATTGTGAGGTCAAAATTTTGAAGTCCTAATAGTTTTCAAGAGAGCCGGGATAAATAAAGGGAAAACGGAATTTTTACCCAAAATTGGTGTTTGACAAAATCGATTTTGGTTTTTGGTGTGACTCTTAAATAAATTTCGCATATACACTTTTTGTTTATATTAGTATTTTCTATACACAATGAAATTTTCAATATTTGTTTTGAACTGTTTATGGACATTTTCATATTCTAATTTTTTTAGTTTTTTTCTATGAATGTCAATAAAATTTTATTTGTTGGGTGAAAAAGCTTGAAAATGTAATACAAGGCTATTAATATATTTTAACAATATCAGTTTAAAAATGTTAAAAATACATAGGCAAGATTTTTTTTATAACCATTGAAAGTTCAAATGTTGACAACATAATAATATATCAAACTGGAAATTTAAAAATTATTTTGCAGTTTAAAATGTATAAAGTGTTTAATAGTTATTTGAAGTTCAAGTTTGGACAAAATTAGATATTTAAACAAAGGAGAACAATTTTAGTTTTGAGTTGTTATTTAAAAATATTATTTGTGGGACTTGAAACTCTTAAAGTATTATTATATCAAATATGATAATATACAAATAATATTAATACAACTTAGCGGCTACCGTAATAATATAAATTTAATATAAAATATCCTAGGCTCACAAATCGTCTTCGCTCATAATTTTTTTTTTTATACAATGGTATGACAGTAAAACTTACATTAATCTCTAAAAGACCTGTATACAACCCGTCAAGTGTTACGGGAAAAATACATTAATACCTTTATATAGCGTGCACTCTAAATAGCAGTCAAATTATAAGATAAAATAATTGAAAATAATATGTACATATGTATGGTTTTCCAAATTATTTATAGCAGCTTATAGTTATCTTAATAAACTTTTATGATAACACTATGAACACGCCAGGTCCATGTATTTTATTATGTTTCATTAATGTTAGTTGAAAACGTTTTGAAGTGCGTAGTTATAATGAGGTTGTTAACCAAATAAAACAATTATCTCTTTTTACTCTTCAAAAATTTGACGTAGATGGCTTTTAATTTATTAAAAACAGCAGAAATTAATTTCGAAAAAGTTATTAAGAAAATTTAAATTTAAAACAATCTAATATTATTCAATATTTTTAATTTTAATATGTTTATGATATACAATACTTTTAAATTTTAAATTGTGCATACATACATACATACATATAAGTAAATAACTCTTGTCATAAATACATTTTTTAGTATGTGCATATTATTATATTAAGTTTTTATGTAATCTATATAGCAGTTATCTAGATTATATTGCACTTCTATTAACGGCCACCTCTAAATAGCGGTCATTATTTCCGGTCCCTTATATGACTCTTACATAGAAGTTTTAATGTATATCGTAGAATTCAAATTTAACACCATCCATTGCAGTGACCCACTTGTAACCTACTGTACAGAAAAACAACACCCACTTGCCCACATTTTTTTAATTATAAATTTGTTAACCAATTTACCAAAAAATAACATACAAATCTGAAAATACAAAATTAAATACTATCTAAATGTTTCAAACATTTTACTTAGAAAGCTAGGTCTTATAATTAATAAAAATAATTTTATATCTTAAAATTATTTACAAAATTAAAAATTAATAATCAAAAACCTTATTTTTAAAGTAATTTTACTACTTAGGAATTATGTATTTCATCAAAACATAATGCTGTTACTAAAACACTATAATACTGACAATTGTGAAAATTTAAAAGATACAAAAGAACAGGCAAACTAATTATTACCTATAACAATATTTGGCAATATGCTGTAAATAATGTTAGAAATATTTAGGTATTTGTGATAAACTGACAACTAAAGGTTACAAAATTAATATTAATTTAAAATTGTTCATTATATTGCATTCTAATTAATTATGTTTTCTGTTACTTTTAGTTTTTCAATGTCTGTCATAATTTATTAGTGTTAATCTAATACTATCTATTTACTAAATATAATAATTTTTTATAACTTTTGTGTAATTAGAATGTAATCAAATCTTAAAATCAATGTTTATTATCTATATTATCTAAAAATTATAGCATTACTTTTTTCCTCGCTTTTTTCTTATTTAGATTTTTAGTATAGCGATACTAAGCATTTTTTCCGATTGTAAACGAGTCTAGTTGGTGTATTCAAGAGGTCAAATTTAAAAATTCCTAGTTGTTTTCAAAAGTGTTGAGAAAAAACAAAAAACTTTTTATTGACAAAATCAATTTAATTATTTTGGTTAAATAAATATCTGTAGATATATGACATTTTCATCAAATATTTGTGAAGTATTTTCTATACCTACTGAATTTAAAGTGATTTCCAGATTCTGAAAGTGCGTAAGATAATATTGACTGCCGCAACGAAGAAAGTGGTAACTCAATTTTACAATTTTTTTCAATCTGGTATAACTGTTTATCTGGACTTCAAATGAAACTGAGTAGCAGAAATCAACCAAAGACATTCTACACAATAAGATGCAGTTACTGACGTCTTCATTGGAAATTCAGAAAAACAGTAATGACTAACTGAAAAAAATTAAAATTGTAAAAGTTGTAAAATTGAGTTACGATTTTCTTCGTTGCGGAAGTCGATATGTTCCTTTCCGAAAATATTTATCTCTAGGGTTCAGGTTTTTAGATGCAAAAAAAGTTGAAATATGATGTGTACTATTGTTTTCTAAAAAATATATACTACTTTATATATTATATTCTCTTTTAATTGAAAATTATAATATGTAAGTATTTTGTTTAAATTTTAAAAAAATATTCCCTAATCCCTGAAATATTAAAAAAAAAAACTTTTTCCTGTAAATTCTGTATTGAACAAATTGCTCAATTTTTTTACTGTTTTAAAACTGTACACTCCAAGTATATGTAAAAACTTAAAAACCTTTAAAGTTAAGCAATTAAAAAGCTACATAACATTAAAAGTTGTTATCTAATCCTAGTCACTCAAATTACCAAAAGAAATCTAGATTTTAACAGTCTTTTATAGTTATTTTTGTAAGGTTAGTATAATAGTTAAAAACAAACTATTTGAAGATAAAATTACATAACTTAATAGTTTTGTACAAAATTAAAATTTTTTTATTAAACAATTCATATTTGAAATTTATTTGAATAATATTGTCTTAACTGTTCAATTGTTTTAGACTGAATTTTCACCTCCCGTGAAATTTAAATCAAAGCACGAAGATGAAGCAAAGACAGTAC
This sequence comes from Nasonovia ribisnigri, assembly GCA_027563435.1. Lineage (NCBI taxonomy): Eukaryota > Metazoa > Arthropoda > Insecta > Hemiptera > Aphididae > Nasonovia > Nasonovia ribisnigri. The sequence goes on from JANEHU010000491.1 coordinate 172,960, forward strand.
TTGAGTATTATTTAGTATTAGCCCCATTTCAAAAGCAGACTCAAGTAGAATTTTCAAATATAAGGATTAAAGAAACAGCTATTAGATTTCTGACAGTTGTTAATTTGCTTGACAAACCTAGACAGGTTAATAATACTTAATACTCAAATTTTTAAAATTAATATAATTAAAATTCTTATTGATTGTTTTATTTTAATTACATTGTTACAGTTTGTTTTGCCTTCTTCAAATGATGGTATACATTTTGATGTTTATGAATTCACCTTACAACCAAATTCACAACGTAAGCTATCAATTACATGGCAACCATCTGTATATGGAAACATGCGTAAATTGATTAAAATAGAAGAAGTAGATAACAACAGAAAATATGATTTTGTTATTTTGGGAAATTGTATTGACCCTTTACACAAAAAATTAAGAGTAAGCCAACTACGTGATTTTTCTGTACCTATGGTCTATACTCCTGCCCGCGAGGGAACTACCGTAATCCATGCATCAATACCTATATCAATACTGACAGTCGTGGGTGCACTTACCTGATTTTCTCAGGTGTATATACAGCAGATCAAAAAAACACAGAGCAAATACATTGCATCTCTACATTGGTTATATTGTATAGTATTATAAGTGTTGTTTCTTGTTATTTATTGAATAGCAAGATTAAAAAATATTTTATAAGGTAACCATTGTAACTGCTATCGCTACATATACACAAATGTCAACAATGTCTTGATGATCATGGTCGACCAGTATGGATTGGTTTTTGGTGGGGGGAAGGCATGCTCAGAGACTGATGCGATTTTAAGGTCGATCTCTCGTGGGCTGGAGTATATTGATATCATCTCAATAATTGTTTTTTATTTTATCAACTCAAATTTTATAAATTTAATCTATTATTAATTTTTTCAGGGTTCTTCTGTGACATTAGCAAAGTCAAAAAATTCAAATTTGGCTAAAAATAAATTTAATGGTGGTCAGAACAAAATAATTTTGAATAAAACCAGATTTGTTAATTGTGCATCAGAAAGAGTTGTTTTAGTTGATAATGCCACAAAAATATCTGAACCTATCCAATCAGACATTTTAGACTCTCCTATGAGACGGCAAACATATTTAGTTGGAGAAAAAGAAAATATTCCAAATTTGGAAAACAACATGACTGACTATGACACAACCTTCACTAGTTTTGAGCCTTATTTTAAACGTTCAGATAAAAATCATCAATACACCACCACATTCAGTAACCATATTAATACCCAGAATACAAATTTTGATATAATGACTGACGATTCACTAGATGAATCACTCAATAAATTAATTAGCACTAATTCTCCATTTAATGACTTTTTTTTAACCCCATTAAAAAGTACAGAAAACTTAATTTCTCCATTCAGTACCACAAAAAAATGTAATAGTTTTGGTATAGCTGATGAAAATATAGCTTTTACTTCATTCAACACATCGCCATTTAAGCCAATAGATGCTTCGACCGCAGCTAAGATATACACTCCTGATAATAGAAAACCAACTAGAGTATCTGTAAACCTTTGTGAGAAATTTGAAGAAATACCAAAGAATAAATTAAATATTGATAGTGCAACTTTTATCAAAAATATCAGCACCAATAAATTTGCATTGCCTCTAAACATTGAACAATCTTTCAGCAAATCGCAAAATCATGAATGCACTACCACTTTTACACCTTTGCATCATACAAGTAACTTAACAAAATTATAAATTAGAATTAATTATATTTATTTATCATTTTTCATGTTTTAGCAAATATTTCAAGAAGTACCAAGCCCAAAAAACCATCATTTGTTATTAAAAATTCTCCTTATTATAAATGTAGCCCAAAATCATCAATAATTTCTAAGAATAGATTGAAACAATATAGTAAGTTATTATTATTTATATATTAAATGGTTTAAATACTGTATTATTATAAAAAAATGTATCAACTTATAATTATTTTCCAAGGCATTCTTAGTCCGCGGACTAAACATTTGAGAACCCCAAAATTGGATAAGTGTGATCAATACCTCAAGTGCTTAGCAAATCCAGAACTTGTATATCACAATAATGCTGAAGATCCGTTCTTAAAAATGTATGTTGAAGCAAAATCTAATTTATTACAATTATATTATATTTTAGTTTATAAAACATAATTTATTTTTTTTTAAAGTAAAATTTTATTGATTGTGGATATAAATATTGTACATATTTGTATTTCAGGTCTCAATATTATGAAGCTGAATGGTTGGATCGCCAAGAATCTGATATGATTCGATGGTTAAATGCACTGCTTATGCCAACTGATAAATTGGCAGATGAAGAACAATTAGATGACTTAGAGCAAGCAGCAGTGGCTTGGAAAGAGGCATCCAAGACAAGCCATAGGAATAAGCCTATGCAATTTGCTACTCAAAAGGATTTGTTTGTGTCACAAATATACAAGCAGTGTCCACAACAATGGAGTGCGTTGCGGAAAGCAACATCAAATCTTATTACATCAACAAATGTGGCATCTGTTTTATCAAAATTAACCATATCAATAGAAAAAGATTTCATAACAGTACGAGATGATCGTCAAATACATTTGGATTTAAGTGAGATTTTGTTTGATTTTAAAATTGTTTATATAGTTAATAATTACAATGTATTTTGTCAGATTTAAAGAAAAAAATTGTGGATTTGTTAAAATGCTTTAATCCACTGTGGTTACGAATTGGTTTGGAAGCAGTGTACGGTCAAATAATTCACATAATTCCTGGATCTCATGACTTAGATGGTCTTGGATGGTTTATACGTAAAAATTTGTTTAATAACGATTTCATTAAACAAAAGTTCACCAAAACCAATGTTCTTCAAGTGAACCTTCCTACATACAATGTAAAGAAAAATATTAGGAATTTAATTTATTTTTTATTGAAAAAAAAAATATTTTTTATATTGCAGATCGCTATGAAAAAATTCATCTTGAAAAAAATATTTATGCTTGTATATTTTTTGGACCGTGCTAAAGAACAACAACTTATCAGACATAATCCATGTCTTTTCAAAATAGATTCTCCTTATAAAGTGAGTGTATTAAGAGGACTTAATAATGGCATTTGTTGTTTTCGAATTACAAGTGCGTAACATAGGAAATTTAAGCTAAGCACGTCTAACTTCAAAATTAGAGTGAATCTTAATGTGAAATTTTATGGGAGAACATTATCTGTATTTGTTTGTGGGTTTTTACAATAGGTATTTAAGTTTTTTTATCAAGTTTTGTATATATAATACAGCGTAAATTGAAAATTCTCAAAACTCACTTAATATAAATGTAAATTCTGTAAATTTTCTATGTTATGTACTTTTAAAATAGAGACAACAAATGCCAGTGTTATGTACTCTTAATCATGTTTGATATGATATACTTTATCACAAAGCAAATATTATTTTTATTTACAGAGTAGCCATGAATTCTTGATGGGATTTTGTGCTGACATGGTAACAGCTAATGGAGACATAAATCGTCGGCTACGTAGTATTGACTATAATTTGACCCATAAACAAACCCATTTGGACGAAGTTAATTATGCTGTTAAATCATTAAATGACCTTAGGGATGGCACCAGAATCACTAAAATCGTTGAACTCTTGTTCAAAGGAGAACCACTGTCGCAGAAACTAAGACTTCCAGCTATATCGAAACTGCAGAAAATTCACAATGTAAATTTGGCATTAACAAGGATATCTGAACATATTAAGATCGAGGGAAATATAAGTACTCGTGACATTGTGAATGGTCACAGAGAAAAAATGTTATCACTATTCTGGCAATTAATTTATAAGTATTTAACTCCCCGATACAATAAAGCAGCAAAAACAATTCAACATTGGTGGCGAAACAATAACCTCAAATTAGTTATAATAAAAAGGATTAGAGCTAAGCAAACTTTTAAACGTCATTTGGCTGCTACTAAAATACAAGCTTGTGTCCGTGGTTATTGGACCAGAAAATATTGGCCACAAAAACAAGCTGAATTAATTGAAAACCGTAAAAAGTTACATCTAGCGTCAACTAAAATCAAGCAATATCTACAAAATAAACTTAAACTTTTGACTGAAGACCGAAAACAATTTGTAATTTTAAGAAGAACTACAGTTTTTGTTCAAAGAACATTTAGATCTAAAATTGCAATGAAAAGAGATAGACAACAATTTATAAAAGCTAAAAAATCAGCTTTACTAATTCAAAAAGTGTATCGTGGTTTTGTAATCAGAAAAAATTGGTCTCAAATAAAAAATTCCCTTGTAATAGAAAAAGTGAATAGAATTAATGCCATTAACGTTATCAAGCGCTCTCTTAGAAAGAACTTACCACCCACTGAAGATGAATTGTATTATAAAAATTTATTGCATATAACATTGACCCTTCAAAGAAGATTTAGGGCAAATAATTTGATGAAAATACAGATGAAAGCATTTATTATGTTGAAAAAAAGTGCAATAGTCATACAACAAAGATTTAGAGCAAAACAAGACATGGTAAAACAAAAAAATCACTATTTAAAACTTAAAATGTGTGTCCTTAAATTGCAGGCTGTAACTAGAGGTTACATTGTGCGGAAACAATGGTCTGCGTTACACGCAGAGTTAAAAGCTAATAGAACACATTTAACAAACTGTAGTAATATTATTAAGAGAGCTTTCAGAAGTAATCTTCCATTAACAGAAGACCGCATTCAATTTCTTGATTTAAAAAGATCTGTCATTATTGTACAAAACCGATTCCGTGCTCTGAAAGAAATGAAGCTACAAAGACAAAAATATCTACAACTTAAAACTGTAACTCTTAAATTGCAGAGTGTGGCTAGAGGATATATACTAAGAAAACAATGGCCGTCTTTAAAAAATGAGTTAATGGTAAAACGTCAACGTTTGATCAATTGTAGCAATATAATTAAAAGGGTTCTAAGGAATAATCTCTCGTTAACAGAAGACCGCATTCAATTTCTTGATTTAAAAAGATCCGTAATTATTGTACAAAACCGATTCCGTGCTTTGAAAGAAATGAAGCTACAAAGACAAAAATATCTACAACTTAAAACTGTAACTCTTAAATTGCAGAGTGTGGCTAGAGGATATATACTAAGAAAACAATGGCCGTCTTTAAAAAATGAGTTAATGGTAAAACGTCAACGTTTGATCAATTGTAGCAATATAATTAAAAGGGTTCTAAGGAATAATCTCTCGTTAACAGAAGACCGCATTCAATTTCTTGATTTAAAAAGATCCGTAATTATTGTACAAAACCGATTCCGTGCTTTGAAAGAAATGAAGCTACAAAGACAAAAATATCTACAACTTAAAACTATAACCCTTAAACTGCAGAGTGTAGCTAGAGGAAATATAGTAAGAAAGCAATGGCCGTCACTACGAAACGAGTTGATAGTAAAACGTCAACGTTTGATCAATTGTAGTAACATAATTAAAAGGTTTCTGAGGGGAAATCTTCCAGCTAATATCAACCGTTTAAGATTTCTTGAGATTAAGAGAGCCACAACTCTTATCCAAAGTAGATTTAGAGCTAATAGACAAGTAAAAGAATATCGGATATTACGTATTAATGTTATTGTGATTCAAAGAAGGTTCAGGGCTAATGTGGCTATGAAACAACAAAAATTAATTTATGAAGACACCAGAGCCAAGATTATCAGACTACAAGCATTCTTTAGAAGACATTTGGTTCTCAAAAAATGGCCAGAGACTAAATATGAATTGGAAGCTAATAAGAAACAATTGATTGCTGCTAGTAATACAATAAAAAAGTTCCTGCGCCTTTGTTTGTCGCCTACTCCTGATCGTTTAAGATATATCAAACTGAGACAGTCTGTAATGAACATCCAGGCAAGATATCGAGCCATTGTTGCGATGAAATCAGCAGAACGAGAGTACTTATTATTAAAAGATAGTGTGATCATATTACAAAGACATTACAGAGCGTACAAAGCTATGTTGGTACAAAAACAAAGATATGAGCTTCTGAAGAAGTCTGCAATTGTATTGCAGACTCATGTTAGAGGATACTTGGCCCGTAAACGTTGGCCACAGTTAAAAGATAGTTTAGAAGCTCAACATAAACTAGAATTTGACATTCTAGAGGTAAGTTTTAATATTTTATTTTTATAACAATTTTCTTTTCTATGTCTAGCTTGGCGCAAATTAACGCGGCAGCTCGCATAATAGTTATTGCTTTAAGTATTTGAGTATTTTGTTCTCTTCTGCTTGTCACGCATATCGCATTTTATCTTGAGGAAAATTATCCTGTTCTTTCTAAACTTGTCCAAACGTTGTATACTATAAGATTTAAACATACACAGTGCAAAAGGTTGTTAGCTGAACATGCGTTCTTATTTGAGTTGAAAATGGAAATGCGAGCTGCCGTTCAGTTACAAATATGGACCAGAAATGTAATGTTGAATCGTAAACATTTACAGAAAGAGAATGTTGCGGCATCTAGAATACAAGCTATTGTCAGAGGATTTTTGGTAAGAAAGAAGTTACCCAAGATCAAGGAAGAATTACATAATCAAAAACTTGTGCGAGCTGCAACTTTGATACAGGTAAATTGTCAATATTACTCATACAATCTTACAACCGAGTATAGGTTATACGTGTGATTAAATTATTTAACAGGCCATATGGAGAGGTTATACTGTAAGAAAGAGATATCAGTGTAGACGACAAACAATTAGAATTCCTCAAAAGGGTGCCCTCACATTGGGCAAACGACACAATGACGTGGTTGATTTATTAAACAAGCAAAAAAGAAATGAATATTCGTATCGGGAACTTGCTACAGTTTTCTGGAACTTAGGTAGTATATCTTTGCTATATTATAGAAAAGGTTATTAAAAATACTTAAAAATTATTGTAGACAAGTAAAATTATAGCGTAAACTGAAATTGATTAAATAACAATTATATTAACAAATTTATGTTAATAATTTTGTCTTCTTACTACTAAAACCTTGAAAAGAAATAAAATATTAGATAACTAAACTTTTAATAAATACATTTTGTTAGACATTATTTAATATTATGTATATTCTAATAGTCTAGTGTATATTTTATACATATTATGCAGATTAAAATAGTTATACATTTTTATTTTTGAAACCCTTAAGTTATTTAAATTGAGAGAAAATATAAGTGTCTTTTATAGAATTTTTTTATGTTTAGAAGTAATTAATTAAAATTTTTAAGTTATATTGATGATTATTAAATTACTTCTGTACAAAATCTTTTATATTAAAGCTAAGCTAAAATAAAGAGTAGGTAATTCAATGTTTATTTGACCTTTTATCACATATCATACCTATGGTTTTTTTAGTGCAATGTTTTGTTTTTAGATACATGTACAACCTTATCCAAAGAGCTATGCTTGAAGACATCAGAAGGTATGATTGTAGATAGCATGTTTCACTTTTTGCATTATTCCAACCAGTCGCAACCAAGTATCGAAGCAAGGGAGCCAGTAATCCGCGTGCTGACAAATTTACTTAAGTACCATGAAACCTCTTGGCACATCTGGGTGGTGAGTCCTTAAACAGCTATCCATATTTTTGTTATTATAAATTAGGTTGTTACAATCAGTAGGGCTCTCTAATTTTGTATAGTATTTATTTATATTACACATAAGATTCAACATCTTCCTAATATTATATTGTTGTAGAGAACCGTTAATGCTGATATGGTGAAAGACCTAATCAAAATGATGAAGACGTGTTGTGGCAAAATCAGCTCAAAAAAATTGTACTGTTCAATTGCTACTTGGCTTTGGATAGCCCTACAAGACCCAGAAAAAAAACTTGTTAGTATTTCTAGTTTTATATAATTTAAGAGGAACACTATACCTGCATGCATTGTCTTCGTTCTATAAACTCATTACATAACAAATTGTATGTTATGAAATATGAATCTCTATTTAACTCTGTTTTGTTTTATATTAGAATAGACCTTATACTAATAGACAGAACATAGTATTAGTTCCAGCTGCCACGCGTGGTTGCGCTGATCAAGGTAGTAAATAGTATATTGGACATATGCACAACAACTATTCTACAACTATTTTAAATTTCATAGTGCGCCTTATTTTCCTATTTAGGTTTTTACTGTTTCTATTAAATTCATCAACTATTGTCAGAATGGAATAATAATGTATATTATACAATATACATGATTTAAAAAGTTAAAACCTATGCATTATACATTTTGTTGTATGAAGAATATTATATTAACCGTTAATAACAATGTTTTTGTTCACAAACAATGAAATCATTGGTGTGCCACTAGGAAAGACACCTCACTACCCACTTGGATGTTCCGTCTATTAGTATAATGTCTGAATATTAGAGTAGATTGATCTGTAATCAAATTGAAATGTGAGAATATGTACAAATCTCATATTATTTTTTAAGTGAGTTATGACCATTTTAAAATTGTTTTCAATATTCTTACTTTTAAATTTTCTAATCCCTCATTCAGCTCTAATATCTAGTGGTATTTTTATCTCATGGCTCTCTGACCCACAGATAACAAAACAAATTTGTGTTCAGTATTATCAACTTTATTTTGTTAGCTTTAATATATTGCTGTGAAATATCTATATTCTTGTGTTTAATTTTTTTATATATTAACATTTTTATACAAATTTAGTGTATGAAATTTTTCAAATTAAAAATTCACATATCTCGTATTAAAATATAAACACTTTAATGAATCCAGCGTTAGAACATAGATAATTTTTCAACTTTAAGTTTGATAATAGTTCAACTCACTCTTATACTAAATGTTTAAATCTAACAACATTAAGCTGGTTCTACCAAACACAAATTTTCTATGTTGCCCGTGGTTATAAAGAGAAAATAAAAGTGTGCAAACGTTAAAAATAACAGAGTTAATTGGAATATCCAGAATGTAAAATTGGCAATGTTATGCGTTTATGGGGCGGGTGTAGCATCCTCATAATATAATTATGTCTTTCCAAAAAGACTAAATTAGTCTTCAATTAAACCCAGACATTTTTTAAAGTTATCATATTTATTTATAATTATTACTTACTCACATATTGCTTGTTTGGTGTAAATATATTTTATTAAAAAAATACATACAACTAACATTAGTCATGACAAAATATTACCATTTCATTAATTTTATATATGTTTAAAATATTCTATCCATAATAAAACACATTTAAAAAAATAGGGCCACCAATGTATACCTTGAAATATTCCCAAATAGCGCCCCTGTATCCAACTATTTAATTAGCACTAGGTTATTATATTAATTATTAAAATACATTTTTTTTTATCATAACAATACTTAAACAATGGTTTTGTAATAAATAAATCAGCTTTTGCTCTTAGATGTATCCCATTCCTAAGATTACTCCTACCATATACTAAAATGTAGAGAAATGTCATCTTTGAAATTATCCACTTTGTTACAGTACATCAAAAAAATTCCATCCGTCATGGTGGACTTGAAATTCATGATGGATACTTTGAAAAAGAGGTACATATCATCTAAAGTGGACAAAAAGACCATGGTTTTACCTTCGACGCGGCCTACATGGAGTATTGGCTCTAAATGTCAAAAGTGTTTTGACTCTGACTTCTACGCAACAGCTCAAATTTGCAAACTGTTGAACATTTAAAATAATTATTACATATTTCTTATGGTTTTTTTTCTTTTTATCATAACATTTTATTATTAACTGTTGATTTTTTTCTTTTTCTGTGTATATATAATAATTATTATCATATTTTAGGAATTAAAATACATTATTTTATACTTTCTCATTTATTAATTGATTGATTTATTAAGATAGTGTATTATAAGAGTAAAATAATTATAATTATTTGAATGTTATAAAAACAACACGACTATCCTAAATAACTGAATCATTTTTGACATTAAAACTGTTAAAGATTATAGATTACAATCTATATAAAATTTAATTTTAAATACAATATACTTGTGATTTTTTTAAAATTGTTTTGACCTTTTTTAACATTAATATCACCTTTCACTTGAATATTATTTAGATCTATTAATTATTGAGAAAATCAAAATAATATTCAGTGATTCATTGCTAAAGCTAATGAGTAATGATAATGATAGCTTAAAAAAAATCATTATAGGTACAGAGAGTTTCGTCAAATAAACTAATAGAGATTCCGCACTATATTTTTTCCAGAAATATGAAAGAAAAAACCATGATAAAATACAAGAGTGGAATCTAGAAATGAAAAAAGGGACGAACTAGACGAATAAATTTACTTCTAGTACATAAAAGTTATGGCATTAAGTTTAAGTTTTTTATAGTGAATAAAATATTCATCATACATGGATATGATAAATCAATAATAATATTATAGACTTTAATAACATAATTACCTTTTATTGCATATAATATATCTATTATATAATTACGTAGGCAAGAGTGAATTATTTTATGCACCTTAAAGTTTATCAATTAAAAGATCAGTTTTGTCTAATAATATAACTAGATAAGACAGTAGTAGGTAACTACAAAAAAATTAAGACTAACCATGATTTTGCAAATCTGTCTTCGCTTTTAATTCATAGTAATTATTGTATATACGAATAATTGTGGGTACTTAACATTTTCACTAAATGCTTATATTAATAGTTTGCTTAACATTTTTTATACTTAATTACACAGAAATATTTTTAAATTATGTTGTTTCCTTTTGATATTATAACAATTTAAAAATAAGCGGATGACAGGGTATTCAAAAAACGATTCTGACTGAGACAGTATGACAGCCTATAATATTTTATATTATATTTATATGGTTATTATTATTTATTAATACGGTATCCGTTTAAGTTGAACTAATACTATTTGCTTATTATCATATTATTTGTATATGATAATATATAGGTACTTCAAAAGTTTCAAGTACCTTCGAATAAAATATATTTTTAAAATTTAACAAAATTAAAATCGTGTTCTTTATAAATATCTAACTTTATACAAATTTGAACGTAAAATAACTACAAAAAAAAAAAACAGTGTTTTCACCTTAGCTATAACAATAGAAAATTTAAAAACATTTTTAAATTTGTAAAATTCTAACTTTAATTGCTTATAAAAAAAAATTGTGCATAAATGTATTTTTAATATTTTTCAACTGATGTAACAATATATCAGGAGACATGTATTCAATTTTAAAGCTTTTTGACCCTCTGAATAAAATGTTATTTAATTAAAAATAACTAAGTTGTCCGTAATCGGCTCAAAACGAGTCAAAATATTTGAAAATTTTATCAAGTATAGTAATTGATAAAATAAACAAACTGTGTAGATTTAAAGTATCTATAATTATTTGTTTTTGAATCACAACAAAATAGAAAATCGCTACATCAGAAATCAAGTAAATATCCAATATTGTAAAAATTTGTTGCAAAAGGTTCAAACTCATAAAAATGTAATTTGACTTTCCAGTTGCTACGTACGAACCCTATTTCGCTCCTACATAATATAATCATAATACATAACATATAATATACTATATATTATTATCGCACACATAGAGGAACAGAGATGATCTCAGTGTTGCGACGAGACCTTGGGAAAGCAATAACTATTATTTAACGTTCACACCAGTTAGCATAAGCCACATGGGGAGGGGGGGGGGTGAAACTGTGAAAGGGCCAATTCGCAGAATTACGGAAAAGCAATAAAAAGGATACTGTAATAAATCCGTGGGTCTAATGAAATTTCAGTGAAGAAAACCCCGCATCGACCATAAAATTGGCCAGCCACATCTGGGGACCCACTGGCACTACCTACTCACACAGACACTATAGTGCCGCCGTTCATATATGAATTAAGCTAGGACAAGCTAATTCTGGGGATCAACTACAAGGACTGTGGGAAACGGCGGCACCCGGAAGGGATAAGTAGAGTAGAGGATTCGCACTACATATAGTAGGGACCTGAAATGGCCCATCTCCGTGATCTCGCATACCTAGCTATAGTAAGAGCACCTCCACACCAGACTATTTTTCAAAATTAACAATTGGACTTAGAAGATTTCGATCGACGACATTTTCGGGACTTGGAATATATCCGAGCAATCGTATATTTTTTAATAGCCAGCAACAGTCGTCGGTTCAACATATACTTCCTCCAACCACATTTGACACTGTTTTCGACATCATTGTTTATTAGTCATTGCAATAAACGATTAAAGCGCAATTAGCGTTGACTAGACTGCATTTTTTTATCTCAACTGACAACTACACTTCTTCCTATCCTGTCATCGTTCTGTAAGCGTTCTGTAAGCGGGCGTACGCTACACAGTATACAAAGTTAATAAATATAGGCAAACTTATGAGGTATCTTGTATTACATTTTCAAATCATAGATTCTAACTCAAAATAATCTGTAGTTTTTCGTTATTTATTAGGTATTTTGTCAAATGCAATATTTAATTGAACCCCCCTTCCACCAATATATTTTATAACCCTACGCATTTGCGCGTTAGTGAAAATTACTCTATTTCACCCAGATTCATATGTGTACATAAAATAAAGAAATAGTTCTCTGGATTTTGAAAATGTTATGCTTTTTTGCATCTGAATTTTTGTGAACAGAAATTATTTCTGTTAAGTTTGTTGCAACATAATATGACTTTAATTATTCCTTATTTTTTGTTAAAATATTCACCAGCAACGCAGACATGAATATAATGTATCTAAATATGCAATTAAAATGAATCTATATAGGTATGCTTATATATGAAAACATCATTTTTTTAGATTCTAAGCGGAGCGAGAAGCTAGTTGTTTTACAATGATGTTTGCTTATTTATTTTTTGTTTTTTATTTTATGTCCTGTAAAGTATATTTCTACCAGAAGGAGTGCTTCGATTTTAACATATAGTATCTTAACAAATTGGATCAAGATGGTACTTTAAACAGAACTTTCGATTTTATCAATAGTTAATTAACGCCACTAGAAAGATGACCTTCGAAAAATTACGAAAAAACCGCTAAAAACGGGATTTTAATTGTTACGCTTATTGTTTATCACCATAGAAACGAATATAATTTTAAAAAACTTCTTAAAATTAATTTTGAAATTTGTGAACAGCGATATTTCAAACTTGAAATAAACACGTTTGAGGTAAATAGATATAATGTGCAACTTTTAATTTATTTTTCTTAACTCCTTAGATAATGGTTATTTTTAATGTTTTTACTGCAAACGGCCTCAAAAAAAGATTTTCCCCGAAAACCTAAATTCGGTCCTACTGTCATGTGTGACCGAAAATTATTTTTCATTATCTTGTTTTTATATTGCTTTCTGTGGATCTGTGAGCTGTGTAACCAATTACGTAATTATATTCTAATAATGAATTTGATTATTATAATATTTTGCATAGTTGTGGACCATTACGTAAATAAATCAATAAAAAAAATTGAATTATTTTGTTGGATCTCACCATTTATTAAAGTATATATGTATCTACAGAAATTAGTTTTAGCATAAACATTTATTTATACATTTTAAAAATTGAATTGAAGTACTATGTTATTGGTGAGCTTTAAAAAAAGTATAATTATAAATTTTATTTGAAAAAAAGTAGCTGATTTTTAACTAAGTTAGGTAACATTTAATTTTAAACGTACCTAACTTACATTTTTCTATATTAACTTAACTTAACGAGTTAAAAAAAAATAGCAAACTTGCCCTGCCTTGAATAGTTGCATATTCTGTATTCAGTAATACCTACAAGATGGTGCATTTTGTAAATTGTGTGCAGATAACGTTTACGAAGGATCATAGGTTATATAGGTATTGTGCTTAAGTGTTTGGTAGGTAGTGTTAGGTACCTATAGTCTTAAATTCAAAAAATGTTAATCAAAAAAAATCAAAAAATATGATAAATAAATGTTAATCAAAAAATGTTCCAATCACTGGAAACATTCGGTTGAAACATTTACCAAACACTTATCTCTTGAATATTACAAAATAATGTTTTCTTTCTGCTAGTAATTTTTCAAACGTCTTAAAAAATCCATGCACGTTTATTGAACAACAATTAGATACCGGAACAACCAAACAGCTTGCAGAAAATAGAAGCAAAATTAAAACAATAATCAAAGCTATTATAATATTTAAATTTAAATTTCAGGATTGATGGCTTGGCTATGATGTCGATTCATAGAGATGAATACTTATAATGTTTAACATTTTTTAATAAAAGCTATACTTGATTGCAGTATTTTCACTTTTTGAAATTGAACTCTTAAACCTTTCAAATTTAGATTTTAGATTCTGAGCGGAGCGATGAATGTATTGATTTTACATTGATGTGTGTTTATTTTTTTATTTTATTTATTTTTGTGTGTGTCATCACCTTGGGGCAGTAGAACTGCTTCCTATTTTCTTCAACAGTATTTTTTCTGATGGGAAAATTAATCTAGTTGGTACTTTGGGGGGTCAAAAGTAAAAAATTCTTAATAGTTTTCAAATAAGCAGGGAAAAACAAAAGAAAAATAAAGAAAAAATGGGAATTTTACGCAAATTTGGTTTTTGAAAAAATCGATTTTGGCTTTTGGTGTAACTCTTATACAAATAAACAGTATATATTCATATAAATATTTAAATATTTCACTGGTTATTTGTACTAGCATTTTCTATACATGGTACAATTTTCAAAATATTTTGATTTGTTTTGAACTGTTTACGGCCAAATTGAGTTTCTAATATTTTTAGTTTTTTTTCTATGAATTTCAATAAAATTTTATTTGTTGAGCTTAAAATTTGATAAATGTTGTCAAAATCGAACTTTAAATGCTTATAAGATAAAATTGTGCCAATACATTTTTTAAATTTTTCAACTACCTACTATTGTAACAACACATTAGGAGCCTTGTATTAAATTTTCAAGTATTTTGACTCAATTAATAAAATTTAATTGGCATACATAGAAAAATAAACTAAAAAAACTGTAAAAAAAATATTTTGAAGAATTCATTTTGTGTGCCTATGTATAGGTACTCCGTACACGATAAGTAGTCGAAATAATGCTTTGATTGTCAACTGCAGTAACTTTTCTCTTGGAAAAGTGAATCTAGTTAATGCATTCGAAAAGACAACAACTTCTTGTAGTTTTCTAATGCTAAGGGAAAAACAAAACAAAATATTTAGAATAAACTGTAATTTTTAGTGGATGTCACTCTACTATAAAGTAGGTTACAAGTAGGTCACTGTTTAATGAATAACGGATCAAATTTGAATTCAATGATATAATATCATTGTATACGAAAAACGATTCTGATCTGAGACGGTTTGTCAGTGTGGAAATTTTATTTTATATTTATATAGTTATTTCTTATTATTAATACGGTAGCCGGTAAGTTGAATAAATATCATAAAATTACAACAAAACAACTAAAGTCGTATGTTATTCTTAGTTATTTAATATTTAATTTTGTCCAAATTTGATCATAAAATATCTATAAAAAAATTGTGTGTTTATATTTTTGAGATTTTTTAGTTACAGAATAACTTACTTACGTGAAACCTTGTTTTAAATTTTCAATCCATGGCTATAAAAGTTGGAAATGTTATCAATTTTTAACTACAAATTTATTTTTATATTAAAATTTGATAAATATTTTCAAAAATCCATCTTTAAATACTTGTAAAAAAAAATTGTGCTTATGTATTTTTAATATTTTTCAACTACTATTGTAATAATGTATTAGGAGCTTTCTATTACATTTTCAAGCTTTTTCAAATGAATAACGTTTTTTTTTTTAGAAAAAAAACTAAAAAAAGTCCGTAAATAGCTCAAAATGAAACAAAATATTTTGTAGAAGGAGGAAGTATAGGAATTGATAAAATAAACATTTGATATAAATTTCAAGTATCTACAGTTATTCGTTTTTGAAATTTTGAATTACAGCAAAATAAGAAAATTGCTACCTATATGAGAAATCGAGTGAATTTCCAATGTTGTAAAAATTTGAACTTCAAATGCTCATAAAAATTTAATTTGACTTTCAGGTAGAAATTTTATTCTTGAAAAAGGTAGACAAATCTTAGATTTAAAAAGAAAAATTTTTATGAATTCCTGACTGAAAATAATTTGCACATTTTCGGGATTTTTACGTATTTTGCTAAAATTTGAATATTAAATGCTTATAAAAAAATTGTGACTACGGATATTTAATATATTTCAGAAGTCATTGTAACAATACATTAGGATCCTTCAATCGAGTTTTCAAGTTTTTTTACCCAACAAATAAAATTTATTGACATTCAAAGAAAAAAAACTAAAAATATTGGAAACTCAATATGCCCGTAGGTAAACAGTTTAAAACAAATCAAAATATTTTGAAAATTGTAGGTACCATGTATAGAAAATGCTAATATAAATACCCAGTGAAAATTTCATGAATATATGATCATTTTAGAGTAACACCAAAAACTAAAATCGATTTTTTCAAAAACTGAATTTGCGTAAAAATTCCCGTTTTTTCTAAATTTTTCTTTTGTTTTTCCCTGCACATTTGAAAACTATTAAGAATTTTTTACTTTTGACCCCCAAAATACCAAGGCTTCACTTTCCTATCAGCATAGATACAGTTGAAGAAAATCGAAGCAGTTTTACTGCCCTAAAAGGTAATGACAGACACAAAAATAAAAAACACACATCATAGTAAAATCAATACATTCATCGTTCCACTCAGAATCTAAAATGATTTTGTAGTTAATTTTCATCTTTTATTGCTCAGGATTGAAAATTTTAAACAAGGTTCAACGTAAGTAGGTAATTCTGTAACTAAAATATCTCAAAAATATAAACACATAGTTCTTTTTTATAGCTACCTATTTTATGATCAAATTTGGGCGAAATTACATATTAAATAACCAAGAATAACTATTTTAGTTGTTTTGTTGTAATTTTAAAATATTGATTCAACTCATCGACTACCGTATTAATAATAATAAAATAATAATACAAACCTAATATAAAATATCCACACTGACAAACCGTCTCAGCTCAGAATCGTTTTTCGTATACAATGACATCGTATTATAATACCTATATCCATTATACAGTGACTCTCACTTGTAACCTACTGTAGAGCAGTGCGACATCCGCTTATCCGCCTAGCTATTGTACATTAGAGTGACATTCAATTAGCTGCCCTTTTTTTTATAACTATTTTTACAGCTCATTAAAATGTAAAATGTCAAACAGTTTTGTTTTCGTCGTTTTTTAAATAGTAATAATTTATTTTTCAATATTTTACATTCGGTACGTGTCTATGATGACTCCAGCATGTGTTAGCTCCGTCTTTCAAACGCGTAACATAGTGAATTTATGATCAGCAGTTTAAATGTTGTGAATCTAGTTATCTTTAATAATGGAGTGAATATTTATTGAGTATTGATACATCACTATCAAGAAACACTAACTGTGCATTGTCATGGGTTTTTTATGATATTTTAATTTTTAAGTTAGTTATGAGTACCTACCTAGGTAGAAATGTAAAATATTACAATATAAAAATTCTCATCACTTGCTTAGTACCTAATGAAAATATCGTATAAACGGCCCACGATAAAATATATAGATCATAATAATATGAGACTATCATATCCGATTGAGGACAGATCGATTCACTCTAAAACAAATTAAAGCTCACTCAGTGGGCGTAATTTCAATATTTTCTAGGGTATATAGGGCAATAATTAATAGTAATGACTAGCGCCCGGATTTATATGCATTTGCTTGTTTTTTCTGAACAGTCCAAAATAGCTAGGTAAGCTACAAGTTTGATTTGTAATCAATAGATCCGAGATATAAAGTTTTATTTTGCATATTTTTGCATATTTTGTCCTTTTTTGACATGTACATGCTGACATGCTGTACATTTTGATTTTGTATTTTACGATTTTTTATTGCATATATAAGGTATTTAAATGCATAATATGTAATATTTTGCTTATTTTTATGAAAATAACGTATTTATAATTATATTTATATTTATATTAATTTTTCAGATTGAAATTACAATATGTTGAAGCTAAAAAAAAAAAAATATAGTATAATTTATTTAAACATAGTATAAAAATAATGAAAATAAAAGACTTTTTAATTGATTTTTTTGCATATTTTTTATTTTATAGGGTATATTTGAATATTTCTATGAAATAAGAGCATAAATGCATAATTTGGTACTTGTGCGTTATCGCGACTACCTAATATTATAGGTTATAGTGACGCCGTTTTATACGTGATTCTATTTCTAATTCAATCGCAATTTTTATAGACTAGCTCAACTAGCTGGGTAACTTTTAGGACTTAGGACTTAGGACTTTAGGACTTTAGGACGTTTAGGATTATTTGGCAATGGATCAAGTTCAACGTTTTACTTAATAGTATTACAAAACAATGGCCACCACAAATCGATTTTTAAAATTTTTACTAAATTTTATTTTATTTTATAAATTTTACTCGTAATTTTTGACATAATATATTATCAATAAATACATTGACTTTTGGCTTTGGGTAGTTTTGTATTATTATAAACGTATTAAAAATATGTTGCATAAAATAATATACGTTCGAAATCAAGGTAGTCGCGATAACGCACAAGTACCCATAATTTATAATGCATATTTCTTAGGTTTTTAGAGCATATAAATCCGGGCCCTAGTAATGACACAATAGTCATGTCTAATAACCAGTGTTCGGAACGTTCACTAAAAAAATGAACTCGTTCACGTTCACGTTCAGTCGTTAAAAAAGGAACTCGTTCAAGTTCACGTTCGTGTTTTTTGTAAACGAACGCGTTCACGTTCACGTTCTTTTAAAAAACGAACGCGTTCATTGGGTCGCGTTCATTTAATTTTTTTTTTTATGAATCGTTAGCCTGCAGTCAATATAAAAAATAAAAACCCATAAACGGCATAAACGTATATCTATTATACCATAATAGATATACACTTTACCTATTCATGATAAACCGATTAGGTTTATTACAAATTCATGGAAATCATAACATTATTGTTGTATTTCTAGCCGGGGACACTGGAATTTCACGTATTTAATTTATATATTTTGCAATTAAACAAATATTGTAGGAATTATAATGGGAAAAATGAAAATATTATTATTATAATATAATTAATTATTTTATACATAATATAATATTTATTAAATGGTAAATAAATTGAACGTCTTAAAATTGATCAAATTCATTAAAAATATAAACGTCGTTCACGTTCACGTTCTATTAGCAAAAAACGAGTGACGTTCACGTATCGTTCACTACATATGAACGTGAACGCGTGAACGTGCGTTCATGAACGACGTTCTTTCCAAACACTGCTAATAACTATATACACAAAATTGGAACCATACTGAACACAGATTTGGTATGGTGTACGTTTGTAAGACGGAGACAACACTTGCGCGTGTCAGACAAATGATTAGAATATTATATTATTTTCTTCAGTAATAATAATATAAGCAGCCGGTCGAGCGTTTGATTTAGGCGCCACAACGTCGTGGAGGTTGAATCGGTGAGCGGCGGCAACGGTGCGGTGCGCGCAACGGTACGCACCGATGACACGCGGTGTGTAGGGGACAATGTACGTCGTTGTAGTTTTTTCCGCCCGTCATCCAATAATAATCTTTCATATTGGTATAGAAAATATATTACATAATGTATACGCCGGGTGTCGCTCGCACGCACACGCGCGTGACAAAGCGACAGCCGACGCACGCGCAGTAGGACCAATTAGTGACCAACTCGAGTACACGCACGCACTCACACGCACACATTCACGCGCACGTACACACTTACACACTCGCGCAGGCAAACACACACGCACACACGCGCACACACACGCGCACACGCACCGACACACTAACACAGACGCATCACCACACTGCCATCACCGTCCGGTGCGAGACGACGACTACCCATTTCTCTTTTCTGTCCTATTTTTTTCTCCTCTCCCGACCGTCTTCTTTTCCGCACACTTTCCACACCACCGGCCGACCACGCGCTTTCCGGCCACCGCCCCCGCAAGTTCGCGCACACATCAGTAACCGACGCACAAACAAACCGCCCCTGATTTCTTCAACATGTCGTCCTGGCAAGATTACGTCGACAAACACTTACTGGCGTCCAGGTGCGTCACCAAAGCCGCGATCGCCGGCCACGATGGCAACGTGTGGGCCAAGTCCGACGGATTCGACGTGAGTATAAACATTTGTTGTAGGATGACCTATGGGCCGATGACCCGCGGCGGCGCGTTTCTTTGCATCTTTTTTGAGGCGCACTAAATTAACTGTCAACACCCGCCCCGTGGCCATGCCGAAAACAAGATGGATTACCGATGTGTAGTACCCACCTCTGCCTGCATAAATTATTAATAATGAACATTTTACATCCGACTCGTCCACCCTACACGAGCCCTATACTGGCCTTGAGTCCTGTGCTTCAAAAGATTACCTTCACGGTGCCACCGCGTTCTGGTTGAATGTTCGCACATACCACGGCGGGAGGGGCAGTGGTTAGACCATTAGAGTGTGTGTTTTGGTACGATGTACTGTTCGCCTTTAGTCTTTCGAATCGGCGTTGCGTATATCCAACTCGACGCATTAATTCTCCTCCTAGCTTATCGACAGTTTGATAGCCCCCATTTAGTTATGTCCGTACTATTGTCGAGGTGTCAACTGAATAAAGTATTACACATCTTAAATCTGCATTTATTAAACTTATTTCATATATCCGTTGCCTACCTTGGATTTATTCAAGAAATATATACATTTATCCATTTAACGTTGTTTCAAAAGGTCGAGAAATGTTAAAAAAGTAAAAATTGAATAGGTAAAAAGAATAAAAATATTAACCCCCTTTTTCCTTTTTTAACCATTCTGTAAAGTGAGCCATGTTATTATTGCTTCTCCCAATATTTAGTTAAAGTAAAATTTAATATGGTTTTGGGTTGGGCACACTGTTTACCAGTTATGACAACTAATAAACATAGTTTCCATTTGGTGCTTGTGTGTGATGAATGTGTGCCCTATTCATATTCGATTTAGCATTTCCTCTTTCCTCTTTAGTCCTGGGTTATGCTATGTCTGCATGTTGTTTTTTATTTGGTTTAGCTTGGTATTCTGGTTTGTCCATAGTTTGAAGTTTGAGCAATTTGTGGTTTAGGACATGTTTGGTTTGTTTTTTTTTTTGTCTTCATATGTGTTTATGTTGAGAAATGGGGTGTCTGGGGAGGAGGCTGCTTTTAATGCTTCTTAGTCTGCTTTTCGTTGCTATGTCCCTAACCCTCAATCAATCATCAATATCATACAATATATAAAAGAAATCCAGCTATATAACCTAATTTAAGCCTTACAATAATATAATATGATAAACATAGTTTAAACTAATTTTAAGTTAATGTAAACTAATGGCCCTAAAAGCCGATGTTTCAAAACAAGATGGATAAAAAAAAAAAAAAAAAAAACATTGTTTCAAAGCAGATTTGATGCAATCATAAAATTATTAAATTAGGTGTGTTAAAATTATAACAAATTTTTAGGTACAAATAAAATATACTTAATGTAGTTCTAGTAATATAATAATATTTAAGTTTTAAATATGAAAAAAAAATATAGTACCTCTACCTAATATAGGTAAAACATATTTACCATTTTTTTTTTGTTAATTTCAAGATTTAATATGCATCTACTGAAATAGGTTGAATAGATTCTAATAAATGTTCTGATTATTAGAGCTTATTTATTTATGATTATTTTTGTTTTTATAGGTATCAAAGGAGGAATTGAGCAAAATAGCTCTAGGCTTTGAAAATCAAGATACATTGACATCTTCAGGCATAACATTGGCAAGCGTTCGTTATATTTATTTATCGGGCACTGACAAAGTTATAAGAGCCAAACAAGGAAAAGTTGGAGCTCATTGTGTGAAGACTCAGCAAAGTAAGTTATAATTTAATTAAATATTGTATTCAGATCTTGTATTATATATATACATTATTTTTTATTTATTGTGTCATCATTGACAACCCATGCACATTTCTTTCCCTGCCATAATAATATAATGTTAACTGTTTACATGTCCATATATAGTATGATTTATTGTTTTTTTTTTTACATATTATGTACCTCCCTTTTGTTGATACTTAATTTTCACAAACCATTTTCATCCTTACCATTATGGCGGCTAAATTTGTATATTGTAAACTCAAATTATCTTTATGTCAATTAACTTGGCCATTTATCTCTACTTATATAAGTTTTCATGGATAATTAGATAGTGTTATTTTAGAAGTCGGGATTTATAAATAGTATTAAATGATATGGGAAAATGTTTAAATAACTATTTGCAAGGAATATAGGAAAATTATTTAAAATTTTTTCCATATTATTTATAAATCCCGACTTCTAAAATAACACTTTTTTATTACTATAAGCAAGACAATTATATGATAATTAAAATAACATTTTTAAATATTAAATTTATTGCCATGAATCCATAATCTTTATACATATTTTTTTATTTTAGCGATTGTTGTTTCATTATATGAAGATCCGGTTCAACCACAACAGGCTGCATTGGTAGTTGAAAAACTTGGAGATCATTTAGTTGCCCATGGTTATTAAAAGAATGTAAGTGGAACCACACTTTCAATTATGATAATAAAAGACAGATGTGATACTACTTAATCAACTTCTTTTAATATATTATATTTATGTTACATTTACATAAACTTATTCAGATATGGATTTAAACTAACTAGTTTAGGATACAGTTTGCTTTAATAATTTTTCTACTTTTACCTAACTTAATTCTAATATACTCAGTAAAACATCATATTGTAATAATAAATTGATTTTCCTATAACTATTATTTATATAACTTGCTATCAATTTAAAAATAACAATCAAGTAGGTAGATTTATATAATAAATTATTCTCATGCCCTTTACTCATATAATGTTATTAGCTGTTACAATTATTAATTTTCATTATTTATAAATAATTGTTCATTTCAATTTTTACATTAAAGTAATTATTTACAGTGCAACGAAAAATATAACACGGAGTTCGCCAAGAACAAGACTACCATGCAATATTTATTAATTTTATTAATATTAAACTATGATAAATGGATTCTATTAAATAATTTTATTAAGATTTATACTATAAAAATCAATAGATTTAAATAATTCACAAATTGTACTGTACTGAAGCCATGTTAAAATTTTAAGTCTTGTTCTTGTAAGAAATTGAAGAAAATATATCCCCAGTAATAAGCATTTTTAAAATTTGTATTTAACTTAGTAATTACTATATTTTTAACTATCATTTTAAATAATAAGTCATGAAATTATTATTCTAAATAAACAATATTTTATTTTGAGTATGTTTTTTAAATTAGTAAGTACTATACATAAATATGCATATTATATTATCATTTTGATTAAGGAGTATTGGATATTTATCAGTTAATTTTTAAGATCAAAATTATTTTACTCTAAATTATTATGATTATTTGAAAAAAAAAATCAAATGATATTAATATGTATATAAACTATAATAAACTGTAATGTTATTCTTAAGCTTTGTATGTTAATAATAATATTTCATGTCAACAAGTTTTGATTTTACATCTCTATTGTATTTATACTAAATAGATACAATCGATTATTGAAAAATACTGTATGTAAGAATAAAAAAATCAACATTTTTTTCTCATTGGCTTTCCATATATTATATATACATTTTTATATTTTTAATAAAGAAATTTAATAATATTATCTACATTTATACTATACATTTTCGATCTGCTCATTTATTTTAATTAATGTAACATTTTTAATTGTTAAATTTTCTAGTCCTGGGGATCTTATTTTAACTATTAGAGCTCTAATTGTACAAAAAAAGTAATAAAATAACAATTGTAATTTTTATAAAACAAAATCGGTCATTTACATAATATAACAATAATATTTTCAAAATTAAATTTTTGTGTGATTAAAAATATATTACATAAAAATCAATGCATAATATACTACATCTAATTTATAATGTAATAGTAATATATTTATTTACTCTTTAGATTATCCTCCAGTCATCCTTTAATGTATTGCTCTATTAAGTAAACCGTAATCCAGTAAGTTAATCTTTTGTGTAATTTATGTAGTAATCAAAAATATAATTGATATCCTTTATAATAATTATTTGTGTATCTTTCTGTTCCTTTTTTTATAAACCTATCTTACTACCTGTCTATATTACCTTATAATATTCAGTACATTTTTTTTTTGCATCTATATTCTAATAATATAGCTCATTTCAGTGTAAACTCATATGCTTCATCATTATAGAACAAGGACAAAATTGTGTTAAAGCAAATACCACTTTTACTTTTAGAAACTAGATAAATAAAAAAATAGATATTTTAAATTCAAATAAATGAATAGAGTAACTGTATTATATTAAGTGGTAACTATTTATAACTGTTTAATGGCTAATATACATTATAACATATTTGTTAAATTAGTTATTATGTATTTATTACCTACATTTTGATTAGTAAAAAATACAAATAGAAGTATTTTAACATTTATATTTGATCGATTTGAACTATTATAAAAATAAGTTTGAAAAAAATTTGTAACCACTTTATTGAGGATTTATAAAGATTAATTTTTTAAATGTAATTTGATAAAATAATTTATTTTATTTGTAATAAGTAGTAACTGAAAAATTCACTAGTTAATAAAGTTAACAATTTCTAATTATGTATAATGTATAATTGTACATGTGAATATGGTTTTAAATAGCAACTATTATTCTGTTACATTTAATGGTAACACAGAAATTTCACTTAACAGGTAAGTCAATAAATTACTTACACTTAATTTTTATTTAGCACAATGAACAACAGTCTACAAATATACCTTGTTAAAAATAAGAAGCCACCAGTTATACGATAAAAAAAACGGTTTTGCCCATGCCATCTTATTTTCAGCATGGTATAGATGAAATATTTTAATGAAATAAGAATTACATTTTCTTATTGAAATATTAGCTGAATAAACATTTGTCTAGCTTATGTTCAGGCTTTAAGTTCTAATGCAACAATTTTTTAATGGGTGCTGTAATGGTGCACATTGTTAAGTTTCTTCTACGCTAGGTATATTTCTGTTTTACTATACACTTTTTTTTTGTAATGTATGTAGTCAAGCATGCTGCCAACGATGGTTACTTCAAAATTTGGCAGTCAGACTTATTTTTGAAGTCCAAGAGCCAAAGTGATTCTACATAATAAGTCGGAAGTTTTCAATTTTTATTCTGCAAATGAGCTGGTGACCTGACTGGGTGTTTAATGTATATGAAAATTATATAAATTTCAATTAGCTATAACTTAAAATGAAGTCAACCGCCAAATTTTAACTTCACTATTATTTTCAGTATGCTTAACTATGAACATTAAAACAAAAAAGTTACATACACTCTTCACAATGAGATTGTATCACAATGGCAACCAATTTTTGTAAACAGTCACAACTTATCCCACAAGTCTACAATTGGAGCCACTTAACTTAAATGAAGCCACACCCGTGCGCACTAGTAAACTGTCGAGGAATGATTGTCATTTTGAACAAAGTATACAACATATTTATGTTAGCACTTGATGTGAACAAAAACAAAAGATTTTAAATACAGCTTGACTATAGATAAACAGATTATAGGAAACTATAGTTATTATTAAGTATGTAAATACACCACAATTGTAGCATAAAAGTAAAATGTATGAACTGAAACATAGATTAATAATAATTTAATGAGACTTGCAAAAAAATAATATGATAAAACTGATTTATTGATTGCCCGAACAACCTATGCTTACCTGGTACACTAATTGCTAATAGATTTTCAAATTGTAATAATATTTTGTGTGATCATTACAGAGACTGGATTTTTGAGATTTTATTGAAGGTATGCAGTATCATTTGGGCGAGGTTTCTCAACATTTCATTTAACAACAAATATACATATATTTTATTTTGTATAAATATACATATTTAGATATTAGAGAAATTTTAGAAATATTTCTACTATTCAAAATTTTAAACAAATAAGGCAATTGGAAAAAAATAGGAAATGGAAATTGTTCATTATGTTTTAATAGACTGCTAATATTAGCAGTATTAGTGTGATGCAATTTTTCTTCTACAACAATCTGTGCTCATTGATTAAATATAGTGATGTATCTAGGCTATGTGGTCATTTATGATTCTCATTTGTTTGATTTTTTATGGAACACGTTTGTTCAAGTTATTGCTTATTTTGATTTGTTTTTATTTTTTTACACATATAAAACATTGAAAGTTTGTTGAAATTGATTTTCTTGTAGTTTGATTGTTCAAGATTTAATTTTCAACACTTAGATTATAGTATGCATAGATAGTTGCCAGATAAATTGAGCAGGCGACGGTGGACAATAACAAAAATCCAGGGGTTCTTCGTATTTGAGACATTTATAATAAACAAATAAGTGACGTAACTAAGGCGTGTCGCACGGTCGAAACAAACCGCGATTAGTTTGGGATACACTTACCAAAAAGCGCCGCTGCCACCTGCTCAATTTATCTGGCAACGACTGTATGTTAGTATTCGAAAAGGTTAAGGTAATTATGATAATTTGTTAATATAGTATTTTCCTATGATTTAAAAATAGGTCATATTACACAAATTGGTACATTGGTAAGTATTTGCTGAATTTGTTAGTTTTTCAATTACCTTTTAATGAATTAAAAAAAATCTAAAAGGTATAAAATAATTTAACTAATACTAATTTATTTACAGACAATGGCCATCAATATATTACAAATGGAAACTCAATCTTAATTTAATGAATTATATACAATATTTAAAATGTTCAAAGTCCTAATCTTTAACTTACATAAGATACACTTATGGCAATGATAATTACATATTTTATAACATGGAACTATACATTATTTATTATATTCAAAATATTTACATTGACAATAATGAATATTGCTAACCACAATATCCAGCCATACTAAATTTGTATGTAATTGGATAAAAACAAGTAGTATATTTTAAGATACCAAATAAAAACAAGTACAAACAATAACCATGAAATAATATTTTTTTTTTTTTAGTTATTAATAATTTGAACTTAAGCTTCAATGATACTAATGGTCTGCAGAACTATATAACGACAATTCATCACGAACTGTTTTCATTGACCGAAGTATGGAACGCAATGACTCACTATAGTTTTGATATTTTTCATATGCTTGTAATAATATTTCTACTTGTTGGTTACGTTTTTCAATTTCTGATTCACAATGTCTCATGAGTACACATATTTTTTGCATACAATTACTCACTTTTAATCTGAAAAAAAGTAAATTTAAACAATTTTATTGTTATCTAATATAATACAGTATATCCATCATTGTAAAATTTGTGTATATTTTACTCACTATTATCTATTTTTGTACTCAATTATATTTATTCAATTATTCTAAGATTATGATAAAATAACATGGAAACGATCTGAAATATTGTCGGGTCTTGCGAATATCATTGTATACAGTTGCCTCATATGTTATTAATCATGACAACCAATGAAAAAGAGTAAACTGGTTACTGATGGTGGGCAGGGTGAATGGTATGTGTGTTATTAAATTGCCATCATACCATGTTATTTTAGCATGGCTAAAATATATTTGTACAAATATAAAATAACAGTAATTGATTTTATAAAAACAATGCATATGTGGCAAACTAACAATTATTATAATAACTAAACAAACAAAAAACTAACTTGATAAGAAATGTCAGCAACAATATTTAAACCCTACTCATTACTCAACTTTATAATATTAAAACATCATTTATGTACTAACAGATTCTAAAAAAAATACAAATTTTTGCTTATGAAGTTACAAACAATACTATTTCACATAGACTGAATTAAAAAGAACTAGAATCAAAAAAATAAAATAGCTTAAAAAATTAGTTTTAAAAATATAACTAACTTTTATAAACAAAATACCTATGTTAAGTTTTACAAGTTCTGATGCTTTCATTTGGTCTGAACAAACTGTTCTGTACCTTAGTAGATGATGTTGGGGATTAAAATGAAATTCTTCTCCTGGAATAATGTTTCCATAGATAACCCCTTTCACCCTTAATTTTCATTGCAAATCCTGTTTATCTTAATAAATCCATTTTCTTACATAAAAACTGCAATTTATTATTATTTTTTTAAATGTATTTATCTTAAGCCAAGCAACTATGGCCATTAGCTGTTTGTAGAGGGAGGGGGTACAGTTGGATTGGAACACGGGTGTGCATGTGTGGAAAGGATTTGTCATCAAAAACCCGGGTGGTCACCCATCTGGGAACAAGTGATTATGATTTATGATTGAACGCAACTACTACTCCACACCATGCCACTATTCTATACATGTTTAATTACATCTAAATATAATTAATGTAGTGTTATTTATTATTTATTTATTATAATTTGGTATTTTTTAAAAGGGAGGGATAAATATTTCTTTTGTATTATGTGGCACATTAAAATTAGTGAATCTTCATGAAAAGATATAATATTGATTTATGGCTACAATAGTAATCTACAATCTAAACACACTTCAAAAAATAAGGTATATACAAATTGATTTATAATAAATAAACTATAAACTGAAAAAAAATATTTAACAAAAGTAAGGATCTTGATTTATTGTTGTAAAATCATAAAACTTATTAATACATAACTTTAAGCCATATATATTGTTTTAAAATGTTTTTAGTTCATAATAAACACCCTAAAAAATTAGTAAAAACACCCCATTGAGAACCATTTAAGACAATTGCCTTTGTAATACATAATATAGTACATATTATTTTGATATTCAACTTCTAACATACACTGTCAAATTGTTATAATTATGGTCAATATGAATATTGAGCGGTTTATAAATAAAATAACACATGTACTGTTATGTACTTTGACTAATACCAAACTAAAAACTAAAGAAAAAAGTGGGTCAAGTGAATGTTGCTCTGCTGTACAGTAGGTTACAAGTAGATCACTGTATAATTGATGGTATTAAATTTGAATTCAATGATATAATATCATTGTATACGAAAAACGATTCTGAGCGGAGACGGTATGTCAGTCTAGGATATTTTAAATTATATTGATATTGTTATTATACGGTAGCTGGTAAGTTGAATTAATATTATTCATATTATTTAATTATTAACCTAAAATTATCAGTGATGCTAGAAAGATATTATAATATATAATTTTACTCGTTAAAATTGATTTTAATATGTAATTTCGTCCAAATTTGAACTTAAAATGTCTGTAACAAATAACTGTGTTTATATATTTTTTAGATTTTTGTTTACAGTATGTACTGTTTATTAGAATACCATTTTACAATTGTTTAATTACAATGATTGATAATTTTCGAGAATTTGATGAATTTTGTCAAAATTCGAACTTTAAATGCTTATAAAAAAAATGTGTGCATATATATTTTTGATATTTTTCAATTGCTATTGTAACAATATACCAGGAGCCTTGTATTAAATGTTCATTATTTTTGGCCCAACAAATAAAAATGTATTGGTATTTATATAAAAAAAAACTAAAAAAATTTTTAATTTAAATGATTCGTAATAAGCTCAAAAATAGTCAAAACATATTCAAAATTAGATGGTGTATAGAAAATGCTTATATAAACATTCAGTGAAATTTTCATGCATCTACAAATATTCGTTTTTGAATTGCAACAAAATAAAAAAAATCGCTACATGAGAAATCGAGTGAATATCTAATCTTGTAAAAATTTGAACTTAAAATGCTCATAAAAATTTATGTTGACTTGCTAATAAACATTTTTTCATTGATAAAATTAGGCAAACTTATAAAGATTCTTGAATCACATTTTCAAACCTAAGATTTAAAAAGAAAAATTTTTATGAATTTCTAACTGAAAATAAATTGCACATTTTCGTCATTTTTACGTATTTTGTAAAAATTTGAACTTTGATTACCTATAAAAAAAAATTGTGACTACAGATTTTTAATATTTTTCATCTGCCTTTGAAACTATATATTAGAAGCCTACTATTAAATTTTCAAGATTTTTTACCCAACAAATAAAATTTTATTGACATTTATAGAAAAAAAAACTAAAAAAATTGGAAACTGAAAATGTCCGTTAACAGCTCAAAATAAGTCAGAATATTTTGAAAATGCTATGGTGTGTAGAAAATGCTTATATAAACATTCGGTCAAAATTTCATGTCTCTACGGTCATTTCTTTTAGAGTTATACCAAAAACCAAAATCGATTTTGTCGAAAATTGGTTTTCCGTAAAAATTCCCGTTTTTCCCTTAATTTTTCATTTGTTTTTCCTGGCACTCATGAAAACTACTGGGAAATTTTACTTTTGACCCCCCAAAGTACCAACTAGATTCACTTTCCTATCAGAAAAGGTACTGTTGAAGAAAATCGAAGCATTTTTATTGTCCTAAAAGGTGATGACAGACACAAAATAAAATAAAAAAACACACATCATTGTAAAATCATACATTCATCGCTCCGCTCCGAATCTAAAAATGTTTAAAACCAATAAACAAAGAGTGCATGCTTAGTTTATAAATATAAAATTATATATGTTGTATAACTAGCATTATTTTCTTATAGCAACTAAAATGTGTGTATATTATTAATTGTTATCAAAGGTATTTTACTATTATTTTTCTAAAATAAAGCAACCAAAACAATGTCGGGGTACAAGTTAAACAAATAAAAAAAAAGTTAATATGAAATGCTTGCAAATTGCACATATAAATAATATTGGTCAGCTATTGTCTACCCCAAAATAAAAGCTAGATGGAAAAAATAGTTCTAGATTATATTAGATTTAAATATACAACTGATGGCAAAAAAAAAAAGTTGATATTTTCTTATTGAAAACGTTTAGCTATAATATAAGTTTAAGTCCATAAACCTGTATCAATGTCATATATTATATTCAACCAGCAGTATATATAGACATTAGATACACATTAAGATTAAAATTGTGCAATACGGTTAATATATACATTAATAAAACTATTTTTAATATAAAATATACAATTCATACCTGTTATCTTCTAATGATTTTGAGTCAGTAGCCCCAACCCCAACATGGTTATCTACAACATTTAGTCTTGGAACGGACGATTTTAATGCACCATTGTTTGTATTCTTCTTTTGCGTTATTACCTTAAAAAATATTTAGAAACATTAATATGTTCTTAAAATAATTAATACTGAACATACTTGATTTTTAACTACATCACATTCATTTGATGAATCATCACTTTCTGATGAACTAAACGTTATACGTAATATCATAGTTTCATTAAACTTTTCTGAATCCAAATTTGAAAGCTGAATACTGCCATTTCTTATAATTTTTTGTATGTCATCTTTATTTTTACATTCTTGTTGAGGATCATGTTTCGAAACTCTTGTAGTATTTCCTGTACTAGTATTGCTGGTAAAATTGTTAACCAAATTATTATTTTTCATATCAGTCAGTTTGATGATTTTTTTACTTGCTAATGGAGACACCTGGCTACTTAAACTTCTTTTTTTTTCATTTATTAATTTATTTTTAACAAGTTTTTCGTCTTTATTACCTAGAGAACTTTTATTGTTAATTGTCTTTAGCGCAGCTGCTCTTAGTAACAATATATCTTGATCATCAGTATCAATGTTAGGACTATTTTTTTTTTTGCTGGACCTCCTCACCATAGATTTTAATGCTAAAAATCTAAGTTGTTCAGCTTCATCAGTTTCTTCGACAGTAGCCATGATGTAGTAAAGAAAATGTTCAAGCACAAAATATTTTAATCCAAAATTATTTACATTATACTATAAAATGTTGGGTTTCAAAAATGTTATATGTGTCCACTTTTAACTCTTCTGAAACATAATATAATCAAGTATTTTATTATTTTATTAACAAAATAATAAATAGACAGTAAGCTCTTGGTTATTTATGGAAAAGGGTAGCAAGGCAACTAAAAAGTAGCGAATTCCATGGTTTAAGAAATTTAGAAAATTACAAGTTGTATTTTAATTCAAACATTAATTAGAGATCAATAAAACATATACAACACTATTTTTTGTAAATGGTTCCAGGGAAAACCTCGGATAAGCGAGAGTTTACTGTAAGTACATCAGTTATAAATAATTAGACATGTTATGCCTTTTATACCTATTAAAATAGTTCAAATTATCTAATAAAAGAATTAGAATAATTGAGTTAGTAAAAGTTCATAATTTGTTTTGCAGTTTCTGATATTAAAGAAATATTTTTTTGAATATATACAAATTAAACAAAATATAGTATACATATAATTGACTATGGTAACTATGGTATAACAAAGATTAAAAATAATGGGTACATATAAAACTAATATATAATATAATATATTATAATGATTGAATGTAATAGGTATAACATGTAGATGTCTATATAAAATTAAACGTAAAACAACAAACTTTAGACATTATCTAAGCTAATTTTATCAAATAAAATGTTAAAACAAGAATAAAAAAACTGATTACCTACCTACTTTAATTTAAAGAATTAATGTAGAATCCGCTTATTACGATGCAATATATAACAATGTTCTAGATAAAACAATTTCCAGCCATATACTTGGTTGGTTGATCTCATATGCAGTATGTTTTCGTCATCAGGATATAACGATATGAATCTCTAGGTCATTTGATGAAAGTTATAAGCAGATTCTACTATAGTTTGAAAAGGTGCATGCATTTTTTTCAACAAAATAAAAAACTTTAGGTCCATTAATAATAGACATTTGTATATCACATTTTAAATATTATGTTAGTTACAATAAATGTTCAAAACTTGTTACTTACTACCACAGATTAATCTCGATGTATACAAACATAAAACATTATTAAATAATTAATCATAAATAATATAAAACAATCATTAAACAAGATAACATTAACATAACAAAAACTATGCAGTGGGAACAAACGGAAACAAAATCATTGTTTACTTAGTATTATTATAAATCTATACATACATTTTTAATTCTATATTTTATCATTAACGTAATGTTGAACATTGTATCTACAATAAAATAAAATAATTGTTATTATTTGGCTATTACTAATGAAAAATTGTGTAATGGACTTAACAAGGGTGTAATCGATTTTATAATAAATTGTAATGTTATTTAGTAATAATTATTAGAAAAATTAATTGATATAATAACATATAAGTATGGTTACTTTTGGTGAAGGAATGAGTTTAGAGTTAAACTTAAACTATACTTTGTCTTACACACATTGGTCCATTTTGCTTCCAATTATCGTCCTTGCTTTCAAATTGCGATGCAGGTATGCGGAGGTATTTAAAGTTACACTATATTTTTTGTTTTACACAGATATTGTTTCTATTTGACGGCATTATAACAAAAAACGTACCTATAAGGATAAATGAATGGTATATTCTTTAAATTTGTCACAAATTATTTCTGAAAATTGTTTTTACTTAATTATTTTGAAAAAACTAATGATTTGGGTTGAATATTAACGGCCCCGTTGTTTAGGATATATTGCTATTTACGTTGAATCAAAAGCAAAAGAAGAAAGTATGCAATGAAAAATTAGCTTGTTCCAAATGACCTTACCTGGTTAATTTCACCAACTAAAAACACCAGCTGTAAATTCATCGTAAATGTGAATAAATACACTATTGTATTTCAGTAATTAAATCGCTGTCACACCAAACCAATTTACAATTTAAGTACAAAATATATATGAAATATAAACACCAGACACCTACAGAATAAATATTAAATTTGATAGTGATAAATGATAAATGATAACACAATGTACCATTAAAAAAAAAAATAAATAATTAGAAGGGAAATAATCTTAAGCGCAGTACAATAATAATGGAAATATCAGCTACGGAAATAATCGTTTGTTTCAATATTATTGTTCTATGAAATAAAAATATACGGTACGATCAGATAATATGGTTCATTGTTATCACGATTTAAGATAATACGGTCGCCCACTTGCCACAGAGTAGTACTGTATTGTTCTGTGGCACTACAACTACTACTCTATGCCACCTTGTCCATCGACTACGGTAAAACGGCTTATCCGCCGACAATCAATAGGTATCCGACAATCAGCTGCTTTTAAGACTGTAGTGCTTTTAGCGAATAAATTAAAGACTACGCAGACTACTTTCACCCGCCTATAATATTATGTCGTATGACTTAAACAGCCGCACGAGTTACGAGTTTACGACACTATTTTGCTCATGAACGGCGCTGATATAATAAAAATGCCTAAAAAGGGAGATTCACTGAACCGGCTTTCTCGTCACAAGTCGCGATTGTTGACAAAAATCCAAAGGTCGAAGATGAAAGGTGATTTGATAAATCCCCCTTACTGTGAATAACTCACTACGATTCAAAACGAGAAAAATTACGACATGATAATTGCAGCCGATTCGAAGTGATATACTGTGACAGGCCAAGCTGTGCATAATTTAGGGCCAGTTGTACTGTCTACGGTTAAACTTCGATTACGCTTAATCAGCCGATAACAGATATTTAATCGGGCAAATTCGGCCAATTAAACTCCGGTTAACTTTATTAATCGGAGATGGTACAACTGGCCCTTAATATGTTATTTTTCCAGTTCCGCCCTTGAAAATTGGTAAGCTTTCAATCACCAATAATCACGTTTATCTTAAATCGTGATCGTGGTACATTATAGGTATTTATTATACTACTCTGCGTCGTGGTAAATAGATTTCTTTATAGAATTTTGCGTAATGGACAATAATTAACCGACGACAACCACAGAATAAAATATATAAATAATAAAAAAAGTACAATCGTCAATCCACAGTCTGTGGTACAATACTACAATGGCACTTTTTCAATAATATATTGTGACAGTAACGAATGTCAATAAAAAATTAATGTATTTCAAATATTTTAAACAATAATTTAAATTTTGGTGGGATTTCAGAGTGTACTTTACCTACTTCAAATGGCGGATAATAAATTCATATTATCATAGTAATATCATCTCTATGTAGCTATCTAGTTTATTATCAGAATAATTCTGTATCGAGCACGGTGTTCTATCCAAGATCGTGGACTATCAGAAATTTCGTCGAGAAGCATGATCAAGCATTCGAGCCTGATTGCCTGAAACCTATCACATTATTTGCCGGCCGGTCTGATGCTCTGCCGTTCTGAACATTGAACCGTATTTAATATTATTTATGTTTTTTCTCGACTAGATTTTCTTTTCGATACCTGTGCTGTGGAGGTTTTTCTGTGACTGATTTAGTTAACAATCTACGTAAGTTACAAACGTCCATTTCTCGATTTATGGCTTTTACTTGTACCTAGATGTTTAGAAATCTCAAAATGACATCGTTTTAACTACACACTAATCTACTACAGTACCTGAACATTGTTCTGTTGAATCCTCAATTAGAGCATAAAGTGCTATATTTTGTCGTATTATTTTTTGTAAAATTTTAAATTATAAAATACTTTTTTGCCTTACAAAGGCAACCACCAATCGCAACACAAATCGCCAAATGGATCTAGTCCCGACATGCCACATTAAGCAGAATCCACTTTTTATATTTTCTGTAGATTTCTATCGCCCAGATTTTAAAATAACCACTGTAATAAAGATTTTAAATGTACAAAATAAAATTTGCTGTATAAAATATATAATATTGTGTAGTAGAATACCTACTTAACTGATTACTTACTGTATATGTATTTAACTAACAGCGTAACTTGAAATTTATATAATATAATACTTTCTTATTATTTGTGTATTGTAATTCTAACAATATACCGAGTGACCATCAACCTTAAGACTTCGACTCGGGCATGGCACTGGTATTTTATATGATCAACTATTCAAATAGCTATTGCCACTTATATCATGACTTAAATTATAAAATATAATAACATTTTATATAATTAATATATAAATAAATTTATATATTATATAAGAATAATGTTGTAGAAACTAACAAATTAATAGCAAATACTACTGATACTTAGAATTACCTTGGAGAAATACAATTTTAAGACATTTACAAATTAATTGAAATAAAGAATAATAGGTAAAGTATTATTAATGGTTTAATACATACATTTTTCCTAATTGAATAAATTATAATTTAGCGTATACATTTAAAATATGAAAAAAAAATTCACTGGTATACATGTATATTTATTCATTGGTAACACTAGTCATTGGTAATATTATTAGTATTTGTTTTACTTTTCAGAATTATTTCTACAATGGAAGAAGAACAACGTCGCATGCAGAGTGCAGTATATGATGTTTTAAATGACATTGATAGAAAATGTTTAAGGACTTTGCAAGTAAACTTCTTTTTTTTATTATAAATTAAAAATTAGAACTAAACGTATTCATTGTATACCACAGATGTTGACTACAAAATAAGTTTGTTTTTGCCCTGAAGTTGTTCATGATAAGTAGGTGCCTAAAGAGCTTTATAATCAATAGAGTACCCACCATAAAAAAATCCTATATTCTGTCCTACGAGAGAAAATTATGCGGCCTGGCCATAATCGATTTCTCTGTTCAACCGTAGGTGACACCCTGCCATGGAAAACCGGTTTCGATAGCAGGGTGATGCAGAGAGATGTTCAGAACTGGCATGTTCTCTCGCGAGACAGTATAGATCTGCCATTGGTTATATGTAATTGTTAATGAATATTAGAAGATTAAGTTAATTGAGGTTTAGAAACTAATGCACATTAAAATAATTGCATTTAAATGTGGTATGTTAAAACTTTTTGTACCAGTTTTTGATGATCATAAATAATATACAATTTTGGATTGTGAATTATCCTTCCACTGCACATTTTTTTGGGGGTTGGTAGTCAACAAGTTGTTTGATATATTATGATTATTTTATGCATTTCTTTCACAAATTTAATAGTAATATTTACAGGTTTAATTTACTGGTTAATGACTGCATACTACAATGGCAGTCTTTCTCAGTAACATATTATATTATAATATTATTCCGTTGTTGTTTGTATTAATGACTGAAAAACTATAATATTAATTTTAATATACTAGTATTATTATTTATAAATGTCTTGTAGTTATAATAGTATTTTATAATATTTCGATTTACATTACATATTTTAATATTAAAATCCAAAATTGTATACAGAATACAATATATACATTATATACTGTATCCATATATGATAATAGCTAGTAAAAATTATTATTATTACAATTTATTTTCACAGATTCAGATGCATCAATGCGCTATTGAATGTTGTAGGGACCCTTCAAAAAACATTGAATCATTGGAAGTGTGTAATGAAAATTGTGCAAAAGAAGTAACAGCTGCTCGCAACTATGTTCAAAATGAATTTAACAAGTGGCAGGTATTGTCTCCCTGTTGTTTGAATGCAATCATTAATTTAAGACAAATTTTATTTAACTAGTATTATTTTCAGTCTATTCTATTGTTAATCAATGGCACTGATTTTATATTTAATATACCGGGTGATTAATTTAATGTAGAACACCCATTATTCAAAGTTTTTTTTTGAAAATTTTATTTTTACATGGTTTCAAGTTGTTTCAAAATAATGTTTTTATCCTCATAATTTTTCTAAAGTTTTTTTACTTTTTTGTATTATACAGTATTAATCTAATCTTTGAAAGCACTATATTTTTTGGATGATTTTGATACCTGAAAATCGAATTTAAGATAAATAGTTATAATTTTATAAGTATTTAAAGTTAAGAGAGCAGAGTCTAAACCAACATTTTGTGAGGTAGCCATGTACTACTCCTCTCTGTTCATTTAAAATTAAATTTTTATGAATCAAAATACTTGGAAAAATATTCTGCTTTGGAATAAAACTGTATGTTATCTTTCTAAAAGTAAAAAGCTTTAAATTTTAAGGATAAAAAAATTAAAAATATACTTTTTGAAATAATGAGTGTTTAATGCTAAGCAAAAATTTGGTAAAGCATTAACGATCGCAATAACTTAATTTGGTTGTATTAGTGAATTAAAATATTTATTGTCTTTTAATCTTTTAATTTTTAAAATTAATACTTGTTAAATTTAACTGAATAGTATTTTATTATTAATTATTCATAGTAGTTCTAGGATTTCAAAAATGTATATTATGTTTATTTTTATTTCAGCATAGAATACAACGTTGTGTTCAAGATTGCGGTGATGCTGCTATGGATAAAATGCCCAGTGAGAGAAATCGGAGTGAAAATGAGGTTTGTAAAATTAATATAATTTGAATCATTTTATAAATGTCATGTTTATAAAGTACATATATTAATTTAAAATGTATTTACCATGAAACCGAATTTTCCCTTTTATTATTGTTCTATTCAAGGTTCTATCTATACAAACTGTTTTACAATGTTTTTGTAAAATTTTTAGTTTTAAACTTAATTTTATATTTTTGTTTTCAAATTACTTAATTTAAATGTTTTTTGTCACGCTATTAATATCTTACAATCTTATATATGATTAATATCATCTAACAAAATCTAATCAATTTTTATAGTTATTTATGTACAATGTACACACTATGTTATTACATTTCATAATACTTCAGCTATTGCAAATGATTTTATATTTGATATATGTAGATAAGGTAAAATAAAAAATCATGTTGAAATCGAGCACTATAAAAGTATATTTTAAAATATTAAGATATTAAGAATCCCATACATGTCATATATTTTCCACATTTTTATAAAACAAAAAATTTTGTTTTAAACTTTTCATTGAAAATATATTTTGACACATAGTCAATAAAATGTACTTATAAACTGTTTATCATAATATAATATATAATAGGCTATTTATTTTTTTTAGATGAATAAATATATAAAAGAAGCAGAAGGATGTACGTCACAATGTTTTACAAAATACATTAAAATATTACCACAATTGAGCAATAAGATTATTGATAATTTGTCCACCAAAAAATTGCAATAAATTTGATAGCATTTACAAGATTATATACATCCAAGACAAAATTACTAGAGCATTTAATCATAATATTTTCAATTTTAATGTGTATCAATCTCATAATATATTTGTTTAATGCAGGTTCAAATTATCCCTACATTTCAACTTATTGTGCTTACGTAGTAATTTTTAACATATGAATGTTAATGTAGTATAATAAATGGATTATAAATGAACTATGAATATTTTATGATCAGATAATTTTTTTCCAACATGAATTATATTGGTGTTTAAAAATAACATTTGCTGGTAATTTTAGATTGTTTTCTTACAAAGGTGAATATTATCAATAATTTCTAATTAATATGTACCATGTATAATGGCAAATATTAACAGCAACAACCACAAACTAAGATATACAAGACTAGAATCGTTAAGACGGGGAGTAGTACTATGCTGGTCTTCAAATGTTTCAAATGGTACAAGTGTTGTTATTAACTCATTCTGGTTAAGTCTATTGGCAACATACTAAAATAATTATTTTTGAAATATTAATATATTCTAAGTATTGAAATTATATTTTTGGTAACCTTGTCCTAGTGGTTAGTATATTTTGTACACATGCCATCAGACTTAAGTGACTTAACTAACCTTCCTAACATAGATACTACACATGTACCTCTAAAAACTTCTGGAGATCACTGATAATGATTTAGATATCTTAGTCCGTGGTAAGAACTAATAAGATTTACTTGATGCTATCACAATTAATGTATGAATTATTAACGGGTTAACTATACTTTTTCACGATCATAAATATGTATTAAGAAGTAACCATTAATTGAATAAATACCTAGTAGAAATTATAGATTTCTATGGTCATAAATAATGTGGTACGGAAAATCGGTTAGAAAATAAAAATATCTGTACTCAACCCAAATCATATTCATGTTAAAATAAATATTTTGACTTGACTATTAAGTCAGTATAAATTTAATATTTATTACACTAAGTAAAATAATCTTGGGAAACATTCCAGCCAACCTATGTATTGAGTATGTATCATAATACTATATTAATACAATATTTATCAACTCAAAAATATACATTTTATTATTAAAATAAAAACATTTTCCATAATCTTTAAAATGTATTAATTTGAACTGGATATGGAGTAAACAATTCCAAAACTAGATTAATTATTAATTATTCATTCAGTTGAAAATTTTGATATCTAGATTTCTTTAAATACTTAAGTCAAAAGATCATATTTTATTATATTTCAAAGCACCAACTTCTAAGGATCCTGGAAAAAATCAAAGAGACATTATAATAGGTTAAAATACCAATATTCAAGAAAAATTTTCAATCTTATGGTATTTATAGTAAAATATATGTTGCAATTTAAGTACTAAAAACAGAACATAAAATATATATTTTTATTTACCGAATCAAAACATTACACTCAATTTTTGATTTATATGGATATACCAACATTAAAATTAATAACAATGTTTTTATGCTGATGTAAACTTTGGTTCTTTAAGTCTTAATGGCAAATTATAAAAATTAAAATTAAGAGATTAAAGATTCATTTTTGTTCAATTACTGCTTCACATTATTTAAAATACAGACTTAAAAAATAACTAGACAGATCTGGGTTTTGTTTTGTTCATTGCTGCTTAAAATTATTTACAATACAATGTTTGCAATAAAAAACAATTAGACCATTCTAGGTTCCTTTCTGTTTGATTGCGGCTTAAAATTAAATAAAATACAGATTTCGCCATGGAAAAAATTATTGGATAATATTTTTCTACAACTTTGGTTCTTTAGGTCTTAATGGCAAACTATAAAAATTTAAATTAAGAGATTACAGATTCATTTTTGTTCAATTACTGCTTCACATTATTTAAATACAGACTTGTAAAAAATAACTAGACAGATCTGGGTTTTGTTTTGTTCATTGCTGCTTAAAATTATTTACAATACAATGTTTGCAATAAAAAACAATTAGACCATTCTAGGTTCCATTTGTTTCATTGCTGCTTAAAATTAATTAAAATACAGACTTTGCCATAGAAAAAATTATTGGACAATATTTTTCTGCAACTAAACCATATGGCTGTTTTGAACCAATATTAATAGCTGTGTGTTTACTATGTAAATTCCATACATGAATACCAATACTGTCTTTGAGTTTACCCATTACTTCATCGCTAGTGTTCGCATTAAAATATAGCTGCCAATCAGTCCAACTTACTGGACAAAATGCTTCTGTCCCAAACACCATAAATCCTTTACACTTTTGCTTATTCATATCAGTTATCTATAAAAATAAAAATTGTATTAAAGTTAAATAATATAATTTAAATCTTATTTCTAAGTATTTTATTTTACAGTCAATATTATGAATTATTTAGTGTAAATTGCTTTAGTCTAAATTTTAAATTAATAGAGGTGTACTGTTGTTACTATTTATATATACTTATTTTTATTTTGTTATTTATATTGAAGGTTATTTTATTTTGTTTTGGAATAAGTTTAACTTATTGTTTTTCTAAGAATCTTTTAGGAAATTGCATACTCCACCCTTCCAAACGTCTACCCTTGTCAAGCTGAAGTCACTATTATTACTATATAATATAGGCAACCGCATGGCTTATAACGCACGCCAAATTTGATTGACTGTCGACGTCGGCCTAATATTTTATTTTAATCTAATTTTACCATTCCCAGTGGCTAATTTTTAAGAGTATGATATTGATTGTGAAATTTTTTTAATAAATGTCATAGAATATTAAATTTAATATGTTTTAAATTATAATATCAAATAAAGATACATAATATCCTGGTTTATGAATGTATTTATTTATTTTTTATTTACTCACTTGGTTTGTATCACAGATTTTTTCAAGTGTTCTGGTAATAACACCAGGACCATTATACCCCCAATCATTCGCACAATAATTTGAAGCAAAATCATTGACTGAAATATTTGAAACTGTTCTTCCAATTTTATCGACATCAAAATTCAATGCAAGTGAGGCAACTGATGTGTTTGATTCAATACTTGCAAAATTTGATAGGCCCTCCAAAGATCTAAACAAGAAATAAATAATTAAATAATTTGTATACTAACAACAAAATAAGATATTCACTTCATTAGAACTACGTCTAGGTCCAAATAAGTCCCTCCAAATTTCCACAGTGTTAAGAATCTCAATAAATCACTTGCATGAGAAACTGGCCAATCACTTGTGGATATGGTGTTTGCGGTCACAAAGTCTTGTAATGGAGTATTATGAGAATATTTTACAAAATTTATGTATCTTAAATTAACATTTGAATACATTTTAAATCTATTAATAATTTCAGATTCATTGCTTATGAAACTAGGAGCAACAAATAAAACAAATATATTTAAATTAGGATTTAAATTTGCTGCAGATTCTATAGCACAGCCTTGTCTCAGGCTTAAATTAATTCCGTTTTTATGGTTACATGATGTTTCAACAAAGAATATGCTATTTTTTGTTACTTCTTCAGGATTTAATTCAAGTAAAGAATTATCTTGTTTTTCTTCAAAGTAACAAGAAATTAAATGTTTTTGTGATGAATTTAAGAATTGGTCAATATTACTAAGAAAATTCAAATTGTATACAATTACTAAAAAAATAAGTAGTATAAATATAATACGAAAAATTATATTTCTTTTCAAATATGGCCAGCAAAACATTTTAAATTAATAATATATTAATAAATTATTACAAAACTAATTCTTATTTTTAATTATTTTAACAGAGAAAATAGCATGACGTTTTGACATTTGTTCAGTATGTAATAGTAAAAAAAAAATATGATTCTATCTTCCTTTATTTTGAATTGCAGCTTGAAAATCCAAATCTAAAACAATAAATAAAGTTGTATTATTACAGGCTGTTGTATATTTTTATTTTAGAGTACAGCAGAGGCATTATTTGGGGGGGGGGACAGACCATGACAAATGCCCCAATCTAAGAAATTTTAAAAAATCGGCAATTCTTTGTCTGATGATCAAATGCTAAAATCGGTAAATACTAAATTCGTAATTACTATTTTGTGCTCAAGTCAGATAATATTCTCTTTTAAATACATATTCACGGTTTATTAAAGTGTTGGGAAACACTGGTTCCTCCTCGGCTTATGATAATCGTTATTACGCAAAACACTTCTATGGAATATTTAGAGAAATTCTAAAGATAGATATACAACAAATTGTTAGTGTTGATAACATCGAACGCCGATTGCTGACTTCTATGATCTAATCACTAATTAGTATTACTAGTATTACCACTATTATTGCGTTATTACTTATTATTCATAAGAATATTTATATCTGATTTTTACTTTGTAATTAAAATATTAAATTCAAAGTGAGTGAAGTTTCTTCAAAGAAAAGAAATCCCTCATTGAAAGCAAGAATATACAAAAATCAGATATTCATTTTATACTTAAAACTCTGACAGAACTTCCTAGTGCTTTTACTGAAACACTAAAAATTTTGACTATTTTATTAACTTTGCCTGTTGCTACAGCTACCAATAAGCGATATTTTTCTTCTGTAAAACGCGTTAAATCATTCTTAAGAACTGCAACTGGGGATGAGAGATTAAGTGATTTAATGGTAATAAAAAGAGGTCGGATTTATATTCTCTCAAAATCCTTAAAATATGATGTTTTTATGTCACATAAAATAGGCAATATATTCTCTTAATATTATTTTAAAATACCAGATATATAATGTTTTATGTCTTTAAATATGCAAAATATTCTTTTAATATTAAAAAAAAAAATTCAGTTTAAATTTATTTTTTATTAATTTGGTTTTAAATATATTTAATTTAATTAATTTTATAATAACAATTAATAACTATATATTCCGCGACGCGATGGACGACGAGAATAGTCGGACAGCTAACGAAATAACCGATGTGGTATTGCAATCGATAAGGAATACATGGTGATTCATTTTTATTAAAACCCAGAAATAAATCATTTAGTGAACATTGTATTTATCAAAGTGCTGATATACGTGAAATATGTTCATTATATGCCGATGTTAGAAAAATATTCTCATATATTCTCTAACGTGTTAAATATTTTCTAACCCCTAAAATATGCATTTTTATGCAAAATAAATTTTTTCCTGTGAATTCTGTGTTTCATGAATTGTAAAGATTTTACACTCCCATTTAACTGCATAGACTAGAAACAAATATGTAAAATCATAAAAATCCGACCTCTAGTAATAAATGTTGAAGGAGAGTATGCAAGTCATTTTAATTTAGAAGAAGCTGTTGATATGTTTGCTAATCTTAAGAATCGAATATATACTTAAATATTATAATATTTATCTATCTGAGGTACAATTTTATGTTTTTATAAGTAAGTTCTGTAAAGTTGCACAAATAATAAAATTTTAAGTATTTATTTAATTCAATTTGTATTGTTATTCCATTAAACCTATTGATAGGTAACTTATAGGATCAGTAAATAAATTAATGTTTTACTATCTTTAATGTTATTATTTAATTGGGCTAATTGAAACGTTTCATGTTCTTTGTTTATCATCATGGCATCATTATTCATTACTAATTTGGATCCCTTACATGTTTTGCTCCGAAA
Source organism: Nasonovia ribisnigri (assembly GCA_027563435.1). Lineage (NCBI taxonomy): Eukaryota > Metazoa > Arthropoda > Insecta > Hemiptera > Aphididae > Nasonovia > Nasonovia ribisnigri. The sequence continues at coordinate 217,873 of JANEHU010000491.1, forward strand.
AAATATTTTTTTGAAGGTCTATTGTCTATAAATATACCTAACCTCACCATAATTTTTTTAATATTATGAAGTTGACAAAATTAATCATTTGCCCCACCTTTTCAAAAGCTGAAATGACGCCCTTGGAGTACAGACCGATATTTTTATTTACTATTAATTGTATAGATATTTTTCAACTATTAATAGTTAGATCAATTTAAAATGATATCCTTTACTCACGGGGAGGGGGGTTTATGAAGTTTAAGTGCCATGTTTTTGTATTCCGGTAGCCTCTTTACATATGTTTCTAGAAATAATCCACAATCCCCCCCCCTTGAAAATTCCTGAGAACGCCACTGGAGTAGTGATTATTGTAATAATGTAATATTATACTTGCACGCTTATGTACAAATTAATGGAAACATACATATTTTTCTTAACAATGATTTGATCATAACACACATTATGGGATTAATCATAGGTGTCATCAAGGGGGATCGAGGGGAGCTTTTGGTAAATACTAACTAAATGGAATTTTAATAATTATGGCAATATTACAAATAATAAGGTCAGTATATTTGATAAATAGTAAGTTTGAATTATTCTTTAATGAGAGTGTAATAAGTTTAATAAAATATTTGAAACCAATGTTTCTTCTATACAAAATGTAAGAACAGATTTAGTTTTTAGTTTTTCATTTTAATATTTAAAATATTGTAATGGTATATGCAATTAACTATATTTGAATATCAAGTGTTGAGTGTAGGATTGAGGATATTAATGAATAAAGCAAATTAACAGAATGAAAATTTTTTGAAAGTCATTATTTTTTACTACCACAGAATCCGGGGACGCCGTAAGCTTGATAATCAAACAAGGGATAAAACAAAACATATTATATCAAAACAAAAAGGTGAGTTGAACATTTCTTTTATACTTACGAGGTTTTTCTAAAAACATTAGTAAATGTATTTGAGAGGTGGTATTTCGTGCGACATCAATTATTTCAGTTAATACATATGCCGCTATCATAACTGAGCACAAACAAATGATTAATGTATAATTCTGTTGTGGAAATCAAAAGCTAAGTGTTGTTAGACAATATATTACCATACTAGGCATTAATTTATGTCATAGCTTATAAAAATCAACGAATTTAAAAATCGTAATACATTAAATTTTATAATATGTTGCACTCTACGCGCGATTCGCAAAACTTATATTCTATGGAATTCAAAATTTGATAACGCCGTCATGATAATGTCGTTATCAATTTGATATGTTATTGTAATATATTAGTGTATTACATAACAATAAATATTAAAACATCGGTATGTATCTACGTCATGGCTAAAATATAATACATTAGGTATATTATTATAATTTATAATATAGTTAAGTCAGAAATCGGTATCGTTGAACTATATAATAATCTATTAAATAGCTCAATAGTCAATACTGGTATAAACTATGAACAACAATTATATTCAACTATGAATTTAAAATTTAAATATCGGTCTGAATAATACATAGACAGTATGACCTATTAACTTATTATGTTAATAGGTCATGGATTAATGGCAATTGATAACTGAAGAATAAAAATTAAAGTAATTGGTAATAATGTTTAAGAGGACCTATAAGCTTTTAGGTAAGAACATAATCTGTGTTCTCTCGTTGCTCATAATTAAGTAAGAGGACGCCACACCCGCATGTGTTGTCTCCATCTTACAAAATGTGTAATATACATCCATGTTCAGCATAGTTTAAAAATTAGAATGAATCGACCTATGACTTGATGACAAGAACATTATCTAGTATTTTACGATACGTAATTTTTTTATCAAGTTATGCGTAAATTAAAAAATGCTAATACCTAACTCACTGAAAAATGAATAATCGTAAAAAACCAACATGCGAACACGGATAATGTTCTAACGGGCCTAAACGTGATCTGCTGAGCGTAAAGTTACTATGTTACGCACTTGTAAGACGGAAACAGCACATTAAATTAAAATATCGTAAAAAATTAGGTAACGAAAGACCACCAATAACTTTCTTCTAGAAATTCAATTATTATTATTATTATTTAAATTATTGAAAAAATATTTGAATTCTTTATTCTGTTTTCTAGGTGTTATGTAGGAAATGGGTTTTCGATTTTTTCGTATTGTAACAAATTAATTTTTTTTTTCAAAATTCGCCTTTATACTTTGGTAACTAAAAAAAAAGAAATTTAAAAACCATTTTCAATATAACCTTGAAAAGGAATAAATAGAATTCAATTTTTTTTTCAATAAACTATAATTTAATTTCTGGAAGAAATTTTTTTTTCGTTTATTAGTCCAAGCGCACGAATAAAAACGACCAGCTTTCAACAGATTTACACTTTTATCACTATAATAATAGGTATCATAGTCTTAGAGGTGTAGACAGTGTATATAGTAACCAGTGAGTATATATAGTAGGTATTGTACTGCATTTGGTTTATGTATTTATATATATTGTACAACACAATATGTGTGGCGCAAGGCTAGATAAGTAGATGACTGATAAGCATAAACATTTTTAGAAGTAAAATTTTTCTGTAAAATATATGTTTGAACGTAGCGATAAAATGTTTGTTTTGATTATTTATTTGTAAAAGCGTGTACTGAATTAGGATTTAAAATCGTCTTATTTATGTTTTCTTCCCTAATACATTGTCCCTTAATACACCCCTGTACCTACTAACCCAACTTTCCCAATCTTCCACAAAATGATATATTATTTAACAATTATAGTACAAACATTTGTTTTGAACTGTATACGGACATATTCAGTTTCTTTTATTTTATGTTATCATATATAGCCTATATGACCGTCTTCGCTCAGAATCGTTTTTCGTATATAATGATATTATATCATTTAATTCAAATTTAACACCATGCATTGCATTGCATTTGGTGATCCACTTGTAACCTATACTGTACAGCAGAGCGACACCCACTTGCCCACCTAGCTTTTTATAATTATAACTAGATACATTTATTATTTTGTTTTTGAATTAGGTATTGATGAATATGTTTTTATTATTATTATTATTATTAATTAACCCACGAAAACATACGCCATAGGTTAGTTATTTTTAATAGGTTATTTTAACTATGGAAGAGGGTATGGAATTTGTCTCTAGAACCAGGGAGGTCAACCATCATCCGGGAGGTACCTACAAACACATCTTATATATTATAATAATCTGTGGTTGGAACAAATTAAGACTTGAGTTGTTTTAATTTTCTCTCCGAATCCATTTTGAAACTTATTTTGGAATACTTGACTAATCCTTTAATGACCCCCCCCCCCCATTACTATCGGGACATTTTTACTGAAATTCGGGAAATATATTTTTTCAGGATTGTAAGGAGTAACATATAGGCAACTCTTGAGCCATGGGATAATCCACCTTGCCTGCCACTTGAACTACAATCTTTTGTCTATAGATGTAAATAAATAATTGGTGGTATATACTTTACGTTTCTAAAATAGTATGAGATGCACCCGGTACAATTTTTATATTTGATATACCTATTATAATTACAGTAATATTATATTAATATTTCACCTCCGTATGACTAAAGGTATATCGATAGAATATTATAATATAACTATACTAGGTACTTACTTTACCCTTAATGAAATTATCTAACAGCTTTGTTAGTTTTAAATAAATATTGTATAAAATAACAATATATTAATATGTGACCTAAAGAATCTGAACATTTTTTGTAAGTTATCAATTATTATTAAAAACCGGGTTTAATATATATTGCCACTTTTTATAGACCAAGTAATCCAAGTCTGACCAAATATGTATATACAAATCAGACTAATTACAATAATTTTATTTAATTTTTATATTAAAACTTGTTGTCATTTTCAACGATTTTGGAATTTTTGAAGATTTATGAACATGATTTTCATGTGATAAAATTACTAGTTACCTATTGGCTATTGATTAGTTTAGTATTTTAGATTCTGAGCGGAGCGATGAATGTATTGATTTTATAATGATGTGTGTTTTTTTTATTTTTTTATTTATTTTTTGACCTTTTAGGACAGTAAAAATGCTTCAATTTTCTTCAATAGTACCTTTTCTGATAAGAAAGTGAATCTAGTTGGTACTTTGGGAAGTCAAAAGTTAAAATTTCCCAGTAGTTTTCAAAAGCGCCGTGAAAAAGAAATGAAAAATTAAGGAAAAAACGTGAATGTTTACGGAAAACCAAATTTCGACCAAAAGATTTTGGTTTTTGGTATAACTCTAAAAGAAATGACCGTAGAGACATGCAATTTTGACCAAATGTTTATATAAGCATTTTCTACACACCATAGCATTTTCAAAATATTCTGACTTATTTTGAGCTGTTGACGGACGTTTTCAGTTTCCAATTTTTTAGTTTTTTTTTCTATAAATTTCAATAAAATTTTATCTGTTGGGTAAGAAATCTTGACAATTTAATAGTAGACTTCTAATATTTGTTTCAAAGGCAGATGAAAAATATTAAAAATCCGAAGTCACAATTTTTTTTATAGGTAATCAAAGTTCAAATTTTGACAAAATACGTAAAAATGACGAAAATGTGCAATTTATTTTGAGGTAGAAATTCATAAAAAATTTTCTTTTTAAATCTATACATATAAAATCCAAATACCACTCACTCACTGATCGCTGTATCTCAAAAACTACGCAACGTACGGACTTGAAATTTTGACTAGAAGTTCTTCTCATATTTTCACCGTGCAATAAGAAAGGATTTGCCGAAATTCACATTTTAAATAGATGCTCAAACAGGGATATTGAGGTTCACGATGGAAATTCGATATTTTATTTTATTTATTTTATAAATAGTTGCCATTGGTTACAGTCAACAGCAGAAATTAGTATTTATTTATTATTGATTGCCATTCATTCATCAAATCGAGTTATTGAACTTTGTCCGTGATCCGACGTAGTCGGATTGCTTACCAGGGTGGCTAAGTTGCACTTACTGCAGCGAGTTATACCCAATAGGAGTTGAATAATCATAATTTTTTTAAAAGTTGCCAATTTTTAAGGGCAACGAAGTGCACGGGTTCAGCTAGTATTATAATATTTTTCTAGCATCACTGATAATTTTAGGTTAATAATTAAATAATATGAATAATATTAATTCAACTTACCAGCTACCGTATAATAACAATATCAATATAATTTAAAATATCCTAGACTGACATACCGTCTCCGCTCAGAATCGTTTTTCGTATACAATGATATTATATCATTGAATTCAAATTTAATACCATCAATTATACAGTGATCTACTTGTAACCTACTGTACAGCAGAGCAACATTCACTTGACCCTCTTTTTGAAATTATATTCATCAAGGTATCCGTAATATTCACAAATAGCCAATAACATGATAGTTAAAGATTAATTATTTAAATATGTCTCACAGAAAAAAAATGAAAGATATTTCTGAAAACTTACTCTGAGGTTATGGCAGGAAATCAAAATATTAATATATGTATAGGTAACACTAATATTTCTAAATTATTTTAAATATGTACCGACAACAAGTATAGAAGTTGAACGAACTTTTGCATTATATAAACATATGTTAAGTGGCAGGCGTAACATTTTTTAGCTACACAATTTAGAAATAATGTAAATACCTAATTATATATTTTAATTTAGAAAAATGATATATTTAAATTTTTGAATTTTTTTTGTATTTAATACTATTTTAGAATTACGAAATTTGTTAATGTCCATCATGTTATCTAAGTAAATAATATTAACAATTATATATTTTATATAATTTTATTATGTAACTTTGATATATTTTTCATTGCGATTTTAACATAATATTATTTATACTGCAATTTTGAGTAATGATCTGTCAGTAATCACTACACACACTGAGTGTTTTATAGTTAGACACATATTGGATAATATAATATAATATATGATTTTTATAGTAAAACAGGTGATATAGCTATATTAGTAAGCTATAATTGATTTCAAATACTTGGAAAATAAATGTTAATTTTGGGAATTACATTTTAAATAAATAAAAACACTGCTGTGTCTTGTACTTTTGTCCTGTTACATAATTGAATAATGTTTAGGTATACTTACAAACAATTAAAATTTTAATAAACTTAATATTTTCAGAAAATGATTAATTATATTCTAGAAGCAACAATAAAATGGATGTGTTAAATTAGAATCCAATGATATACCTACTATCATTGTACAAGAAAAATAATTCTGAGCGAAGAAGGACCATCAGGCGTCATCCTAATTTACTGTAGAATGTATATATTGACGGGTGACCGTAAAAAAATGAATTTTTTATTTTCAATTATATTGATTGCAAAATTATTTTAGCAACAAAATTCTAGTTATTACATCATGAAAAATTTCAGTAAGGAAAATTCGATATGTATCGATACGGAATAGTTAAGTACCTACCTATAGAAATAGTTACGTACCGACTCGTATCGCTTGTATATAGAACGTGGAACTTCTTGAACGCTCTTGAAATCCAATTTTTTCCTTGAAAATCTTGAATCACTATATTCCTCCAGATGCCAGTATCGAAATATTTAAATATATCACCCCTGGTTGGTAGCCACTGTATGTCGGTATGTCGGTATTATAGTACCAGCTGCAAATATCAGTAAAATATTATAATTTTGAATTGTATAAGCGCGCGCCCGCCATCGACGTTATCAGTTATCACTGTACGGAGTTTAACCTGAAAAAAAAGGATAACAATTTTGGCCGCCGGAGTTATCAGTGTAAACTGCAAAGTGTAAACAATAAGCATAAAACAATACGATATCGTACGTTTTAAATTTTAATTTTTCACAAAACAATTTGCTTAGCATTGATTTATTTTGGTTAAGTATTTAGATTTACGATGGCTTCTAGTGACAGTGATGAGGATCGCAGAGAACGCGATAAATTTGCCGAAAGACTCAAGAGAAAAGACAAAGACAGAACTCGTAATATTGCTATTCCTCGATCTGGTAAGTTTTGTAGATAATATTAAAATTGTACTAAAAGTCCATGTGTCAATTACACAAATGAAATTATTATACAAAATGAGAAGTTAATGGTTTATTTGATTATTTATGCATCAGAGGTTTATTTATCCGATATTTAATAAATGTTACTTGTGAATATATTGTGTGGCAAGCTGTAGCTATTTCAGTCTTGGGCAATGTTTGTTGAATGAGCTGCAGGCATGGCTACAGTTCGGGGCAATACTGAAATTGCCTTTCCGCCTGAGCCACACTTACTACTTTTAGTCTGCCGCCTCAGAAAATGCTTTTATCGATATCACGGTAATTCATTCTGAACTGTTCTTGCTGTTCTAGGCATATCCAAACTGTTTATTAATGTAGAATAACTTGGGAGTAACTCACCAACATAATAATTCGTTCATAGTATATATTAATTTAATTTGGACCGTTACGCATGTCGTAAAATAAACATTTGCTGTCCGTCAAATGTAAATATGTAATTTACCAACAATTCAACCGGTATTTAAAATAAAACTTTTAGTGCAGGCGAGACAAAATAAAAAATGTTTAAATAGAACTAGGAAAAATGTTTTTTTTTGTGTCTCAGGGATAATCAGAATGATATTTTGGAATATTAAGATAATTTACTCTGGTAACTTAGAATTTTTAAATAAATGTTTAATCAAAATGTTTTCACTCTTATATACGATTATTAACCTACCATAATAGATATCTGTAGATACATTAATTTACTTTTATATTTTATATAATTTTAAATACTCTATACAGAAAATAAAATCTTTGTTTAAAATGAAAACTTGCATTTTTATTTATTAGAATACTGAAAAGTGTTAGTAAAGAATGAAAGTAAATAAATATTTGCAAGACATCTGCATCAGAGTTAGAACCTTAGAGGTTACTTACAGATAATATATTAGTTGGGTCTAAGCGGGTTGCATTAGTATTTTAATTTTTTTAATTTACCTGTTCTACGCAAATAATATATGTACCTATGTATTTAATATGATACATTTCACTTTTGAAGTATCAATTTGCTTAAAATATATACTGTATAATACCTACATATAAAAAACTGGACAAGGAGGAACTGCTTTGCTGTACAGTAGTTGTCGAGTATGTCATTGTAATGTATGTGTTATATTTGAATTCAATGATAAATCATTGCATATAAAAAATGATTCTCAGTAGAGTCGTTGTGTAATCCTAACATACTTTTACAAAATATAATCAAATTTAATAATTTAAAAAATAATAAAATAAATATCAAAAATATCTCATTTTTATATATAGTGTAACTTTCCGGCAAACTATTTTTGTTTGATAAAAGTAGAATTAAGTGTGGGGAATCTTCTATTAACATTTCTAATGTAAGCCATTAAAACAAAACTTTTATGAGTTTCAAACTCAAAAATAATTTGCAATTTTTACCAAAATTCAAACTTTAAATCGTGACTATGTATCTTTAATATTTTTGAACTACTATTAAAGCATCTTATGAGAACCCTTGTATTAAATTTTAAAGTATTTTTATTGAGTGAAAAAGTTTTTATTGACAATAGTTTTAAAACAATTCTCAGCTTAAATAGCTCAAAAAGAATCAAAATATTTGGAAAATGCTTTTATAAATATTTAGTGGAAATTTCAAGTGTATATAAAGCTATTAGTTTTTTGAGTTACACCAAAAAAATTATTACGATTTTTTCAAAAATGGGTTTTGCTTAAAAATTATTATTCTTTTTCACTTTTTTTGTTTTTCCCTAAAATACATACAATTAATTTTTAATAAATTATTTAATAAAATATAATACATTTAATGAAAGTTTAAAAAAAGATGGCAGGTATTTAACCATCTGTTTGTACAAACCGTTTTCGGTCTAACCCAATGCATAATTTACATATAATACTACAATAACCTATTTACTTGATAAATATCATGGATTTTATGTTTAATGAAAAAGTGTTTAATTCATTGATTAATTGGTTAGATAAAAAAGCTTACGAAGAAGCAGCAAAAAGATTAAAATTAGAAAATGAACGTGAGAAAGAAATGGTTATTCCTAGACTACGTATTGAGTCTCGTCGTAAATATCTTGAAAAAAGAAAAGATGATAAGGTTACTGAACTTGAAGCCGATATCATAGACGATGAATATTTATTTGATACTGAAGAGTAAGTTTTTGTTATAATTTAACATGGTAAAGACTGTAAAATATGTTATTAAATCAATTTATTTTATTTAGTTTATCGCAACGTGAAATTTTTGATCGTGAACACAAAAAAAAGTTATTGAGTCTTGCCAAAGAACATGAAAAAGCTAGAGAACTTGAAAATGTTCAACGTTATCGGATGCCTCAAGATATCAAAGATGACCAGATGGAGTATGAGATGGAAGTGGATAAAGCACCAGTTACTGAACAACAAAAATGGGAAGAAGAACAAATGTCTTCTGCTGTTTATAAATTTGGTGCTAAAAGACAAGAAAAAGAACAATATGAATTATTGATTGAAAATCAAATAGATTTTATTCAAACTGCAAATTTACCTGGCACGCATGAAGATGTAAGTTAATACCTTTAGAAAAAATAATTTATATTTAATGTTTTTTTTTTGCTTTTAAGGAAAAACCGGAAATTACTGAAAAACAAAAGAAAAAACTTAACATAGAAGAGACAAAAAAGAGTTTGCCTATTTATAAATTCAAAAAAGATCTAATAAGAGCTATTAAAGATCATCAGGTAATTATTTTATTTGAATTAAAAAACAATTAACTTCATTTAATTAAGCATTAAAATATAAATTATTTTATTTTACTTAGATACTTATCATAGAAGGTGAAACTGGTTCTGGTAAAACAACACAAATTCCTCAATATTTACACGAGGCTGGTTTTACAGAAAATAACAAAATAATTGGATGCACTCAACCTAGAAGAGTAGCTGCTATGTCAGTTGCAGCTCGTGTAGCCGAGGAAATGTCTGTTAAACTTGGAAATGAAGTAAACAATCTAATTCAATTTTGAAAAAAAATATGAATTAATATATTTACACTAGATACAATTTTAGGTTGGTTACAGTATCCGTTTTGAAGATTGCACTTCAGAGCGTACTATAATTAAATACATGACTGATGGAACATTGCATAGAGAGTTTTTGTCTGAACCAGATTTACAGTCTTATAGTGTGATGATTGTAGATGAAGCTCATGAACGTACCCTTCACACTGATATTTTATTTGGTTTAGTAAAAGATGTTATACGGTTCAGACCAGATTTGAAATTATTGATATCAAGTGCCACTTTAGATGCCCAGAAGTTTTCTGAATTTTTTGATGATGCACCTATATTTAGAATACCTGGTAAATATTGTTTAAATTTTATAATTCCTTTGTGCAAATACTAAATCTATTTTTGTACGTCTGTTATAGGAAGACGTTTCCCTGTGGATATATACTACACTAAAGCGCCTGAGGCAGATTATATTGATGCATGTGTTGTATCTATATTACAGATACATGTAACACAGCCCCTCGGAGATATACTAGTATTTTTAACTGGCCAGGAAGAGATTGAGACTTGTAATGAACTACTGCAGGAGCGTGTTCGTAGACTTGGTTCTCAAATCAAAGAACTGATTTTATTACCAGTTTATAGTAATTTACCTACTGAGATGCAAGCCAAAATTTTTGAGCCTACACCTCCTAATGCTAGAAAAGTAATTTTTTTTTTAATAGTAAATTTTATCATCCGATAATAATATTATGATTTATGAACTATAATTTAGGTTGTTTTAGCCACGAATATAGCAGAGACTTCTTTAACAATTGACAATATTATTTATGTTATTGACCCAGGCTTTTGTAAACAAAATAATTTCAATTCACGTACTGGCATGGAATCTTTAATAGTTGTACCAATATCAAAGGTAGATTATTTGTTTAGATAGATTTGCATTTGTACTATTTTTTATTGATGTTAATACTTTAGGCAAGTGCTAATCAAAGAGCCGGGAGAGCTGGTCGAGTAGCTGCTGGAAAATGTTTTCGCTTGTATACATCATGGGCTTATAAAAGCGAACTTGAAGACAATACAGTTCCAGAAATTCAAAGAATTAATTTGGGTAATGCTGTGTTGATGTTAAAGGCTCTTGGTATTCACGACCTGATACATTTTGATTTTTTAGATCCTCCTCCACACGAAACTTTAGTAAGTTAATTTAATTTATGAAATCTAAATTTTTTTTTTAAAAAATTCTTATTTTTAAGGTACTTGCATTAGAACAACTTTATGCATTGGGTGCTTTGAATCACAAGGGTGAATTAACCAAACTAGGACGTCGTATGGCTGAATTTCCATTAGACCCAATGATGGCAAAAATGCTCTTGGCTTCTGAGAAGTTAGTACTTTTAATTGTATTAAAAATATTTATGGGTAATATAGAATAATAAGAGTTATATATAATTATTACACTATCATAATTATTGCATCAAAATCAAAATAAAACAGTGGCTTGGTGTAGCGCGGTGGCTGCAATCAGTACAAAACATGATTGAGAGTATGCACCGCCTGCTGCCATTAGTTTCTAGCTGGGTGACCACCTGGGTTCTTAGTGGCAAAAATCTTGCACACATGTTACCAATCTAACCTACCGATTGTAACCCCCTACAATAGCTAATGGCCATAATGCCGGGCTCAAGACCAATAACGAATAAATAAATAAATAAAACTATTTTAATTTTCAATGGTCAATAATTATTGTTCTTCATCATTCTAACAAAGACAAAATTAATGTTGATTTTTAAATTTAAATCTTAATTGTATTTTTATACTTTTAAAAATTATCATCTAACTATTTTTTAATTTCAGGTATAAATGTTCAGAAGAAATTGCTTCCATAGCAGCAATGTTAAATGTAAATAGCGCTATATTTTACAGACCCAAAGATAAATTAATTTTAGCTGATACAGCTCGAAAAAATTTTTTTTCACAAGGTGGTGATCATTTAGCTTTATTAAACATTTATAATCAATGGGCCAATACAGATTTTAGTACAAATTGGTGTTATGAAAATTACATTCAACATAGATCCATGCGCAGAGCTCGGGATGTCAGAGATCAATTAGTTGGTTTAATGCAACGTGTTGAAATGGATATAGTATCAAATCCATCTGAAACTGTTAATATCCGAAAAGTATGAAATTATTATTTTTACAAATTACATGAGAAATTTGAAGTTTAAACATATATATATATATTTTTTATTTGTTTAAGGCCATAACTGCTGGTTATTTTTATCACATTGCAAGATTGTCAAAAGGTCACTATCGCACTGTAAAACATAATCAAACTGTTATTATTCATCCAAATAGCAGTTTATTTGAAGAACTTCCAAGATGGGTTTTATACCATGAGTTGGTATTAACAACTAAAGAATATATGAGACAAGTCACGGAGATTGAAAGTAAATGGCTACGTGAAGTAGCTCCTCATTACTATCAAGACAGAGAACTAGAAGACTCTACTAATAAAAAATTACCTAAGACATTAGGAAAAACAAGTTCTCAACTAAAAACAACTAATTAAAGTATGAGTTAATTAAATATTAAAATATGTAATTTGTTAAATTTTGTTAAAAAAAAAAAAATAAATAAATAAAAGCTAGCCTAAAACTCTAAAATGTGTTGTATGTATTTAAATTGTATACATTCTATACTCTGCATAGCAACACTACCACATCAGTCATAATTATATGACAACTTTAATTTAAAGGTTATGGCAAAATGTATTCTTACATCTGTATGTATAAAATTACTGGTTATAATATATAATAGAGTGTAATATACAGCTGATATAGATAATAAAAGGCAACAGACATGAAAAACGGTGACTATAAATTATAAATATAATGTATATAATGTTTGAATTTTTAACTTGTAATAATATTAATAAAATATTAATAATAACTGTAAATAATGACTGTATAATTTTTATCAAATGTATTACCTGTGGAATTATATAGGTACTTGCACGTATCTTTAAAATAGTATCACATTCTTAGATCATATACAATGAATGTAAAAACAGTTTTATGTTATAGACACTTTAAGTTAAAATTTGAATGAAATTAGATATTTGAACAAAGATAAACGTTATTAGTTATTTTTTTGTAATTTAAAAATATTATTTGTGGGTACTTGAAAGTTTTAAAATTCATTATTTTATTTTATACACACAATGACATTTTCAAATGCAATTTTTTCTGCAAAAATGAATTTAACCTACTCTAATACTAATACCTAATAGTAAAATAAATTACTTTAATCATAATAATATTACAAAACCTACTTTGTAAAATTATAGGCTGACAGACCGTCTTCACTCAGAACCGTTTTTTGTACTTATACAATGGTTAAAAAAATTGTTCAAATTTGACACATTCTTTACAGTGACTCTCTAGACACCTAATGTACAGCAGAGCGTTACCTACTTACTCGTTTTTTTTTAATTGTTTCTCTCTATTATTAAGAAAATTTCTGAGAATTTTTTAAACTTTGACCCCCTTTCCAACCTGAAAAGATGCTGAAGTTGAAAATCTAAAAATTACCAACTAGATCCAATTTGCTATAACAATAACCACCCTCAAAGTTCAAAATCAAATTATTATTTCGACTACTTATTATGCTTACAGATAAAAACATTTATCGCTCCAACAGAATATATAACAACGTTTACATAGTCATTATAATAATGGAAACATTTGGTACCTAGACATTTTTTTTCGTAAATGTTGTCCTTTATTTATGGTGAAAATTTGGTTTCTTATTATAATAAAAGTACTGTACAGGTAGCTTTATAGTTTATAGCCTTCTCATTCTTTCCAAGTGAAACTGTTTTTATTTTTAAAGTTGTATTTATGAATCAACCAACAATGGTATTTATACTTGAAAGTTATAATTTAAATCAGTACTTAAAGCTACGGGGTAGAGGGGTAACCCTCATGGCACCATTGCACAAGTCACCTCACTTACAATAAAATTATGGATCACTTATTTGAAACAAATGCTAGTTCCCATTCATATAATCGTCATTTGTCATAAGAAATCTACATCATTCCACCTTAACTCTTAAGTATTGATATAATTAGAATATTCAGTTAAACACATACCTTTATAACGATAAAACAGAAATAAATACCCCCTTCCATTGTTATTTGTAGAGGTTTTTCGACAGTCACGACATCACGTCGATATTTAACACTGAACGTCTAGACCTAGAGTATAATGAAGAAACCACAAAAAAAACAGTAGTAGTCCATCACAGACCACAGTGTCATAATTGCCAATCATACAGACACACGTACAACTATTGATTGAACTACTCGATGCGTCAAATGCAGTGACAATCACCATATGAATATGTATTGCAAAAACCGTAACAGTCTCGACAAATGTGCCCTATGCACCAAGGATTACACTTACAATTTCAACGAATGCCCTGCATTAAAGTCAGCTCTCATGAAAATCACTCTAAGCTCTAAGCCAAAGGTCCAGTGTCGGTCTGGCTAATGATTGGGCCCCTGGCACAATAATTTTCAATGGGCACCTTTACAAAAAAAAAAAAATTTTTACCTAGGTAATTTTATTTTCAGTATAATTAATATCATAACTACAACTTAAGTCCAATCTCATAAAGTTTATGACATAAACATATGGTATTAGTTATTAGATAGAAGTTTTTTGTGTTAAATTTATTTAAGTTAATATAAATAAAATAAAGTATGAGTAGGTACAGCTTTTATAAAATATAATTTTACAGTTTGACAATTGTTTGGTAAAAAATATATATTTTTTGGTAATTAAATAAATACACAATTAAAATAAATATAATACCTACCAAATAATAGGTACCTATACAGTATGTTAGTTAATTGGAAAGTCAGGACTTCAGGAGCTCTAAGCCTCTAATTCGATATGTAATGCAGATATTGTAGTGTAGTTATTTATTTAATGTATTATATTATAACCAATAGTCTCTCATTAACCATGGTCTAAAATACCCATTTGTAGAGCTATCTTATATTTTATATTTTTATAATATTGAGAGCGTGGGAACCATACAATTGTACAATAGTATGCAATATGCTGTATTTTTGAAAATGTAATATGTTTGCTTTCATTCATTCAGCATTTTTTTCTCCACATTATAAACAAATAACTCTACAAAATGGATGTTTTAGAATTTTTTTTTAGACCATGGCAATATAAAGGACATAATATCATTAATATAAGTTTACAATTGTCACATATCACTTTAAAAAATTCCTGCGAATCACGAGTAAAGTTAATTTTTTTTTTATTTCTTCCCCATTTGGTTAGGGCCTCCAATAAATAAAAATACCAGGGCCCCAGGGATCGCCGGGTAGCCAGATCGACATTGTCTGATTCCCAAACTCAATCCAAAACCAAAACATAAGCAGAAGGTACCAACAACTAAAAATCTTACACAGGACATAGGAACTTCTTATACTCTTTCACATTTATTCTTGCAACTTTAAATTCTTTTATCAGTTCTCGAATTATTCTTCTTTCTTCACTTCTAAAAGCACTTATCGCCAAAACCTTTATCTCTTCTTAATCCTTCATTCAACACTCATCTAAAATATTTTAAATTAAGTTAATTTTTATTAATTTTTATATTAAACAAGTTAATTTTTCTTCCAATTATTATAATATGGATCTATTTGACTATTTAGTATTTACAATACTGTTATAATTTGTTTTGTATTGTTTATAGTAATATAGTCTCTATATCTTGTTAACACTGTTTCTTTTCAACTAATTATAGTGTGACATGTTATCTATCAACCTTTGAGTTGTTTAAATAAGTACTAAGATAGTAAGATTGTCGAGGTATAAAAATTTATGCTAAAAGCTAATAAAAAAAAGTAAATTTTTAGTATTATTTTAATTAGATTTGAAAGATTTTATGAAAAATGTATTGGCGTTTAGTTTATTCACTGTTAAAGATTTTATAGAAAAGCTTTTAAATTCTTAGCCCTAAGCACAGCCACGATTTTGAATTTAATTTTGAAAAAAAAAATACCAATAATACAAACATATTTTTAAATACCATTAATACAACTGAGTTCTTTGATATTTATGTTATCAGTATCATACTATAATATATACCTAATAGTTAAATTAAAATGCAAAATATGTACCTAACCTACCTATTGAAAAAAAAACTATAATACCTAATTAATAGCAATTTAAATGTACCTATGACTAAATAGACTTTGTAATATAAACTCTAAAGGCTGACACATCCTTTCCACTAAGGATCATTTTTCGTATGCAATTATTTATAATTGAATTAAAAATAAATGTAACACATCCTTGCAGAGGCCATTGACTAAATGCCTATAGGTAAGTACACTTTAAATTCAAAACTTATAATAAATAGCAGAGTAATTTCTCCGATTTTTTTCATTTATAGCTTTAAATGGCAGCTTTCAAATATTGTGTTTTATTATTAAGACAACAATAATTGGACAACAGTTGGCCACAGCATAGGTAGTTTGTCACTTAAATCATGGTTCGTCTAATAAGGCACAATTATACAATACGAATAATTATAGACTCGGAACTTGATAACCTAAAAATCTTTAAGAAATGCACACAAAAATAAAGTTTAAATTACTTATAAACATCAAAAAATGACTTAAAAAATGACCACAAAAATACCAAAAATTACCTAATAATAACAACTTAAAATGTTTTTAAATGTACGTCTTATACAATTCATGTATCATAAGTCGTAATTATTATTAATTAAATTTTTTATGCATTAAATATGTTTTTATTACTCGAGCAATTTAAATTTACTTTATGTAAATATTTTTAAACAATAACCATGTTTCACTGGACGATTAAAGTATGTTTAATATTTTCAAATAAAAAAGATCGGCGATTGTCCGATGATAAAGTTTTGTAGGTTGAAAAACTTCTTTGCCGTAAAACGTCAATCACACCGTCGCGTTATCGTACGTCTCGTGTGTATCAGTAAAGTAATTGAAGTTAATAATTATGCAGCGGAGACGGCGTGGCACTTCAAAATAACACACTTAAGCACCAGGCCTAAAATAGTATTCGGCTACAGTTTATTAAATAATCGTAGATCGCAGCAATAAACAATAAAGATAATGAACATCGATAATCGACAAGCTAATTTTTGTATTCAATGACAGTAAATGTGTCAATTATGATATATATATAGTTAGGTAGGTACTTAGTTTATCTAAGCTCGTCATAATATATATCTATAAACTTTGACATTATATTATGTGTTTAGGATAGTATGCAGCTGATTTTTTTACACCATAAAAATATAAAATATAGACCAGATTAAGGTTCCCCTTCGTCAATATTTACCTATATGGTGTTATATTATGCGTCAATGGAGCTGGGGTGGTTTTCCAAAATTTCCTATATGCCATGTGTATTTTATAATAACAGATAATAACTCGACAAAGCCAGCTGGCCCTTAATATTTAAAAGGATATTTATAGATATACAGATAATAAATAATATTAAAAACATTTTCAGCAATTGAAAAAAGAAGGTACCTATGGGCTATGGGCAACGGTTATTAAAATGAATAATAACTATTTAAAAATATGTACCTACATGCTACAACCAGTACAGCCTATATAATATATAATGTATAGTAATATGAACAATTTTGGTTACTTTTTGAAAGATATTATTTGATATATTTAACAGAACTCAAGCTCTTTTCCTCAAATATGACACGTTCTTGCAGCCCCATTGCCCATTGGTCGATTTAAGTCTATTCAAAATGTTACATAACTAAATCTGATATTCTTCAACTTACTTAATATTATACATTATATTACCTATTAATAAAACTCGTGCGCTTATCGTTATTGCCTGACTACATTATAATTATTTATCATACATAATATATAATAATATATATACATATATATTTGGTTTAACCGAAAGTTAATGTTTAGCGTGATTGAAATTCACATATTTTTAAAATGTCCAGGTTAATTATAATAATGATCTATTCTCTTGGTAAAGTCCTTTGGTAGTTTCGTTCCATGAATAATTGAAACTAAAAACGGTTTCTAAATTTCATACCAAAATCTATTCACGTGTTCGAGTAAGTATGCACATAATAATATGGTATATACCTTTATATATATATATGTATAATATGTACCTATATGTATATGTATATATACATATCATGTAATGCTTAGACGTTTCAATACTTAATTGTTTAGTATTTGTTTTCTGGCTTGTACATAATGAGAAATGAATATTCAAAATGTAAGTTCCTATGACATTTTTTTTTTTGAATATCCTTAATAACAAAACACGTTCATATTGTTCGTTATGCATTACTGGTTAGCTGACGTGACGCTGAAAATATATTTGTTTCATTAAGATTATTTACATTAGGTCTCATTAGTATAATAATATATTATGTTATGTTTATAAAGCACGAGAGTTGCTTATTGTTATTACTTTAGACATCAGTGTTTCAAGGTGGTCCAAAAAAATTGGAGTTAAAATAATATTAAATTAAGATTTCTAATAAAAAAAATTACTGTTATGTATAGTTTTGTGTATGATTCATTTTATTCACATCTTAGTACCCCGATACTCATGTTCATGCGTACTTGTAAGTTACGCTCTATAATTTAATGGAGCACAGATCATATATATCTATTGATTTTTGGGCATTCGTGTAGCAGGTGATCTACTACCTCGTTTTAGGTGTATCAGGTGATCTATTGTATTATACTAGCCACTAGGTGTAGTTGGTGTCGTTGGTGATCTACAATTATATAATTAATAATATTATTACCTATTATTATATTATATTATATTATTCTAGGTGAGATATAAATTTGTTTTATGAAATGGCGAAATTAAATACTAAGTTTGAATTTGCATATTTTTGCATAATATTTCGTCATATTTTAAGAAAATTAATTTTTAGCATATTGGGCATATTTTGTATTATTTTTATTTTTATAAACGTAATATTGTCGGGAAAAATCATAATTGGATGGCCGTAGTTTGTTGTATCTAACACGTACGTCTGTTTACGATAATCTCTTTATCGCACCTTTATAAACAATTAAATGATACTAAAAATGTTTGCTGTAACTGAAATTTGAATTATATTTGGCTAATTATTTTTATTTTTTTTTATATTTGACGAATATTTGTATGATAATATTATGACGTAGGTACTCGTAATAAAAAAATATTATACGTTTTTTTAATTATTTTTTTAATTTGTATGTAGATCACTCGTCCTAAATTCGCAGATCACTCTACTGCAGTAGATCACCTGCTATATACGAATGTCGATTTTTGTCAATAAACTTTGGAAAATGTTAAAAGACAAATAAAATATTCAAGCAGTCTTCAACACAGAATCAATAATAAATAACAATACATAATAACAAGCAATAATATATTATATTGGCTCGTGACGAGGCGAATGATGGAAAACTGAATATCGTATATGTGTCCAAACCATGCCTATAAGGATAAAGCCTATATATAGTATAGGCCCTATACTATGATTTTTTATAAAGTTATCACTGTAGGTATGTGCATTTAAAGACGGTAATCTACTTTCTTTTATTTTAAAATATCCTTGGATAATCTCAAGTGTTCTTATAAAAAATTTAAACTCCACCGATATATCAGGTGAAGAACAAAAACCGGGAAAGTCTGTCTGCTGCGTGCTGTAGTATAATAGGTAGGTAGGTAACCTAGTATAGGTTCCGAGTGTACTCATCATCATTGAGTAAGCTACTATAATGGATGTGTCAAATTTGAATCCAAGGACAAATCTTTACATACAAAAAACTATTTAGATTTTATAATTTGTTTACATTAGGTACTACAGTAAAAGTTCCTTATAACGGAGTCACACGGTGCCAACTGTTTTTTTTTCAGTTAATGGAGTCTTCGTTTTAGGGAAAATAAATATACGGAATATAGGTTATTTGGGACGATTGTTATTTTCCGTTATAAGGAGGTTGTACTGTATTTGTAAAAACTAAAAAGTATAACCTAGGTTGAATTTATTTTTGCCAAAAACATCGTGTAATTAAATCATTTTAACTATAATATTATATAGTATATAGTTGTTATTAAGTTATAATAGGCAATACCGACACAACTTATGAAGAAAATTGTATTTTATTGTCAATTTGTTTGATTAGACAAATGTTTTTATAATTATTTATAAAAATAAAAACTAAAAAAGTTCAACAATTTTAAATGTCTATTAATACGTACATAGGTAGCATAAAATTTATCTCAATATTTTGAACATTTTATTGTCTGAGGTATTTTATAATACGATAACGGATAGCCGTCGATCACTGCAACAATTATATAATATAGCAATATTGTAATTCAAGTCAAAATTTTTTGAACTGATTGTAGTTGTCTTAAAAGTGTAGCTACGTATAACATACCAATATAAGTATATAACAATATAGTAATTATAATATAATAATTAACAATCATACAAAAAAAAGACAATATGCTGTCCTATATAATATATTATGATATCAGATACGATGGCGTAATTACAATTTCTTGGTTGAAACTCGCGTTAATACAAATACGGCGTTAGTACCTACCTATCTATAATATTATTGTAGCTAAACATAATAATTATACGGAATGAGTAAAATCATAATATTAATATTATAAATACATATAATACAATAGGTAGGTACTGAAAAGTGAAAAGTAATATACGTCAATATGAGTAATTACGTGCTGTAGGTACCTAATGTTACTACATGCAGGTTATAAAATGCATTTAGATATAAATAGATATAGAGTACGATATCAGGAAAAAACAATATGTACCTACGATGTCCAAAAACAAATCAGAATCAGCCATAACTTCAGATAAAGGAGTGTATTCAAATTGTTTCATTTGAATATAATTCTGTACTACCATTGAAGCCCTTGCTATCCTGATATCACTTGAATTAATCGAACGGAATTGGAAGAACACTGAGCAGTACCTATGTCCTATGACCTGTGACATATATGGATAATGAACACCTCTACTAAAAAAATTTAAAAAAACATTTTTACAACAGTTTATCTTGTATAATGTATATTAGTATAATATTTCCAATTTGTTTTATTGGTAGTAAACATAAAGCATACAATTGGTGTCTGTTAAGACATAAGTTATAACTGACAATCATTATAAATATCGTAGAATTTTAAGTGTTTTTTTTAAATCAATATATTGATTTTACAATGATGTAAGTGTTTTTTTCTATCTGTTAACATTTTTATAGTTTAATTAATGCTTCGACTTTCAACTTCAGCATCTTTTCTGATGTGAAAGTGAATCTAGTTGGTACCTACTTTTGAGAGGTACAATTCGAAAAGTAGCTATAAAAATCGTTGGGAAAAACTAACAAAAAATTAAGGAAAACGGGGATTTTTAAGCAAAAGTTTTTTGACAAAATCGATTTAGTTTTTTTTGGTATTTCTAAAAAACTAATAATCGCAAATACTTTAAAATTTCATGGGATGTTTAAAATTTAAATGGGTATACGTCAACCGTTGACAATTATTATAATATTACCAATTTCTATACACCGTTAAATTTTCAAAAACAACATTATTTTTGACTGACTTTTTCAGCGTCCTCCAATATTACCATAATAAATAAATTAATTTAATTAATTTAATTTATATTAGATAGATCCTCTTTTAGATTCTGAATAGAGTGACAAATGTATTGGTTCTACAATGACAGTTTTTTTTATGGCTGTCATTATCTTTTGCTGCAGTAAAAATGCTTTTTCTTCAATTCAAGAGTATTTTCTGGTAAAAAAAGGCCTAGTTGATACTTAGGCAGTCAAAAGTTTCCGTTCTAATCTTAACAATCGAGAAAAACAAAAATATAATAATTATGGAATATTCATGAATACTACAATTTTTAATCAAATTGATTTCGTTATTTTTTTGTAATTGAAAAACAAATAACCGTAGATTCTTAAAACTTTAACCAACTACCTATTTATATTAGAATTTTCTAGACATGATAAGTTTTCAAAATAAACTATTTATAAACATATGATATTTTGAAATATTGAAGCTTTTATTTTTATAAATGTTGTATTATTGTATGCTCAGTAAAAAAGCTTGAAAATTGAGTACAAGATTTCTAATAAGACGTTGCATCTTTAAGCTATAGCGATTTATATATTTAATAGTAGGTATTAACTAAGATAACAAATTATACAGGTATTTGTATAGTTGTATACCGTATACCACGTATACGATGCAAATAACTGTGAGTTATACAATAATATATTTCGGCGTGACAATGTGACATTATCTAAATGCACTTCTGCAATAAATAAGTGGAAAATATAAATCCTTGAATGAAATCGAAAAATGAGCGTTTTAATTTTAGGATTTCATAATGCCTACGCCAGTATATCTCTATACGATAATGATGTTAGTAATAATAATTGTAGTTTGAAAAAAAATGAGATATAGGTAATTACAGTGTAGATTTTTGAATAATTCAGTAGGTAAAATCTTAGTAAGTAATCAATTAATTGAAATTTTACTTACCTACTCTTGTTTTTTTAGGTAATTTAATGGATTGTGAGAAAAGAAATACGAGGAAAATAAAAAAAACTAATCTAATATAAAATATAATATTACATAGTATATGGTCATAATGACATATTATATCCTCATCACTGTACATTTGTGCGCATCCATTATATCCTGCTGAAACATTATATTTATATAAACAAAGTAAACCCACGATTTTCTGCTTCAACAGTAGGTATCAGACATTATTTTTAGTGCTATTATATGTAATAGTATACACCTGTAGTGTTAACGATCACGATATTGACGTAAGTGGAAAATATAAAATTAATATTACTTAATTGGATTTTTTCCGTTGTTGTTCGGTACAACAGAACACAATATTGTGTGACTTTAATAATAGCTAATAACTAATAAGTAATAACAAGCTAGGTAGGTGTCTAGGTAATATGGCTGATTGGATCGATATTACTTTACAAAGGTATACCCACTATATCAGATAATGAAAATTTAAAATAATTGAAGACATAATAGGAACCTAAAGGATGTAATCGTTACCCTTTGCAAGGCGTGACAAAAATGACATGTCCTGAATGTTTAGAACGTTTATGTATAGTTCCCGATGTTCTCGTAGGTAGTAATAGTAGCAGCTGGTATAGGATAAAACATTCAAGCAAATATAAGTTAGTTTCTCAAATTCGAATTAATTTATCCTGTCTCTTTATCTGAATTATGATATGTTTCTGTTTAAGGGTGTGCATTGAAATACGATTAACCCATATAGACGTTTATATGGCTTCAGCGCAACGAGCCCTATTGCAGTCATGTCTGGTATATGTTATGTATTATGATTTATGACTATATAGTACTTTCGACCGTTGCTAATATTGTTATTCGGAGGTATAGATCGTAAATTAGGTTTTATCTCTGATAGTGATATGTAGAGTGATAATATAGCTGGTAGTGTATTTATCCAGAGCTTACCGACTCCCTCACTCAAGTCCAGGACCGTGGAACAATGTTTGGGGGAGCAGAAATAAATATGACGCCCCTAATTCAGTATATACGCTTTTTTTTGTAAGTAAATAACCAAAAAAATATTTTCACGCTACGCTAAAAGATATATTTGACATATATACAGCTTACTTATCTGTCTTCTAGTCTTCCTACACATATTTACATTATATATTTAATTACATAAAGCGTTCGGGGAACTCACGCACACTAATGATCAGTCACTCTCACTATGGATATAGGATATTTCCTAAATTCGACACCTTAAAAATGATTCACTTTCAACAGCCTAAACAATATTAAATGTAATCGAACAATAAACTACATAGTCGCAGTAGTAGCCGTTAGGAAATAGTAATTGTATGCGGGTGGCGCGGCGGCTAAAATATTATTATACAGTTTTTTCGGTTAATGGTAATTACAGATTCAGTGTATACTGGTATTCTAAACTACAAAAAAATATCGGCTACCGAAAATACCACCAGCCCTACTGAAGAGTTCTACACCGTATGGTTAAAATAAATTAAAAAATTATCATTGATTAGTATTTAGATATGAAAATTATTTTTTTAACCGACCAAAGGTAAATTTTAAATTATTAAGATTCTTGGTATGGGATTCTGCCTACGGGGCTGCGGGAGTATGAATATAGAAGCCCTCTACAGCCTCTACAAGTTTCTCATAGAAAACAAAATATGAAATATGACAAAAGGTCCGGAAATTTTTGCCCCTCCCCCTAATATAAATTGTCTAGCTACATGCCTGATTTTATGTAAACTGTATTCTAGGTTGGTCAGTACCTAAATTAAATATTTTTCTTTTTTTGTGTCATTTATTATCAGCAATAATTATTTAATTTACATGTTAAGATTGTTAATGTCATATATATAAAAATGACCTGTTCAACTACACTTGTATTTAATTAGTAGCCTTTTTTTCAGATGATAAGGTAACGACAATTTTATTCACAAGTGAAAACACATACACACACTCATGTTGCAGCGGTAGCCGATAGGTCGGTTATTATTATTGTTATATATCGTACGATTTAAGGGTTTGAGTGCATTTCCATTATTGTTTTTTGTCACCGGCATTGTAAGCATAGGTACATAATATGTGTATTAGGTACCTATAATATAATTATTTGATCAGTATTTTCTATTCACGCATTTAAATGAAGTTTGTACTGCGTGGAAAATTTCTTCAACAATATATGTATGTATTATTCCGTCAAGGAGTAGAATGACACGGACATGAACAAATGTATAAAAGTTTTGTGGAAACATAATATATTATGTTATGGACACATAGGCACATATTATAACTGTTTAATTATGACGATGCGGGGAGCTAGTCTTTTTCATTACAAACATTCTGTTGACAAAGGGAGTTCGTCGACAATATGAGACAATAATTGTGAATACGACACGCTTAAATATATTTTAACAATTATTAATAACTACAATGGACCCTAATGAATCTGTATATATATGTATATATATTCTGACTAAATGCTAAACAGTCCACTCGGTTCTTGTTTTATCCTTAACGCACAACGATGCATAATACATATTAGTAATTAGTATGCACCTACCTATATATTTAAAAAAAATAGTAGCAAGGTAGGTAGGTATTGTATATATATAATAAAATTTCATAACGGCTATTCGAAACCGACTCTTATTGTTGTAACATTATGTAACCAACCACTCGGTTATAGTCGTTTGTCGTTTTTCGTTTTGCTTCTATCCGCATTCCACAATAATAATATTATAAAAAAAAACAAAACACTAGTCAGGTACAAACAACCACTGTAGCTGATCAGTCGGGGCTGTGATCCAATACATTCGTATGCTTCTATATATTATGCTATTTTGTAGAAGGAATAAAAATTCGATCAAAAAACGTTTTACGCATTAGGTACCTGGGTACTACATAAATACATAATATGGACATATAGGTAGTATCGCGCACATAATAATTTTATTTTGTACATGTTTTACCAAGGGTTATATTAGACATTAGCGTGTTATTTATTATACTTTCATAGCTGCATATTTTTTCAAATATAATAATTTAAGTATGTTTTGCATATTTGGATAGGCACCATTAATAATGCCTATACAATATTGAGTAA
Organism: Nasonovia ribisnigri; assembly: GCA_027563435.1. Classification (NCBI taxonomy): domain Eukaryota; kingdom Metazoa; phylum Arthropoda; class Insecta; order Hemiptera; family Aphididae; genus Nasonovia; species Nasonovia ribisnigri. Next base: position 243,733 of record JANEHU010000491.1, read on the forward strand.
TTTCTTTATAAAAGTGAAAAACTTATAATTAATCGTTTGTATTTGAATTATGAATTAGACTAAAAATATATGGAGCTGAATTTCCATGATAAACTGTATACTAGTTAGTATTTATTGTTATCATTTCAATATTTAATATGAACAATGACAGACTTTAATCACACATTAATTAGATCGTTTTATAGAATGTAGATTATACAATTCTAAAACATTTAACATTCGCACAGCATTTTAATAATGTTTTATCCAACAGTAAAATTTTTCTAATATTTGACGAAATCAACAAAATATGTATCATGACTTTCTATAGTAAAATTGTATTGCATATTTTGGTTTATACATAATTTTTAAATACATTTTAGTCTATTTTGTGTTGATTGATCAGTCTAAATACTTACTTAATGATCTTGCCAAAATCGAAATATATATCTTCGTAATGTGTCACCTGCACACAGCATAATTAGAGATATAATACTTATAGAAACAGATTTAGGTGGTTGGTTTATTTTCGAAGTGTAACAAGAAATGAATTGAATTTACCATCACTATCTAAATGGTTTAAATTTGAACGATCTCTGTCGATTGTTGTTTTGCTGCTTGCGTTTTCACATGTCGAAACGTTCCGTAGAATATTTATCGTACAGTAGGCTAGCTGTTTTTAATTTTTGTTCAATATTTTGTTACTGCAGTTGCAACATCATGATCGAATTAAAACCAATCAACATTCTTTGTCAAACGCTAAAAATGTTAAACACAAATAGTGGTATATTAAACCACAGAACAAACCACTTCAAGCACATACATAATAGTTGTGCAGTGTCTAATAAATTTAAAATTATTTTATATTACGCCTAGGTAATCTAGTGAATTTCTAGAATTTCTATAGAATGCCAATACTATATGTTAGGTAATGTGTTAAATCAAAATATGTTTATTATTATTTATGTTTGTTATTTATTTATTGCAGCATATAGTTGATGTATGGCGTTTCGAACTGTATAAAATAATATTTTTTACACATAAACATTTTTCGGATTGATATATTTTTTTTTTTTTTTTTTTTTTTACTAACATAAAGGCTTCAATTGCAAAGATTATTATTATTATTATTATTTTGTCTCGCATGTGCATTTTATAAAACCTTATCCAGTTCCTGTAGATTGTTGAATTGCAGTTGTGCGTAAACCAAAAAATTAAATACCTTTGAAGCATCCAGTATCACCCGATGTTTTCTTTTTACTATCTTTAAGCAGATGTAATTCATGTAATATTTGTTTATATTTTTCATTCGATAAAAAACAGTATTTTTAAAATTTTTCCAGTATTTCCTTATATTCGGTATAGAAACGTCCAGACATTTTTCTATATCTCAGCACGAGTACATGACTAACACTCTATGGAGAAAAAATTATATTATTAAAGACTTATATGGATTTTCCCGTGTACAAGAACATAATAATATCATTACTTAATAATGATGATAATACATCGCAACGTGTTGTATATTTGGTAAGAGTATCGTCAAGATAAACATTAGTAATTGATTGCAAAGGTATACTAAGGTACTCTTGTGAAGTTTTATATTAATTTTATACTTTTCCTGGTCATTTTTGGCATTCTATGAATATCTAGGATTTCTATATAATGCTGGATCAATAATAAGATTATTTTTCATACATTTTTTTTTACTTTAGAGAGGTTATTTTTCGATTTTCTCAATAGTTATTTAACGTCACTGGAAAAACCACCGAACAATTATGAAAAAACGGGATTTTAATTGTTAAAGCTTTGTCTATTACCATAGTCCATAGAAACGAATAAAATTAAAAAAAACTTGTAAAACTATAAATGCATTAAAGATACACTGATAACCCGCTCAGAATATTTTTTATCGAATGTAATTATTGCGTAAAAACCTAATACTGTAATAATACACTAGCCTGTCCGAGGACCGAAGGGATGACTATGGATAAAACTGCTGACATACTTCACTCTGCTGAACTTACCCGTTTTTTTTTTTTATGAGATCGTCAAAACCGTGTAGAGAGGTACGATGTACGAACGGATATAATATTTTTTAGTCAAACACAGATTTTCCGGTAGCCTAGGTACTAGCTTGCGTAAGACACGTATAATATGTATAGTTCATAAAATGTGTTTTCAAACACTTGTACAATTAAAAAAAATGTATAAACATAGTGGTTCACATGAAATCCCTACTCACACATAATTAATATATTATAGGTATATGTATACACATAAACATTGTACTTAAACATACGGTAGGTAGGTATACCAATGTAATATAGACTAAAGTTGTTTATTTTAGTCAACATTCGACACTGAACTATTATTTCACCGAGGATAATTATTGCAGTCAACGGTTTTCATTGATGCCAAAAGGCATTATTATATAATATATTTTAAGTGCGTGAACATGTTCATAAGACATAATGTAATTATGAAAAATTTTAAATAATAAAAACTGTGTTGACATTATATTTTCATTGACATAATCGCATGTGCTGCAGGTAAGTGTAAAACAAAACCTTCAAATTTAGTAACAAAAAAATTGTAGGGTACCTACATAACAAAATAGAAAATTCAAACTACTGCCGCCAGCCACGGCCTTCGTCAGGAGTTTTAAAAAAGCCAAATATTAATTCTCAGTATTTTGCAAAAGCGTCGGGAAAAACAAAAAATGAATAAAGAAAATCAAGATTTTTTACGCAAAACTAGTTTTCGACAAAATCAATTTTGTTTTATTGATTAACATAAAAAGAATAACCGTAAATACTTGATACTTTTACCATTTGCTTACATATTAGCATTTCATATACATCTGTATACCATATATGAAAACATGTTGAGCTATTTATAGATATTTTAAATTTTCCATTTTTTTTTCTTTTTTTTTTTATAATATGTCGATAAAAAAAATATTCGATAACTGAAAAAGTTTTAAAATTTAATACAAGGTTCCTCAAAAGTTGTCCATATGCCTTATAAAAATGTTGTTGTAATATTTTTTTATAAGAGTTTAAACATATCATTTTTACAAAAATCGTAAGAAACACGATAATTTGCAAATTATTTTAAAGTTAGAATTCATACAAATTTTTCTTTCTATAACTAAGATTTGAAAATTTAATACAAGCTCATTAGTTTTTTTTACCTATAAGCTATAACAAAAAAAACTTCTGGAAGTACACATTAATTTTTTATGAGCGTTTGAAGTATATTATTATAATTTATACACACAGACTTCAAACGAATTTTTTTCTGTAAAAATTAATTTAACCTACTGTATTACTAGCTAATAGTAAAATAAATTACTTTAATAGCAATAATATCATAAAATATACTTATATAGGCTGTCAGACGGTTTACGCGCAAAATCGTTTATAGTATGCAATGATTTATCATTAAATTCAAATTTAACACATCCATTACTGCAGTGACTCACTATACACTTGCTGTACAATAGAGCGTACCCACTTTTTGCCCACCTTTTTAAAAATTAAAACTAATTAAAAATAATTTATTAATTGACATAATGTGATAATAATCAATTAAAAAAATGTATACAATTTCACAAACAATTTATACTATAATAATTAATCATTCAATTTATTATAGCATACCCATAGTATATAAGAAAAATTATTATTTTATAATAATATTCATTTATTGTTACCTATTTTATTTGATGTTATTTTGACGTTGATGGACAGAACCTCTCTGTTTCTTGCAAATCATATTCCCGCATATAAAACTGCAGCAAAAATATTTTTATTTCTTCACACTTTAGAATTTACTTATACAGTTTAATTTTAGTGTGGCCTCACATAATTTGTAAATGGGCTACGTTGTGTCGGTACTTTATGTGTGTTTCAGTTAATTCAATTAAATATTTAAACGTATTTAGGTTCTTTAAATAAAATTAAGTAATGTGAGGTTATTCAATGTTATTTGTTCTGTTAATTAATTAAGCCATTTAAACTATAATATTTTTATTATTTTCTGACACCACAATGTACAATTGTATGCATAATATAATATTATAATTTTAATATTATTATAATATAACTATATAATATTTATATAAAGTCATACAGAGTGATCCATGTAGGTACATATACATATTGTACACACATTACACTGTCTACACTCTTTACTTAGACAAATTTTAACATTTTTTAAAATATTTTTTTACATTATTTTATTTCACAGCAAACAACATTTTTTATAAAAATTATATTTTCTTTTCAAATGTTTCAAATTATTATATATTCTTAACTTAATATTACCTACAAAACAAAATATTTTTCGGAATACCTATTTTGAAAATTAAAATCGCATTTAGGCGAGCGGAATAGCGGACCAACATTTTGAGAGACAACCACTCAACATCACTCAATAACACACTTATTAATAACTCGTTAAAAATTTGATTTTTATGTAAAAAAAGTATTCTAAAATACTCAGAAAATTACTTTCCTTAGCTATATGAAATTTAAAGTGGAATAGTGGATGTTGTCATTCAAAAAAATAAATTAAAAAGTAGTTACGATAAAAATAATGGTAAAAATATAAGTTTTTCTCATTAATGTTATTTAGAATTGACTTCGAAAATTAAATTAAAATTATGTAAAAGAAGTAAAACTGAAAAATTTAAATAATAAGTGTAGATGGTGATTACCTAATCACTATGTAATCCATACTTATCAAGAGTATACAAACTTGACCGATTTAATGGTTCACTATAAAGTACTATAACCTAATGGACAAATCATTAGCCACTAAATCATGTTTAAGAGCTCATTATTGGTTAATTAAATGTTAGGTCATTATTTATGTGACCCGCTGGTACCTATAAGAAATCTAATATACGTTTGCAATGCTTACATAGTTATTCACAATAAATATGCCGCCAACAATTATTGTATTATTATCAACTGAACTCATGGAAATAAATAAGCTCCACAATTTAAGATATTTTCAGATGCATGTCTTAGTTTATAGGTATACAGAAACTGGATAATACGGTATTTTAAAACAATATAATATATTTTTATTACCTATTCAGCGAACAAATTGTGTATGGTCGAATGACAGTTATAGTAAGTTAAATGGGACTCTCAAATAAAAAATGTATTATTTTACATAAACGCTAATTAGAATTAATTATTTTTTAATCGTGACTATATTGTTTCATTTAATTGAAAATAACATTTTTGATTACTTATTAATTAGTTATAGGTATTAGGTATAATTATTTCATATAGTTAAATCATGAATAAATGCGCTAGCGTGTTGTGTAAATTACTTTACTCTTATTTGGTTGGAAAATATACAATACAATTATTTTTTTGTTATATAATAATTATTATGATTAATATTTCTACGTATATAATGACATGATTTATTTTTATGAAATATTAAATAATTTTAAAAGTTACATAGTAAAATAATAAATATTTTTAATAACGGACTATATCAGTCTAATGTCTATATTATGATATAAGAGTAAAATACTTTTATAAGTATTTGGAATACATATTTTTTTAAATATTTTTAGAAATAATTATAATATATTTTTATATTTGTATGTTCTTTATTATAACAGTATTATTTTTGTTTTATAAATATTAACACACTGCTGTGTACCAAAACATCTAAGATGGATATATAGAGTATTTTTTTGGTTTACTTAACAGTTAAAATCGTATGGTTACAGTAAGACACATAATGTGTAATGTGTATAACATCTCTAAAATTTGATTACTTAATTTCGTAATATTCATACTTTCTGTATTTAATAATAACCAATGTCCAAGACTGTTAAAAGCACGTTTTCCCTGGAGATTTTAAAATTATTTAATACCATTCTAAAAAGCTTTCGAAGTAGGTTAGGACTCGACTACGAAACAAAAAATATATGATTACCTACAACTTATTGAACATAATATATAGTAGATTCTAATATAGTAGATTACTACAATCTCTCAGAACGTAAACAATGTGCTAGAATAAAGTATATACATAGGTGCATTTTGGAATATCTTAAAAAAATGTACTATTTAGTTACAATCCATATTTATATGACATTAAGGTAAACGTATACACTAAATAATATATAGTTAAATATTTATATATGTATTGTGTTTCAATACTGTTGAAGGTAGGTGGATCATAGTCATGTGTAGAACCAAACCTTACAGGCCGAAAAAAACAAAAATGGGCGTGGTATGATTTTTTTTTTGACTGCAAGCTGTTATAACTGCCCCAGTAAATTATGAAAACGGTTCATTTCATTTTCATTTGTGATCCTGACAGTTTTTCGTGGCAATAAGTTATTCAGTGCACGCAGAGGTTAGGTACATGTTGTGTTCCTACGTAGAATATAATTGTGCAGTAAGACAAATTAAATTTCGTTTGGAATAGCTATGTAGTTTGGTCATAAATTAATAGCATTATTTTAAAACGAAAAAAGTGTTTTTATCATAATTTATATTTTTATCCTAAATTATTGTTAACATTTTTTTTTAATGTTGAACACTATTGGGAGTTGTATATACTTGGCTGTTTGATTGGATTCAAGTAAGTATGTATAATATTTGTTTATGGTAAAATATCAGAGAAAAAGTCAAACGATTTTATAAGAGACTGTATATTTAAAAATATCTTTTTTTTATCAAAATAACGAAATCATACTTATCAATCGTTTTATTATTAAATCTTTTATCTGATAGTATGGTACATGGCCATACATTTGATAAATCATAATACACCGCACTTTCAAATGTTCGATCCCGAATGTATAGGTTTATTTTACTTTTAAAATGTTTTTGTAACCATTTTGTATTGAATGATATTACAATAATATTTAGAATTATTCAAACAAAACCCAATATTGATCGAATAAAACTTAAATCATGATTTAAAATTATACATTTATCTATAATAGGCTATTGCCTATTGGTACCTACATTGTACATGTATATTTCACTGTTTGTATGGACAAACCAATACTATTTAATAAAATATATTATAAATAATAAAGAATCTTATCGTAGGTATATATATTTATATTACACGTAAAGTTAACTTTTAGTGTCATTTGAGTTTCGAACACTTTTAAAAAGTAACTACTTATAGTTTCAGAATAATATAGGTACCTATAGTTAAAAATATTATATTAATTTACAAAAACAAATTTTTAATTCAGCAAATATAAAGCTATTAGGTGATGTTTTCCAATCATAAATATTAAATATATATATATTTAAATGTTTATTTTAGTCTATAGTATGATCAAACATACCTTCAAATAATTCATATTATAAAGGTCTTCTATCGATTGATGTTTAGATGTATTTTTAAGCATACCTTCTTACTTTAGAGAAGCGAAACTCCACAGTCCACTCTCAAAAGATCGATTCAACATTTTAATTCCATAACACTTATAAAAAAATAAATATTACTTTCCGGTAAACTTTATTTTTGTTAAAAGTAGAAAAACTTACTTCTATTAAAATTTATAATATTAGTTATGAAAACAAAAACTTTTATGAATTTCTAACTGAAAAGTAATTTGTAAATTTTCGGAATTTGGATGAATTTTGTCAAAGCTTAAACTTTTGATGCATATAAAAAATAACCGTGCTTATTTATCTTTAATATTTTTAACTAGGTTCTATCAAAAAATTTGTGAAAAATCTTGCATTAAACTGTCAAGGTTTTTTACCGAATGAAAAAATTTTATCAACAATAATTAAAAGGAATTTACAAAATTCGAAAATTTCTTATAATGTCTATGGCTTACAAAGAGTCAGAATATTTGGATATGGAAGATGGTAATATGAACATTTAGTGAACAATTCTAGGGTCTATGGTTATAAGTTTTTAGTTACACTAAAAAAATAATATCAATTTTGTTAGAAATTGAATTTGCGTAAAAATTCGCATTTTCCTTAATTTTTTTTTTGTTTTTTTCGACGCTTTCGAATACTACTGGGAATTTTCAAATGGAAGCATTTTTATTACACCAATAGTTGATATAAAACAGAAAAAAACACACACATCATTACAAAAACAATACATTCATCACAACGCTTAGAATCTAAAATGTGTAAAAAAAAAACTAGACAAATGAAATAATAGCACAAAAATGTTTAGAGAATAGTTAGTTTTAAATGCTAATTTAAATATATTTTGGAAAAATTCAAGTTTCAGTTACTTATTTATTTTTGAATTCAAACAGTTCTTGTACATTTTAACAAAATTGATTTTGAATCGAAAAATAATATTTATTAATTTAAAAAAACACACAATTGTAAAACCCTAAAATCCATACTTATATATTTAAACTCATATTCAAAATCAAAAATACAAAATTATTATTGTTTATATTTATCACATATAACATATCAGATTTTTTGTTACAATAATTGCATAAAATAAATTGTTTATAATATACAATAGGGTATTCGCATTCCATCACGTAATTTACTAACTAGTCATTTAGTTTTAGCTTATAAGCAAACTGGTAATGTGATATCTAAGAACATTATTTGATAATGTGTAAGTTTCACAGAGCGTGGTGATATTTAAATTTTTTTTTAGAATGTGAATTATACAATATACCTAGGTACCTACAGTACCCAGGTTCACATATTATATTATATATATTAAAATAGTAAATAATGTATTAACGCTTTGAAAATATTTAATTATTTTTTATATTAGCATAACGGTAGGTTACAGTTAAGATTATGATTAAATAGGTACGCATATTTATATGTTTTCCCAATACATTTATTGAGTTAAAATATACGGATGATATTTCAATATTTAATTATAGATTAAAGTTAACTAAACATATTATTATACCTAATATTATTAGGTATTTACTGCTATCCGTATTGTGCGTTTGATATAATATATTAACATAGGTATATAAATAAATTATTTTATTTTATCATAGTTTGTTAGTTATTTAATATTTTATACTTAATTAATCAAAATAATTGTATTATTTTGTAGACCTTCAGTTCAGTTCAGAGGCGGAAGTATAATATTTACAGTGAGGACGGGCTGATTGTCAATATTTTAACTGAGTGCTCGAGTTGAAAGAAAATAACACATTCATCATAAAGCTACGTATATATTTTACATTTATAATAATTTATATACTATATTATTTAATGGTAAAATATTAGTCGTTACTGAAAGCCGTCAAACACATACACACACACACTTTAACAGTAACAGTAACAGTAGCAGCCTGCTGCTGTATTAACCTGCTAGGGCTTTTTCTAAAGCTTATTTGATATTTTGGACATATTTTGCGCAAGCATTTGAGAAACATATAAGCGCATTACTTGAAAAATATATTTTGCGTTACTTACTTAGTTGATATTTTTGTAATTATTTGACTACACATTTTACAAATAATAACTGAAGTATAGTGCTCTAAATTTAAATGAATTGCTATTATTTTATAATAGGTACGTAAGTAGATTAAAATATACTTCCACAGATAAACGGCATGCCTACGGGTTGAAAATATATACAACCAAAATGTGTAATAATATAATATTTGATGTCATGTTAACCATACCCACAAGGCCACAACGTGTGGTATTGTCTCCGTCTTACCAACGTAAACCATAGCACATTTGCGTTCAGCAAAATCAATTTTATATTGTTAGCTTTGATTCTAGTGGATTGACACATTCTCATAACTGGGCAAGGATATTGTCATTCATTGGTTTTTTTTAGTGTCTTCATTTTTAAGCAAGTTGTATGCATTAAGTACGTATAATTAACCTCTACTATTTCTTTTCCAAGTCAAGCACTCCCAAATACGTCCCTGCAAATAAACGAACAAACTAAATTGCTTATTCATAAAGGATATACGTTGATATACAATGTAAAAGGTGGTGGATGATATCACGGTTTAATATATTGGTAGGTAGGTACTTAGATATTTTTAGTAACCATATGTCATATTATCTATAATTATATGAGTATGACACTTATTCATTTTAAAATAGGTACCTATTTAGATCAGGCCCCATCCTTGGTTCGATGTCTCAATAATAATGAATTTATAACACCCGTTGTAATACGAACTGCGACGAAAAACCTTATGAATATTCGATATTATATTATTATTTAGGCACTTATGTCGTATGATAATTTTCTAATTGTCATAAACAATCTTTTTTTTAGTTTTGGAATTCGTTATTTGTATACATCTAATGAACAATTTTTACCGATTTAATAATAAGAGTTTCGATGCATGATTATTGTAGCCGTATAATATTATATTATGTGTACACGCATATAAACGTTTGATAATTATGTAAACTCGTATACAATAATGTGTATGCATTTAATATGTTAAAATAGAACGCGTATATAATTACCATTAATTACCTATTCAAAGATGAGTGGCTTGTAAAAATCAAGTCTGGGACCGCGAACACGTACTTGAATGATTTTACAAGAGCTCAGAACTAATTTAAATTTAAATATATCACTCTAGGGAAGTTTTACCGGGTTCACCGCCATTTTCTCAATTTATTTTTATTTTATTCACTTTTAAAGTTTATATAATGTCATTTTATCAACACCACGCGTGGTCCGTGATATTTTACAAGCATTATTATCCCTACACGGCATAATTTTATTTCACAAGATCTACCATAGGTACCTACCATTATATTATATTGTAAATATGAGTTAACTACTTATTATAAGTATACTAGTGCAAGACATAAGGTATAAGGTGGAGTTTTTGAAATAAAATTATGCCCAGACATTTCTATAAGTTATATTAGACATATAATATAGAAATGTCTGTATTAAAAATCTGAAGTTAACTAAAATATCACGTAAGATGGTATTTTATAATGATTGACTCCTGACACTCGTCGATGAGTGAAGTAAAATAATAAATTGTTCTTTAAACGTAGATATACCTTCAGTGGGATCGATTTAAAACAGCTATCTATGAAAACCAGTGTTTTGCAGAGTATTACCAGCTACAGCGTTATTTGCAGTTCATCCGATCGTCGAACAACAAAGACTTGAACTATCAAGAGAGCTATCCGTCGACAGTATAATTTTTAACTACACTGTCATGGAGTTGCTCTCTTTATGGATAAGTCTACTATCATTTATATGTTCGGCTGCGTCAGTAATGTTTTAAATTTAATTATAATTTTAAAACATATAATTATTTATTATTGTAAAAGTGTTTAATACCGACCAATGTATATTGATCTATTGTACTTATCAATGACAAATGGTATCAGGACAAAAGTGACTATTTGTCAAAAAGGTCAGTTCGTAAAAAACTGTATTGGTAAATCCATAATTTATCAAAAATACTGCAGTTGGTCGAATAATACTTATTTTTGGTTTGTTTTTAAATTCCACGTTTAGTGGTCACCTGTTGTTTTGTTAAATAATATAAATTAAAAAAAAATTTGTATTTTTTTTTATATAAGTTAGATTGACATTCAATTATATAGGTACGATTACAGAAAACAACTAGACTATATATTAATTTGAAATGTATACTTTTATGTAAAAATTATTGACGTAAACAGTTTTAATTGATAAAAATATTAATTTTTTATGACTATAATTTAATTTTAGTGCAATAAATAAAAACCTCATTCGACATTAAGTACATAGATAAAATATTTTTTATTTTATACTTATGACCCAAAAAGTGTTATTGACAAATTGCTTTCGATGAACTGTTTTTTTATGGCATTTTTTTGACCAATTGTCTTTGATCCATCAATAATAATGTAAAATGTAATAAATCGGAAAGTCTCTCTGAATGTAAATTTATTGTTATGAATCATACATAGGTAATTTAAATATAGGTACTATTATAGTATTTTGTAAATGTTTTATAAATAAGTTTATATTTCTGTGGGAGTTAGTGATTTTCAACCACAAGCTCCCACAAAAGTCTTAAGCACATCCTCTGATCCTCTATACGTACTTCTATAGTTATATTTAGTTGTACACTTATACCTATACTCATGAGTTTTTGACTGTATAGCTAAATCCTATTCGTTTGACTAATTATTTCGATATTAAGTTTACAGCACATTTAATATATTTATCTAATAGGTACGTATGTTGTAACTGTGATTAATTTGATTAAAATAGTGTATTATAAATGGTCCAATGTGCCTATAAAATATGCAGTACATTTCTAAATTCCTATAATTTCACGATGTGTCGAAACAAATAGTTAAGAATTTTCTACCATTTGTAGTAGGTAGTTACTAGGTACAAGTTTAACGGCATTGTTGAATAATTAATATACCACACTTTGACATGATATATGTGTGCCTAGTGCTCACAGTATTCTAGTTTACATTAACTGTATTTGCTATTTATATAATATAGTATGCACATATAGGTTAAGTTTTGTTGCAGTATAGAAACAGGTGATAGTGTCAGTGTGTATGCCAAAGGGCGTATAGTCGGAATTAGTCGGAGTTGAATAAATATGTATATGACGCAGTTATTGACACCAAAATTGTCGACGACGAATTTAAAGGATATGGTCATAATAAATATGGTAAAAAAAGATAAATGATCCCGTTTAAAACAGATCATATCATGAAAGTAGCTGGTAAATAAGTCTATATTATAATCACGTCAATGAATATATTATATAAATGTATATTGTATAGGTATAACATTTTATTTTTTTTAGTAATGAAAAACAGTGTTCCATTTTTAAAAAAATAAAATTTTGAAATATAAATTTAAAAAATGCAATTTTCTACAGACTTTTTTGCATTGAAATTCGTTTACAACATAACCTATCTACTTATTTACAGAGATTTGGATCAACCTGGTTTAAATTTCTCCCTTCCACCAGAAAATTATAGAACCTAAAATGTTATTTTATTGTATTTTTAATTTCTAATAAATATTTAAAAGCTTAATTTTATTACAGAGGCACTGAATACTTTATAAGGCACACACATATATTATCATTTATGACATACAGCACTCAGTAGGTTTAATACTGAACTGCAGGGAAAAATCGTGGGTATAATACTATAATTAAGTATAATATAATATGCAGAGTGATCTATTTAACGTAAGACACTCATTATTTCATAAAAAAATAACGTTTTGAAAATACTTATTTTAGATAGTTTTAAGTTGTTCTATATCACAACGTTTTTTGAAAACTATCACCAACATCTATAACAACCTCCATTTTTTTATTTCATATTCCTATGTAGAATATTACTCCGGAGTATTTTGATGTATAATAATACAGTTTCGGAGAAGTAATTTAGTAGTTATAAAAGTTATATCTTAAAAATGTAAACACCTATAAATCAAAACTACCCATGCAAAATTTGATTTTTATGTACCGTAAATGTGGGTTACTTGAGGCAGTTTTAAATATTCATAATTTTATGTTAAATGAATTACCAATATAAAATAAGTAGGACTATTAACTACGTAAGTGCAGCTATTATAAGTCGAACTAAAAAAAAAATACGTTCAATCTATATATTTTATAAAAAGAAGCAAAATTATATTTAATAATGCAATAAAAATTATAGTTGATAAATACCGATATTCCTTATAAGTTTGTCTTCCTATATGAAAAGTCTATAAGAAAATCTAATTACATTTTTATGGGTGTTTGAAGTTCAAATTTTTACAACAATGGATATTTACTCGCTTTCTTATGTAGCGATTTTTTTTGTTGTTGCTGTATTCAAAAACGTGTTACCGTAGACACTTGAAATTTATATCATATGTTTATTTTATAAATTCATATACTTGATAACATTTCAATACATTTTGATTCGTTCCGAGTTGCTTAAGGACATTTTCAATTTCCAATTTTGTAGTTTTTTTTTCTATAAATGTCAATAAAATTATATTTGTTCGGTCAAATGCTTAAAAAATTAATACAAAGCTCCTGGTATATTGTCACAATAGTAGATAAAAAATATTAAAAATACATAGTCACAATTTTTTTATAAGCATTTAAAATTCGATTTTTGAAAAAATGTATCAAACTTAAAATTTAAAATGTTTTTAAAGTTAAAACTTTATAAAATGTTCAACTTTTATTGCTAAGGATTGAAAATTAAAGTAGGTTATTCTGTAGGTAACCAAAAAATCTCAAAAATATAAAACACAATAATACAAGTACCTACAACCAATATGTAATAAACTACCTACTTATAGCAAGAAAACAACGCGGTGGTATTGAAAAGCGACCATTGAAATTAAAAATTTTTGATACCCTTTTGTAAGAATAGTTTTTGTTAGGTAAAAAAAATATATTTAATTGCAATATCTATCTTAATTTAACGTACGTACTCAAAATGTGGGTCGATGCTACAAATCAAATATAAACAATTCAATTAATATTGTTCTTAGTAAAATTCTTACAAATTCCCTTTCATTCGTATTTCGTAGGTAGATATCGAATTCTACGCCCAACACATAGGAATCTGTTAAGTACCTCAAACAAAAATCCACACACGAAAAACCAAAATGCTTATAGGTAAGTATTCAACAACCGTAGTCTTTACACCAATCAAATTAATTTATCATAAAAATGCACATAGACTTTCACAATAATACCTGCATGTATATATCATACCTGCTTTAGCACGATTAAAGATTTAAAAAGATAATATAAAAATAAAATATATAGGTACTTGTTCAATCGTGATATAGTTATAAAACGTTTGAAACGTACGTATTGTCGTATGAAACTCATTCTGTATCTAGGATGGCTACTCACTTTCTTACTGATGTTTGAATAATTTAGTTTACCAGTAAGAATACAGTATTATCGGGTACCCGTGGATCTAAAACCGTTTCAACTTCGGCATGTTAACAGTATTGTAATTCAACGTATTAATTCCGGTAGGTATAGAATAATTAAGATTGTATAATATGTTTATTTTTACAATAATCTGTAAAACAAAGATTAAAATACTACATAATATATACATTGGGTTATGATTATTTGACATAATGACATGGACGTCAATGATAAACGGGCGTCAAGTGTTTGACATTTTCATCGGGGGACTCGATCATTTTATGGACAAATCGGCCTAGGCGCGGTGGACATAATATTAAATATTATTTTTTATAATTCATAGTTCCAAACGAATCGGTCGACGCCGTTTCTCCTCGGCCGCCGCCGCCGATCTCTCCAATCGGGACGCGTTCCCGTACGACTGCGAGCGTACCTTCGTCACTCAGGCCACGTACTGACTGCACCGGCCCGTGTTTAGGTATTTGATCATTTCGATATTGTGTACACACAATCTCGCCGCCGCCGTCGCTGCACTGCTGCAGTCACCGACACCCCGCCCAACGCCTCCCCCCACACCCCGACCGTCGGATGAGATCATCGGGCACGGTGTGTATATAAGAGAAGTGAAAGGGAAAATCGTATTATTAATATTATTATTATTATTATTATCATCGTTATTCGACTATATATCTATAATAGTAATACAACGATATTGGTCCAACGTCGTTGTGCAGACACAGTTGTAGGCGCGCCGTTCCACTATCAATATTGTTATTATTGTTAATGCCGTGTTGTTGGGATAATAAGTATTCCGCTCTCGATTCCACAGTTGTATTCGGGCGCTGAGCAAACGAAATCATCAAAGAGCGGTGTCCGACGCCCGCAGAAACAACAACGAATGTTATAACGTTTCGTGCGATCGTTAGTCTGGTGAGTACCTACATCGGTCTATCCGCCTACTTTTGCCAGGACTGGCCGATATCATCTTTCTTCTCTGACACGTTTTACGTACTTGTGTGTTATATTTTTATTTTTATTTTTTGCTACAGATTTCGTTTGCTGTGTAGGTACTATACGCCTTACATTCTTGCCAAGGAGAAAATCGAATCCAGCGAGTTTTGTTTTGTTACAGTAGTGGTAGTGTATGTTCATACATTTACGATTTACTGCAACATCGGTTATCATATTATCGTCTTAAACGGGTGCCATTGTGCTGTTGTGTCGTAATTTTGGCGACGGTTAGAAGATGAACAAAAAGTGTGCCAGATGCGAGAAAATCGTTTATCCCATTGAAGAGCTCAAATGTCTCGATAAGGTACATTAATTGTTCCATACTCATCTACCCACTTCTATCTATTCTTCTAAGAAATTCTTGTACACGCTTTAGTGTGCTGACTTAAATCTACTTTAAATTTTCTTATTTTTATATTATTAATAGGCTTGGCACAAACAATGTTTCAAATGCCAGTCCTGTGGCATGACATTAAACATGAGAAATTATAAGGGATTCAATAAAGAGCCTTACTGTGAAGCGTGAGTACTTTATACTGCTTTTATAGACCAGTATTATTTAGTTATTTATAGACTGCTAACGGAGGTAGAACTTTTGGTTGCAATAAAATATTAAAATAATTAATGTAATACATTACCAGTGTTTGGAAAGAACGTCGTTCATGAACGCACGTTCACGCGTTCACGTTCATATGTAGTGAACGATACGTGAACGTCACTCGTTTTTTGCTAATAGAACGTGAACGTGAACGATGTTTATATTTTTAATGAATTTGATCAATTTTTAAGACGTTCAATTTATTTACCATTTAATAAATATTATATTATGTATAAAATAATTAATTATATTATAATAATAATATTTTCATTTTTCCCATTATAATTCCTACAATATTTGTTTAATTGCAAAATATATAAATTAAATACGTGAAATTCCAGTGTCCCCGGCTAGAAATACAACAATAATGTTATGATTTCCATGAATTTGTAATAAACCTAATCGGTTTATCATGAATAGGTAAAGTGTATATCTATTATGGTATAATAGATATACGTTTATGGGTTTTTAATTTTTATATTGACTGCAGGCTAACGATTCATAAAAAAAAAAATTAAATGAACGCGACCCAATGAACGCGTTCGTTTTTTAAAAGAACGTGAACGTGAACGCGTTCGTTTAAAAAAACACGAACGTGAACTTGAACGAGTTCCTTTTTTAACGACTGAACGTGAACGTGAACGAGTTCATTTTTTTAGTGAACGTTCCGAACACTGTACATTACTTATCATAAATCTACAGCCAATTCAAAAGGACTATAAAACAGTAAAAAACAAATAGATAAAGACTATATTCCAATTAGGTGTACAAACATTACAATTAGTTTAATGTTTAAATCAATTTATTTACTGATATTTTTCTTGAGAGATAGCTTTAAATGGCATTCTCTAACCTAACCATTTCTAGGTTTGTAATGCCTATTTATTTGTTTTTTTTTTTTTTAATCTGATAATTATTTATTTTATTTAAAAAAATGTATTTTAAGCAATTATACAACCATATTTTAACAACCTATTCATAGTGACATATAGTTAAGTAAATTATAGAATGAACCTAACACTGAAGGTCAGAATATTTAAAGCAAATTAACAGAAGTTTCCAAATCCAGCTGAAAATGTACCCATAATATAAATATTTTTATATTTAAATATTTACCTATGTTTTGTAAATATTAAAATAGCTTACATAAACTTAATTCAACTTAATATTACTTAATCTAAATTTAATCCAGAACACTAGACGGGAGTCACTAATTTAATACTTTTTAGGTACTTAAATTTAATATGAAAAATCTTTATTCTGTTTCAAGTGTGGTTCTAATTTAATTGATCAATTATTAAATTTAATTACAAGCATATTATATGGTTCTGTCTTTGACTTATTCTTCATTGCTTGATGTTAAGCCTTTATACAAAACCGGACGTGATATTATGTTATTAAAATTAAAACTTTAAATGTAGCCTTTTAGGAATCTAAATAAAAATCTATTACAAAGTACCTGCATACCATTAAAAAAATAATCAAAAATAAAATAATAATCAGAAAAAACAATATTATAGGCTAAATTAATTAAATTAAAAAAATTTCATTAATCTGTAAAATATAATTAATAACTAAATTGTTTAACATTAGGTTCTTTACAATACAATGTATTAGTAATTTATTTATTTTTTATTTAAATAAGAATAGCTACAATATATTAAATAAATATTTTAATATTCAAATTTTATCAGTTTCACTGGGTACATTATGTAAGCGACTGTTTGCATACCCAAATTAATTAAGAGTATGATATAGAAATTTTTTTGATAATTTAGTGTTCTCATATTAGTAAATAAATAATACATTTAATAGATAAGTATGTTAGGTTTGAAATAATTTGTTACCTTGTGTAATTGACAATTGTGTATTCATGCAAATAGCGTTGGATACAAAAACACATTTGATCACAAAACATTTCTGATCAATGCATTTACTTACATTTCTCCTCGTATTTTCTTGTCAAATTCATTGTGGTCAAATTTCAATTTATAAAAAAAGCTTACACATAAAAGAAGATGATTTTTGGTTTAAAAGAATCTTAAGTTATTAACATTTTAATTTTATTGGTATATTGCTTTTTATAGTTCTTATATGATTAAATTTACTTAATATTTCTCAATCCGTGGTTTTAATACATTAAATTTTCCATTTTAAATGAAGAATTGACAATAAAACTAATTAAATATATATTGATCATATTTTATATAATATACAACTACGTTCATTATTGTATAAATAATGTAATTTTTTAGTCATGTAGATATCAAAATATACACTAGTGTAACTACACTAATCTTATAATCACATAATATTTTAATAGCAGTAATATTGATATCACCTATCAATTTTATTTCTGGGCTATTTGTTTCTTGCATAATATGTTTTTAAAATGTTTATTCATATTTTTTTAAACATATATATAAGTATTTTTTTGTGAATATACTATGGTCTATTTAAATTTATTTCGTCATTGGACCAAAAGAGTATGTAAAGTATATTCATCTATAACAATGTCCATATAAGTAAATACAACTGGTATTATTATACAACATAAAAACCTTATGACAAGAATTAATTAAAAAGTGAAAATGGTCAAATGTTTTAATATTTTCAAATGGTACAAATGTGGACAAATGGGTGTCCTTCTGCTGTACAGTAGGTTACAAGTGGGTCACTGCAATGTATGGTGTTAAATTTGAATTCAATGATATAATATGATTGTATATGAAAAACGGTTCTGAGCTAAGACGGTCAGTCAGCCTATGATATATTGCTAAGTATACTTTATAATATTATTGTCAATAAACTTATTTATTTATCTATTTACGTGGAACCTTGTTTTTAATTTTCAATCCTTAACTATAGGTTGAACATTTTTTGTAAATTTTTAACTACCAAACAGTTATTAAATTTTTAATTTAATACATTTTGTCAATATTCAAACTTTAAATGCTTATAAAAAAAATTGTGCCTATGTATTTTTAATATTTTTCAACTGCTATTGTAACAATATATCAAGAGCCTTATATTAAATGTTCACGCCTTTTGGGCCAACAAATAAAATGTTATTGATATGTATAGGAAAAAGACTAAGACAATTGGAAACTGAAAATGTCTGTAAACAAAAATAGTTCAAATATTTTGAAAATAGTATGGTGTATAGAAAATGTTAATATAAACAACCAGTGAAAATGTCACGTATCTGAAGTCATTTTTTTTTTAGAGTCACACCAAATACCAAAATCAATTTTGTTGAAAACAGATTTTGCGTTAAAATTCCCGTTTTTCCTTAATTTTTTTTTGTTCTTCCAGGCCCTTTTGAAAATTACTGGGAATTTTAATTTTGACCATCCCAATGCACTAATTAGATTCACTTTCCCATCAAACAAGATACTGAAGCTAAAAATCAAAGCATTATTTTGACTACTTATCGTGTACACAGACACAAATAAAAAAAAAATAATAAAATCAATACACTCAGAATCTAAAATTAAGAACTGTTCCTACAGACATTTAATAATAAACTTAATGAATCAATATAAATTATTTGATATCTAATTATTTTTTAATTGTACCTAACAACACTCATTAGTGGCCCTAGACAATTTTTTTTTAATAGCTTTTTAAACATTAAATTTGAGTGTTAGAAGTTTTTAAAAATATTATGAAAACATTTTTTTGCAAAAAGAGTTCAACATTTATGATTTATAACAGTTTTTCTATAATTTTGTGATTCTGACTATCAGTAGCTGATATAAAAAGAATTCAAAGGGATGGGGGAAATTTTTCAAACTATGATGCTACAAAAATGTCTAATACAAGTGTTGAGGGATGTATCCCTAAAAAAAAAAAATCAATCAATACTTTTTCATCTATATTCATAAGCTTGTCAATAATACAATGTATATCCTTAAATTTATATAATTTCTAAATTTTATTTTTAATATCTTCTGACTTCTACCATACATCTTACATTTTAATCAAATTTATAAGTACTTATTTTAAAATCATCATTAAATAGATCCATAATTTTAACATAAATATGTTTTTGGGCTGAGTTCAAATATTTTTATTTTATAACCTATTTTGAGTAACGCTTTGTTTATCACCATATAAACAAATAAAATGTAAAAATCACCTAATTCCCACTAGTTATATATACAATTAATGGTTACTTAATAATATTCATTTATGATTCATACATTTTCTTCGAAGTGGAAAATATTGGTTTTTTCTTTAAATATTATACTAAAAAGATAAGAAGGTATCCCATTTCCCTTGTATTTGATACTATTTACTGTATGTCTTATGTATTTATTCTACATTATTGATTAATAAATTGCATAACATATTTCAGACATATTCCAAAAGCAAAGCATACAACTGTAGCTGAAACACCAGAGTTAAAAAGAATTGCTGAAAATACAAGATTACAATCAAATGTAAGTACATAAAAGATTTTAAATTTAAATTATTGGAAAAAAAAATGTTTCAGTCATTATTTTATGAAAACAATTATTTCATGCCATCTTTATGGATAGACAACTTACTGTAAGTGATTTAAAATTAGTTGTCTAAAAATGTATTTTAAATAATGTATTGATATGTTTTACTTAAAAGTAATTGAGTAGTAATATTTTTAAAAATGAAATGTAATTATATTAATTAATTACTTGTGCTTGAATAGTTAAATACTTAATGAATCTAATTTAGCATGAAAATGTAGAATCGCTTGATTTCTATTTCTATTATAATGTAGGTAAATAGAAATATTTATTTTAATTTTTAAATTTGTAGTATTAAAAATTAAAAATTAAAAATACTATATTATCTATTCATTATGTTGTGTAGGCGCAATATCATGCTGAGTTTGAAAAGACTAAAGGAAAATTAACACAAGTTGCTGATGACCCAGAAACATTGAGAATAAAAGCTAATTCGAAAAACATAAGGTAGTATAGATAGTTTTATTTATGAACATAATTTATTTTAATCATTCATATGGTTTTATTATTATTTAGTAATGCGGAGTATCATGGTGATTTTCTGAAGAAAGCAGAGATGGAACAACGTAGGCATTTATCTAATGGGAATAATGCAGCAAATAATAATGAACCACTAAGTAATAATAAAATATAAATTATTTAGTTAATTTAAATTATAATATTATTATGTATTTAAATTAAATAGAAAAAAATGTCGTTGTGAACAAAACAATTCAAGAAATCGATCATAGTAACACTGTTAAACCAAATAAAGTACCGCAAAGTTATAACAGTGGAAGCACTAGGTATGCGCCTCAAAAAGTTGAAAGTACACAACACCATCCTAGAGTAGAAGACTCTTCAGCTAAAATTCCTGCATGTTTAAATCGTCAATCTTCTACTTTAATTTATTCATCTGATAGTGGAGATTTAAGTAAGTTGTCATTGTCTGTTAGTTGAGTTTTTATTATTTATAAAGTATATCCATGTAGCAATGTATTTTATCTTTGTACCATGATGTTTGTTCACAACATACATCATGCAATACATATATTATTACATTTATAAAAATATAGTAACTTATTCAATATTATATAATATAATACATTTACAGTTAACAGTGCATATAACAATCACATTGGTTCAATAGCTGACTATGATCCTATTAAAAAACAACCATCATATGGTGGTGTTAAGTACACTAACAATACTGAAAGTCAAAACTATAACCTTGGGGTATGTGTTCATTAATTCTTTAACTAATAATTTACAATAATTGAAGTAATATATTTTATTTATAGAGAGTTTATCGAGCCATGTACGATTATGAAGCTCAAGATCTGGATGAAGTTTCATTTACTGATGGAGATTTAATTGTCAATTGTGCCGCTATAGATGATGGTTGGATGACTGGTGTTGTACAAAGGACAGGTGAATCTGGTATGCTACCAGCTAACTACGTCCAACCTGCAGCTATTTAATTCTGATTAATAATTTTGTTACATACTATTTGTTTATGTTTATAATATGGTCAAAACATAATTATTTTATATTAATAGTAATTTGTTTCTACTAATTCACAAAACTAATTTAATATGTAATGCTGCAGCTAAGGAAATTAAGAGCAACTAATTTATGTGATATCAAACACGATAAACTAAAACTAATATAAGATCACCTATCATAAATAAATTAAAGATTACATTCCTAAATTTAAAAAAAAACTATTAAGTGAAAAAACATTCCAGTATTTGAACTAGTATTGATATATATTTATTTTATAACTTAAAGGTACATTTTTATATGATCTGCACCAATAAATTGATTAACATGAGGTTAAAATCATTTTAAATTTACATAACTATAAAATATATATGTGCTTATTCTTTTTTTATATACATTTATTTATTTTTAATCTTAATGAAAGCAGTTTTATTTTAATATTGTTAATAAAAATTTTAAATTTATAAGACAAAATCTTATTAACTACCTTCCTAGTAATTTATGTAAATTAATTTTTATTTTAGTTTTACATAAATGTCTTCAGCTTGTACTACAAGTTGATAATGAAAAATAAATATTTATATTATAATTAAATCTTATTTTGAAACATTACCCTATATAGTATATTATTTATTTTTGGGTAGATACAATCTACTTCTGTTATTTCCATATTTGTTTATATAGTATTATTATTATTATTATTAATTTATTCTTCGTAATTGTTAACTTTTTATTGTTATAAATAGATATCAGTTTCACATAGAATTATTTCATTTATTGAACATTTTGATTTTATTTGAAAGTTTTATCATTAAGAACTATACACGACTATAATACCATACAACATATTTATATATGAACAATATTTTAATAAATATTTATATATATTATAATTAAAATTATAATGGACACTTGTATTTTTGCTTATTAGAACATATTTAAAATTCAATATTTCAATATTTCATTATTATTTTTTGAATTTTCTGCACGAAACTTTGAGGTTAGTTATGTGGAATATGTAGAATTAGAAATTGAAAAATGTTAGATTATAGCAAATATTTTTCATAACTTCTGTTTATGATTAGTACAACTCTATAGCTCAAATTATTATTAATTTATTATTTTGTGTCTGCAACCAACATAATATTAAGTTAATGAAACAAATGTTTGAATGCAATGAGAATAATTTTGATAAAATGATTGGCATTGAGTTAATTTCAATGTAAAATATAGTATAAATACTCATAAGATAAAAATGCCGAAACAGCAAAAAAATTATGTAATCCAAATATTTAATTTCACCAACAATACAATATTGTATTCGAATAATTTATTATAAATATTTTATGTGTCAAGTTAACACGAATAGAATCATTTTTATAACATACTAATGGTATTTAATACGTACCCATACTCTTGGTTTCAATATATTTTTTGGTTGATAAATATTAAATATTAATTTTGAATTAATTGTTAAAAATATGTGTCATATTATAATAGATCATTAGTTTTTTCATTAATTAAAATATGTATATTATAGATTGCAGGCTGGAATCATCACTGACTGGAAAAGTTATATATTCTAATTTTATTTTTATTGGACAAAATATTGAATATTTATCTTGCAAAGTGTATTGATAACAATTTTATTTTATTATTTGAATAATAAATTATTTTTAGAAAATATAAATAATTTAACTTGGTAAAATTTTTTTAAGACAATATTAGTGATATAAACCTGCCATAGATACCCTTCACTGTGATTTTGTCAAAACAATATGTACTAACTCTATGCACTCTATAAGAATATTCTACTGATATTACGGCAGTACCTGTTTTGATTATAACTGCTTACTCTATCGGGGTATATAGTATAATACTTAATAGAATATATATCAAATATACCTTTTTTAATTGTTCATAAATATTTTATACATTTTTATTTACATACATGATTCAAACAAAAGGTAACTTCTTTATAATTTTTCCTTAAGAAACTTGCACCCTAAACATTTCTGTGCCCTTACCGATCGATCATGTCGCTAACCTTTTGCCACATCAGTGTATAATATAGTATCTTTGAGATACCTGATTACATGATTTGCATATTTTTTATTCAGTCTATAATTGAAATCCAATCTCACAATTAAAACACCTAATTCATTTTTTTTATTTAACTTTAAACATTGTATATTTGGTATATAATTTTATACACAGGATTACATAGGTACAGTCCTAAGTTAAGTTTTGTTTCTATCTTACCACAGCCATCAAAATTTACAAACAATATGCCAATATACATGGTTAAATCTTTTTATTTTTGATGAACAATACTGATTTACACAAATAAATTATATATACCTTTATTCTCGAAAAATAATTTAAATATGACGTACAGTTTTAAGAGAAATAGGGTATCTGTATATCTATTAGTTTTAGAATGGTATTTTTTTTTTAAAGAAAAAAAAATTTGGGTTAGCAGTTATTTTTTTAGAAAATAATGAACAATTATTGTGAATTTCCATTATATTATTAGTTATGAGTAGGACTGGAATTCCTCCCCCCCCAAGCACTGCAATGATTATAGTGTTGTAGAAAATGAATTTGCACGTGCTTATCTACGACCGTACATATTTTATACTTAACGTTAATAATGTATTATTATATACGCGGTTCAGTGACCGGTTCATGTTCTTGTGTATTAGTAAAGTCATATTAAACGAGAATAGTATATTTTAAAAATAAACCTCCCGGCCTGAAATCATAGATGGGTTAGAACACTATTCGACTAATTGATTAATTGGAACAGTGCCGTATAACGTCTAAAACTCTTGCTTTTATTGGTCGTTGACATGATGAGTGAGGGCGTATGATGCCCGGCATCCCGCATGTCTTTTATCTCTGTCATACAGACGTAGTACATACCTAATAAATCTGTGTTGTACGGTTCTGAAATCGTAACCAATTTTGTGTCGTTAGCCTTAATAATATTATCATAACGTTATTAACTGACCTATTATCAAACTTAAAGTTAAAAGCGTTATCCGTGTCTGTGTGTTAGTTTTCTTTAAACGAGTTACGGCCATTTTTTAATTGCGATATTTTAAACAGGTCATATATTATATTCATAAATCGCTTAAAAATAAAATTTGAACTCAAAAAAACTTTGTAAATATTTGCTTAAAATTGTGTAACTTAACTTCGTAACTTAATTATTTAACTTCATTTATACTTAGGAATTACTTTTTCTTAGACTAGTTCAAAAAACGCTGTTAGGTAACTTCCCAGATTTGCCTATAATTTTATAGCCGCAATAGGAGCGCGGTAGCTGTTAATTTGGCCCAATGAAAGCTTTGTTAATATTATTCGTAGGTAATAATAGTATCTACACCCATTTTCCATAATTGTTTTATTTTATTATCGCTAACTTCATCAGTATGACAGTATCCATTTATTTTTCAATGGTTATTAATCACATTATATAAAAAATGTATATATAGATTATAAATATTATCTTGGTATTAAGTGCCAAATTTGCCTAACTTGTTTGCATTGCCGGACTTCATGGTATCAGCCTTTGTAAGCTCAAACTAAGTACACGGCCGCTAGTTAAGGACTTGGATAGACCCCGGTTTATTGGGACACTTCGGTTGCGTGTTATTTTGTCCCAATAAAACGGTTATTTCAATAAAACGAAATAAAAAAAAGAAACATATTTAATTAACAATTTGTTAGTGGTTATTTACCGATTTAATAGTACCTAACCTATAGAAGAATGTTCTTAATTTTTTATATCGTAATAAAATATATCATATATGTAATACTTATCCGAACAAAACCACTCCACCATAATCCGTGTAAAAAAAAAATGGCTCCAAAAGTTGTGATTTAATTTTATAGGTAGCTAGTCTTTGAACTATATATTATATCATTTATATTAAAATAATCTGCTAAAAATTGAGCTTAGCATGGCGACTTTAAAACACTTATCATTATTACACTACCTACCTATTTCAACGACGACAGACTATATTATTATCATTGTGCTATAGTATTTTTAAATTTTTAACTTAAGTCACCAAGCTAAGTTCAATTATTAGTAACAGATTATTTTAACATATATGATATATATAGTTCAAAGGCTAGCTACCTATAAAATGATATCACAACTTTTGGAGCCGTTATTTTCATCCTTAGTGTTTTTTTTTTTACACGGATGATGGTGGAGTGTTTTTGTTGAGATAATATGAATTACATACTATATCTTATTATGATTATGTACAAAAGTCAAAAAGTACCTGTTGTAAATATAGCCATATTATACATTATTATTATATACATATTTTTGAAATTTTAATTATTAATTAATAATTATTCATCTAATCATCTTCGTTGTTGTCTTCTTGGAAACAATTGAATACAGCATACTCACGGTGATTTTCAAATATAAATGTTAGACGGTATATTAGGTCTCAAAATTGACTTGTAACGGCTGAAGGAGCGTTAAACGTCGACCGAGGATAATGGGGATATATTTCATACTTGATATATCAGATGGTGTTAATTCACTATCTATTGAAGTAGGTATTGTTATTTTTATTCAGAAGGATAAATCTCAAATAGTTTTATTTTTTTTTAAGCAACGTTTTTAGCGAGAAATTTATTTTTTATTAAAACTCCAGATTCTCCTTTAACTAGATTTAATTTGTTCGCTGCATTTTTCACTATCGCAAAACTTTCAATTATTTTTAGATTTTATGGTTCTAATTCTTGTATTACTTTAACCAAGAAACAACAATTTGCGAAAATATAAGCCAAATGATTATTCTGGTCATTATTTTGCATAATATCAGTACCTTTTTAATAGCGTTTGCAGTATCTGAATCAAGATTTGAAATAAATTCTTTAATTTTTTTGAAATTGTTAGAATAGTATTAGACTGCTGCTAACCGAGTACCCCACTGAGTAATGATTGGCTCAAATGGAAGGC
Source organism: Nasonovia ribisnigri (assembly GCA_027563435.1). Classification (NCBI taxonomy): domain Eukaryota; kingdom Metazoa; phylum Arthropoda; class Insecta; order Hemiptera; family Aphididae; genus Nasonovia; species Nasonovia ribisnigri. Next base: position 271,176 of record JANEHU010000491.1, read on the forward strand.
ATCAATTAGGATATAATTCCTTACATTTTACTACTAGATACTAGGAGGCAGGAGCTTTTAGAAATAACTACTTTTTTTACAGTCGATATATTAACGAATCAACTGAAGGAAACAGCAGTAATCTAACTGTTTCAGCTAACACAGCTACAAGGTGAAATACATGTGCTACACATATTAAATTATGTAACATTTTTGGATAAATTGTTGTTGGAACTCTTCCAGCTTTAAGGCTATATGAAGCATCCGTTAAAAACAAAATAACGTTTTCGTACTTTACGCCTTGTGGCCATAGCAATAAGCCATCGTATCATTAAACAAATCTTGCAATATTGTTTGATGATTGCACTTGATAAAATATCTAACTAATATTAGATTATGATTTATAAGTAATTTTCTTCTTGCCTTGGGTTGGATTTTATCCTGCGGGTGTTTTGATACCCCACCCCCTTCACCTTTTCCCTTGGAAATATCGACATTTCAACATATATCTACATATTAATTTTATTTTTGGAAGCAAAAAAGTGATTAATAGAACTTTGTTTTTTATTTTTTACTGATTTAGAGCGACGAATGTAGTCTGAACAGATTTCGTCCAAAGCACTAATATAGAGCTACAAAAATGGGTAGATATAAATGTCCCAGTTATCTGATTTTGTGGCCCAGATAAGCGTTGAACATTTCCACTACAATCATAAGTTTATTTTGGTAATTGAAGGTTGTCCTAATTAAACGGTGTCTCCATTAAACGGAGTCTACTGTATATTACGAATATCACGGTATTTACAATGCTCAATAGGAGTATTGTTGAGTCATTGTTTCCAAGACTTGTATGGTTAAATTGCACCTCAAAACTTAATTGTTTTAATTTATAATTTGAAAATGTCAAATGTTTGGTAAGTGTTTAGATGATATCCCAATTGTGACACTAACTTTTTTCATTTATCACATCTCGATTGAGTCTTTCTTATTTTTTAAATTAATTTATGACTTATGAGTGCAGTCGCGAGTTAACAATATTCAGTAAATGGTAACAGTAAATGGTGATTTGGGCTTTCTAGTCCATTAATAATAAGAATGCATGCAAAAAAACAATTCATTCAAGTCAACCAGCTATTGCAGATTACACATAATAAAAGTATATTTTTTATTTATTTATACAATTTATGCCTTTTGGGTCATACTAATTTTACTAGATATAATGTAAGTATACCATTAAGACATTTATATATTATTACTTTGATCCATAAAAAAATGCATTATTTAACTTTTGAAAATTATCGAGCATTATATTATAATATTATCAATTATTAAACCAGCCGAAGAAGGTTATACTATATTTTACTTTTGGTAATAGAAAGTCAAAGACGGAAATGGGATATGTTGAAATGAGTCTGCGTAACACGAGATCCCAGAACCATGTAAACAGAATATATAGAATGTAGGCGGATATAATGCTTCTATGCCAGGTGTAGATAGTTGTAGCTGAGTGAGGGGTTGGAGGGAGAAACATTAGGACTGCCAAAACGTTCCATATGAGCTTCCGGTGGACGAGACGGAGATTGCAGAAGAGGAATTTAAAAGCAGAGATGTGTAAATATACTTCCTATACAGCCATACTCGTACTTTGTTACACAGACATAAGGTGAACCGCAGTCCGTTGCCATTAAGTTACTCGGTTGTGATAGGTAAATGTTTGTTTGGAGGTCCATATAAAACAACCGGGCTGGTATTTTACTATATATGAACGTATTGATTTGTCAAATCCCGACAGTTAGTAAATAGTACCTACCTAATACAACATAACATTATAACTGTATAGGCCATTTAAATGTTTGAAATTTGAATAGTGGACGGTTTTATAAAAACTATAAAAATAATCACAACGATTAGGTAGTTAATAGCTTATATGATAATTCAAATTAAAAGATAATTCTATATAATATTATATGTATCTATTGTACCCACCGAAAATATATCTAAACATATACCGTTAACATGTAATATATTTTTGGATTATACAATTTGTAAAATAAAAATAAAGTTGAGTGTAATTAAACAAATGTTTTTTATGAGCGACAGAAGTTTAAATTGTTACGACATTGGATATTTACCAGTAAAATAACGATTATTCATTTGAATATTTATTTATTTTTGGTTATTTTGTTGTAATTTTATAATATTAACTCGACTTACCAGCGTATTAATATAGTAAGAAATAACAATATAATTAATATAAATATCTATCGTTTTTGATTCGAATGATATAATATCATTGAATTCAAATTTAATACCATCCATTAAACAGTGACCCACTTGTACCTACCGTATACCAAAGTGTCATCCACTTACCCTCTTTTTTAATTTTTTTTTTAAATATAGATGTCAATAAAATTTTATTCATAATGTCAAAAAGCGTGAACATTTTATTTAAGGCTCCTGATATATTGTTGCAATAGTAGTTGAAAAATATTAAAAATACATAATATTAACAAATTATTTTTTATAATCATTTAAAGTTTTAATTTGGACAAAATTAATCAAATTTAAAATTTAAAAAGGTGGGTAAGTGGATTTTGCTTTGCTGTACAGTAGGTTACAAGTGGGTCACTGTTTATGGGGAAGTATACAATTTGAATTCAATTATATTATATAATCATTGAAAACGAAAAACGATTCTGAGTTCTGACGGTATTCTGTGTTCATATTTTGTATTATATTTATACTGTTATTACTTATTATACTAATACGGTAGGTAGCCGGTAAGTTAAATTAATATTATAAAATTATAACAAAATAACTTAAATCGCTATTCTTGATTATTTAATATGAAATTTTGTCCAAATTTGAACATAAAATAACTTTTAAAAAAAAAATGTGTGTTTATATTTATGATATTTTTTGGTTGCAGAATAACCTATTTACGTTGAACATTGTTTTAAATTTTCAATCCTTAGCTATAAAAGTTGAACACTTTATACATTTTGTGAAAATCTGAACTTAAAAACTAATTAGAACCTAAAAGCTAAAATGTTCAATATAATAACCTTTAACTGTCATTTGTAGCCATACAAATTATCGAAGCGAATTAAAAAAATGTCTACGTGCAAAAAATGTCGGTAAGGTTTTATCTACGTCTTGTTGTTAATATTGCGAAACTTGCAGATACTTATAATTAAATGCAGTATAACCTTCTTAAAAACTATAGTATGTAACAGTACATTTTATAGTGCTACCTATAGGATTACTCATTAGTCAAAGCTACAACAGTAAGAATACATGATGAGAGTAATTTACACTTAACATTTTTTAATCAATGAAGAATGTAACACCAATTAGCGTGACACAGAAAAATTATTTATTAAAATAATAGATATATGTATATCTATTTTAATATTTATTCTACACATTATACATGCAAAGCATAAAAATTAAATCATAATCATACCTTTTTATTTTTTTGTTATAAGAAAAAAATTAAATAATATTATAAACATAAACAATATATACCTACACGACATATCTAAGTAAAAAACTAACTATTAAAGCGTATATAAGTAATAACAACTATTGTTTTTATTAAATCAGCAGTATTGTTTACATGTTCAAAATATTTATAGACTTATACTGGGTACCTATATAGAAATATCTAACCCTTAGCTTTTTTCAGGAATAATTATTATCAATGCATGAGTTTATCCATGTATATTTTGTTGTCAGACCTGCGTGTTTTAAATGAAAATAATCGATAAACCTCCTTACTTAACCGTTCTTCTGCCATTGTACTTCTTATAAACAGTTTTAGATTCTGCTCAAATATATAGCAAATAATGTATATTCTAGATACCTACATAATGATTTTATCATGTCGTTTTATTTTTGCAGTGATGGGTGATGACTGAGGAGTAGGTACAGCAAAAATCAAAAGTTTTACATATACCTTAAAAATGCCACTGGCATTTCGTTAAAAACAAATCCATTTTTTTTCTTCAGGTATCGTCATTCGGGTAATCATCAAATATAATATATGTTTGTAAGTGTGTTTAAGTGTAAGTTTAGTATTAATTAATATAATATATCAAGTCATATATATTATAAGTAGGGTGCGGATTTGTATATATTAAAAATTCAAAAATATGTACATATATATGTATTTAATTTTATTCAAATATGTAATTTAAAATAATAAAATATAAGATATGTAAAAAAAAAATGTTTTTTTCTTGAAAAAAAATAATAAAATGAGTAAATTAAATAAGTACGTAAAAATAAATTATACAACACTACATTATATTATTATTTTATTAAAATTAATTAGGAATTCAAATTATAAGTATTTATTCTTTGGAATTAGGATCTACTTCGTCGTCACCAAAACAATTGACAATCATATACTTTTTTAGGTTGTCAAAAGTAAATCGACGTCGATTAGGATGCGATATTTTTTTATACTGACTAAAGGACCTTTCCACGTCGACGGAAGTTATAGGAGCAAATTTAAAAGCGAGGACACACGGACACCTCTCCAACGAGTAAACAACAAATAACGAAATGAAATTTACTTTTATAGAAACGCGTATAGCGATAACTAGGTCGATAACGTGTGGACTATGGACTAATAGTCGTAACTCGCTATTATAATTAGCACATGGACAGACTGGAGAAGATAACAACACATAATATAAAGCTGCGATACATTACTAATTTTGTTAATAGCTCAATATTTAACAGAAATATGTAATATAAGTAAAATATGTAAAAATATGTAATTAAGATTAAATATGTAAAAATATGTAATATCAATCAGAGCTTAAAATAATCAGATAGTCCTGTAACATATTTCTATAAAGGAATCATTCAAATATTATCATTCGCGACAAATATGTAAATACATACAAATCCGCACCCTAATTATAAGATATCAGTAGGAATATATTCTATGTATATAATATAGTGTATAGGTTTATAGTCATTATAGTAGCTGCTGTAGCCCGTAGGTAAATTGCTGGGGAATGGATTCTTATGTAAATACCTGCATAATTTTATTGACTGTAGATTTTCTAATTCTGATTAAAAATGATCACATTTTATAACAGCCTAAACTAAGTAAAACGTAGGTATTCATTTTTTCATTATTACATATATTTTCACATATTTTGAAGTTGAACATGTATTTTAATATTTTACAAATAGGTAGATACACATTTCGTATTTTTTTCTTATTCGCAGACATATATGTAAATATAATGACGACAATCATTAGTCTGCCGGAAATATGTTCAATCTTGCGTAAATCATGACAGACACTGTCGTAATGAATCAGATAAAATAGGTAAGCGATTTTTGATATTGCCATTCACCTATATACAATCTATAACCTTGTGACTAGTTGCTCTAGTTCGTTCATTGTTAATCTATTCAGTACTTTTCTTTTTTATATGGTTCTAGTTTTAAAAATGAATGCTAAATAAAAACGTATTGTTGAATATTTCATGTTTATATGTTATATTATGTGTTTTGTCAAAAACAACAACATAATTATTTACATATTTTCACTTTTTCACTTTTTATTATATGAAAATCCATTTCCAATACCTTGGCATATTGTTGTTAGGTAATTGATTTGTTTTAGTAAACAGCTCATGACGGGTCGTTGGTATATTCTAAACCGGAGAAAAGGATAAAATGCTGAAAAAATTGATGCTCAGATAGATACACTGCTCATATTATATAATATATATATAAAAATATACAATATTAACACAGAGCTACGATATAAGTATGAAGTATGTGCGTGTCTAATATTTTTATATACGAGCAAAAGGCAAAAGCATTTAAGCCGATAACTCGGAGAGAAATAAACAGTTTTTCTGTATTACAGTCATTCGTATAGTAGCTATAGAAGTGTCGGACAAGAAAAATAACAATTATTGTGACTCAGTGCGCGCAACTAAAATTATTATATTATTATTATCATCACAGCAGCGTACGGAGTTAATATTTACTACTCATGGCCGCCACTGCAGGCGATTTCCAGATCGTAAAATGCTATAAATTCAGAAGATGGTCTACGGAAATTCACGTACCTATAGAGCCGAAAGTCAGTTCCGGAATGACCCTATTGTTTTATTATATGTTAAGAGTGTGATGTAAAATGTGTATCTCCCGACTACATCTCAGTTAATTTAGCATTATGGGTACACTGCAGTGCACTACTGTCGCGAATTAAAATTGTATGTTAAATAATCATATTATTTGGCAATTACGTCAAATTGAACAAACTAATATTGAAAAAACCACTCTGGGAATTCACTTTTCTATATGTAGTTGTAGGTCCGAGTGTACCTCGTAAATTTGCATTGTGTAGGTCACTGTATATAGATGCGTTAGTTTCTTCAATACAGTCGAATTTGAATTCAATGATAAAGCATTGAATACGAAAATCGATTTTAAGTGGAGACGGTCTATCAGCCTATACTTCTATTTTTATTAGTAATTCCAATAGAATAAATTTATTCTTGACAACAACAAATAAACGCATACATTGAAAATTGTATTATGTATATTGAATAATTATATGCGTAGTAACGAAAACCTTCATGTCCCTACCAACAACGAAAAAATTTTAAAGGTACAATAAAATATCTAAAACTGCTGTTTTTTGTTTAAATAACTAATTTTGTTGAAATTTGAATTTGAAATGTCTATAAAAAAGTTATGAATATTTTTTTCATTTTCAATCCTTAGCTATAAAATGTACAACGCTATACATTTTCGACTATAGGTGTAAAATAATTTTCAAATTTTCATGATTTTGCTAAACGTTGAACTTCAAACAATTATTAAAAAAATTGAGCCTAAGTGTTTTAAATATTTTTAATTTGCAAATAGAACATCATATGTGCGGAATCTTGTATTTTGTTATCTCTATTCAATATTAATTCACAAGCTTTTTTAACTATGCCTAAAAATTTCTATAATAATTTAAAAAAAATTTTTTTTATTTAAAACAACAAAAAATCAATTTATTAATAAGATAATTATTACCTAAAAATGGGTAAGTATAGGTTTAATGTAATATTGCATTAATACTGTTTTTTTAATATAGTATTTAACATAATAATTAATGGTTTTATGTACGTGTACAACTCAAATTTCAAAACTTTATAACGCGTATTAATATTCTAGTTATGAATAAACTATGATAAGTTCTTATGACCTTGTTAAAAATGTTTTTGAAGGAGCTATGGTTAGTGGGTGAGGTCCGTGTCCCACTCTCGTTGGACTATTTCCTCGGGAAGTTATAATATTTAGTTACATTTTTAAAACCCAAGTGGAAAAATATCATACCAGACGATGATCCTATAGGTACGACATTTTTATACATCATAGAAATATATAATCGAGCGCCACCAAGTATAATATATATGTAGGGACGCAAACGCGCAATATAGATTCGATTAAGTCGACGCCGTCGCTGTGTAGCCATATATATTATATATAGTTGAGACAGCAGCGTGGAAGTTAAATAATAATTAAAGTAATAGAGTATGCGAGGCGCCGTCTTCTACGCCGAAAGCAGCTGCTCCCCGGTCCCATCTATGTATAATAAAGAATACGGAAACACAATTACAATATTATCATGTAAATGCGAACGTTGTTTCCTATTGCCATCTCACATTGACATTACACAATAATGTGCTGCAGGGATGTGTATAATAATTAAGCGCGCGCGCAGGTTTAGCGTTATAATATGTGTAGTTATAGCCGTATAGGTACGCTTGAAAACAGCATGTTTAATATGTATGAAACCGAATGAACGACGTCAGAGATAAGTCAATAATATATTATAATTTTGTGTGGCAAAACGTCTTTTCCATCTTAAACGCGCGTTTAATCCAACATAGACGTTTTTACGTGGGTATGTGTTGTATGTATAGTATACACGTCTATATAATATATAAACGTTATTTGTATACACGTGTGATGTATGGCTATATTATATACCTATATATACAATTACGTGGGCAATTGTTTTTGTTTTTTTTTTCGTAAAGCGTGTGTCTATATGCGGAAGGAAACACATTTGCAGTTTGCACGCATACCAATATTTTTATAGATTATTGAGCAATAAATTGGCATAATAATATCTCATTAGTAGAGCGTGGATTTGTATGCATTAAAAAGTGCCAAAATATGCCATATAATGCAGCTACAATCGTACAAATATGCAACAAATATGTAAGAAAAAGACTTTAAATTGTGTAATAGGCAATAGTATTAAAAAAATTACAATTGAATATTAGTGCCTACAAAATGCATTATTCAATTTTATGCTCGACAAAATATTATTTCATACAATAAATTTTGAATTTTGTCAAAATATGTAGAAATATGCAATAACCATTAAACATGCAGTAATATGTAAAAAAAAAAATCGCATTAAATACTATTAGAATTCGTAAAGATTACCGACAAAAATACGAAATATTTGAAAGGAAAAATATGCAATTGCATAAAAAACTGTGCTTTAATAATCAACATGGGAATCATAAATATATACATTTATAATAGGTATAAATTTATAATAATGCTATTATAGGTTATTATATAAGCCATGAAGCTTATATAAAGCTTAGGACTTGCGTTTAGTTGTCTAATCATTATTTTAATCTCGCGGTCGCTGGTTTAAAATATTTTTTCAAAAATATTCCTTGTTTACAATCAACATCTAAATATTAAGGCGTATTAATTTGCTTTACTGAAATAACCTGAAAACAATATGAAATAGCTTACAATAGTCATAATTTATAATGAGATAATATATTATGTGACATAATATTCTAATTAGTAATTAGTATCTAATTTACTTATAATGAATGAGTGGAGTAAAACTCTGTACGAGGTATTGAAAACTTATTTTTTGGGAAGATCCATGTATTATGTATTTTATATTATAGGTATATAATTAGTTGTCTTTTGGGTGAATGTGCCCAGGTGAATGTGTTGGGTTTGGTTTTAACTTATGTTAAACCTCACATATCCTTCAGCTTTTTTCTTTACGTAATTAGTAATATATATTATAGGCCATGTCAAGGGTAGCTACATTTTTTTTGATTAAAATCTATTGATGATATATGCTTTTTCTTTGAGGATCGACTAACGTAGTATTTTTTATTTTAAAGTTTTTACTTTTTATAACTAATATGAATAATAAACATACATATTATATAAATAATTAAATTTAAATTTAATGTTATAAAAAACAAATAAGTGTTTTACATTAAATTTTTAAATTATTTCAAAATAAATTAACATTATACTATTGACGTACCTATATATATATATATATAGATTCTATAGAAACGCGTCATTGCATATCATTGGCTAGTTGATTATAATATAATCTTACTACCATAGGAATAGTAGTTGACTACAAAACGAAGACAATGCTTTGAATGATTATTATAAAGCTCAAAAATCAGATTTTATAACGTTCATGTGAGAAAATTTAATTTCACATAAACAGGTTAAACCGAAATATGTAAGCATACCTACTAAATGCATATAATAACAAGTTCTAATAAAGAGGGATCGACTTGTAAATAGACCGTATAGCCGTCTCCTATATATATAGTATAATATGATCGTTAAAAACTGACACGTCTCCTGTGATTCTTTTTTCTTCCTCTTTCTTGAATCGTGGTAGTTTCGAAACGCGCGCAGGGACATACACATTGTTGGGTAGGCCAAGGCCGAATAAATATTCCGGAGAGCCCTCAACTCGAAGCTTAAGGGTGAAAAAGAAATAGAACAAAATCGTGTCTCGATACATGATAATATAATAACATATATATTGTATTTCACGTAAGAAAAATATCCAGATATTCTGTACACGTGTCAAAGGAAAGTCTCTACATAAACCACTATAATATATGTAGTTGAACAACACTCGTACGTGTACCTATAGATTATGTATAGAATATATAGATAACCTTCCTAAAGATAAATTATGCAGTATTTCCAAAAATCAAATTTATGGGAAAATAACTTTTTCGATTTTTTTTATTGTTTTTCACCTTGAAATTATTCTTTTTCTTTCTTATTTAAAGGATCAGATGAAATTGATGTGGAAAAACACAAACATGCATATTTGTGTCTTTTTCAGAACTATAATTTCCTTAGCCTATTTATTTCTTACTCATTATCAATATTTAAAAAATAATGTCAACAATATGCCTTTATTCTTCAATATTTTTGAAATTCTTTTTTTTCTGGATTTCATAAATTATTTTTTACCTTTTTTGATTTGTTCAGAAATAATTTTTTATCACTTAGTTCTATATAATATTAACCAAGACAGCAACGTGAATTTATATTTTATTTACCATTATTGTAAACTAAATTATAGATTGAAAAATAAATTAATGCTATTATTACTATAGTACAAGTACTGAAGTACCTATAATAATAAACGTTTAAAGTTCCCGCATATAATACTGATTACTGACGTCTGAGGTCTCAGTTTAAACTTCTCAACTACTCATAAGCTTGGAAAAATATAATGATAACTTAAAATAGCCATAATAAATTATGAAATTATTTCACTGCTGTCTATATCTTTTCCATTAAATTATAAATATGCGTCGTAAAGGTGTATCCAATAATTACTATATAAGGAATCCGTGTGTAAGGGGATTTAGGTAGTGGTGGGGGAGGGGTTAAACCATCATGCCTTTTTTTGCATTACGGTAATTGACAGTTATTATGTTTACTTTAACAAAACTATATTGAACTACCTACACAATATCGTGTGGTCAAAAAATTATAATTTATGTTTTTGACTTTTGATCAATTTTATTTTATAATCTTATTTGTAGGTATAATAATATATAATAATAATATTGGATGGCATCTTCAGTATCTTACTTTTGTGATTTAGTGGTTGGTTGGTACGTAATCCTCGAAAAGCGAGTGGTACGTCGGTACGTTGTACGTTTTATCGGATCGAAGCCTAGTATGTCGAAAATTTGTAGTACATCACTATTATACTTATATAGACATGGTCTTCCAAATTGTGTGTACCGTGTGAAAAAAATGGTAAGGATTATACGTTGGTCTAACACGATATCGCCATCATATTTTTACACAATTTGAAAGTCATTGCATACATTACACGCACTAACAAGAAAATGGTTGAATATTCGCAGTGAATTGCAGCGAATCGCGATAGTGTTGAACACAAAATATAAGCTTTACCGCAGTTAAGGATACACACCTTCTTTGTGTTTTTATGCAGCAATTTTATTCGCCAAGCCATAGGTACTTAATTTTGATACCATATGTCCAATTCGTAACACCACAAGGTTATTTCTAGGACTTGAAGTCATAAAAAGTCACCAAATATGCATTTAAATACCCAAATTATGAGCTTTAATGTAAATTAAACAATAATATACCTAAAATATTCATTTATATCGAAAATATGCATTTCAAAAATAAAATATAATGCCAAAATTTGACCTCACATCGTAAACGATTATATATATATTAATAAAACTATTAATATATCTCAAATTAATCTTACCGTCTTATTCAATCGTTTTTCGGAAAAACATTCGCCCGCGGACAGTTAAAAATCATATTAAAGCCGAAAATTAAAAATAAATATATGTTTTGGTTGTATTATTTAAAATGAAAACGTCAGTGGAGAAAAAAAAAATGATAACATTTTTAAAGTAGCCGAGAGTCCGATTCTCGACCGAACCATTTTTGCATTTTTTTTTAGTTGATCACATCTGCAAGTGCATATAGTAATATAGTACAATATTATATATTATAGTGTTATGCAATGGAAGAGAATTTCCCGAGGAATACAGGTGGCAAGGTAAGATGCACAAAGTCACTAATATTATTCAAATGTTAATGGTTCCTTGGTTCCTTATAGGAACTTTCAATTTCTATATATCAATTTCTACATCTTGATGGTTGTTGTTAAAAAATTATAACTTATTGACTATCGCGTATACACATTAAATTATTACTATATTCTACTATATTATTATATATTATGGTTAGGTTTTAAAAGTCCAAGAGAAATATGAAAATATGAAGTACCTACTATACGTATTTATACAAGTTCTATATATTATTAATTATACAATTGTGTATACGTCGTGTATATGCAGCTGTAATAATACAATATACCTCTGGCTTCGATTACATATCAACCCATTATAATAAACGACACGTTCACAAATCGTACCTGTATCATAGTTATATAAACACAATAGTGGTATAAATGTATAATTTATTCTATTCCGTGTCAATGAAATTTACTCCGTGTCGTAGTTATAATAATACCGAACGGACGCTGACCTAAAAACGGATAGATCAACCCTCCCTACAAAGCTCCCGCTCGGGAAATGTCAACGCAGTGAGAGGGGTTTTTTCCCTACATAATGCATGTTTACGCAGAAAATAATGTTTGTTTTCCACATCCAATAATACGATTTAGGAGAGGTACTATTCTGTACACCGACCCTGCGCCTGCCACGCCACCACACCATTGGAAATAAACAACGCCGAACCGTCGACGACGACGATGCGCGACGACGCGACGCCGCTCGGGCGGCATGTTTCCTGTAATGTTCAAGCGAGGGTATATTATATCGCGTGTATAATAAATAATAATATTATTTCGGCTGTTGTACTGCTGTCACTCATTGCAAAACGTTTCAAATATTAATTTCCGATTACGATTGGTTACCACTATACGCATACATTATTTTAATGCCCTACATATATATAGTATAGGTATGACGTATACGATGTACATGCACTATACAGGGCGTTTCAGTTGAATGCTTTATGAGCTTGAGCGCAATACGGTTATGTACTTAACAAAGACTCGAAAATTGGAATTGGTGTATAGATACACATAACTTTATAGGTAATTACCTACGATCGGAGCGCTTTTTAAAATCCTTTTGTTAACAATCAATGTTTATATAATATTTTAAATGCAAAAATTGATTCGGTATTTTTCAAATATAATAAATTAAAATATAAATATAAATTAAAATCAAAACAGTACTTTGTTGATTTTCTATTATATTTTACATGATTTGTATATAAATAATGATATTATGTTGAAAGGAATACAAAACAGTTTTATAAATTTGAATTGCAATGATATTACGTTCCATTATTGTTGGGGATAGAATGATTATTTTTCGATCTAAAAACTAAAAGTCACGAGGACCCTTATTATGGCCTTATCGTTTCAATATTTCTGTGATCACGCAGTAGATATACAATATATTATAGTATATCATTAATGTGACAAAAAAGAGAGGGAATAAATAATAATTATCGCAAGGTGGAAGGAGATAAAAAAAAAAACGGAAATAAATAGTAATACGATATGAAATGGAAACCACGTATTCTATATGGACGTGAACACATTCGTACAATCGTACAGTAATATATGCGCAGACCGTTCATTATATCATTACGCAGATAATAATATATTATATCTCAGCACATTTTATTTATGGTTGATTTTAGGTATCTTACTATTTTTAACGGTAGACGTCGATGACACCTACATAACTATACTTATATCATATTATACTATGCAGTGTAGGAATAGGCAGTATTTCAAATATACTTTTTAAATCAAACACGTTCATATAATTATTAACTTTTTATTAATTGTTCAATTAATTCAATTTCTTTTTTGATTTAGAGTGATTAAGATTTTTTTTATTAGGACTTGTAAAATATATGTATGTATAATGTAAAATATTGGTATAGTAAATAGGTATTTAAATATAGTTTACATTAACTACCTATAGTCTATACTAGTGGAAAGGGCTCGTTTGTTTGTGGGATTCGTTTACAGTGTTCAAGTAGAAGTAAACTGTAAGATTCCATAATTAAAAATAATATATTTATTATTTCTTAGAGAGTTCATAATTTTTAGAATTATTTAGGTGCAACGTATTTTTTTAGCATTCGATTGCTTAGTTTCAGCTTATTTCTTAAACAGATGACATACTTTTTTTCTTGAAACGGCGTGTATGTTGAATTACTCAGAATCAGAAGGTACGTGAATCAATGAGACTTTGTTTGATACAATATCAATTAATTCGTGGTATAAAATTGAAGACATCTGAAGTTCAAAAGTTGCACAGTCGAAAGATCTGTTAGATTTAATTTTATTAGGTATTCGGAATAAATATTATAGTAAATATTTTCTACTCTGTACTAGAAAACATTTTATTACAAATTTAAATGTTTACATTTTTTCTGAGCCATTGAAAATATGTTACAAACCCTTAAAATGGCGGCCCAGCAGTGTAATAGTAAATTTTTTTATATTCCATTAAAAGTTATATGATTTTTTTTTAGGGTCTTTAACACTACATGATTTTAGAGGCATCAAAAATAAAGTGTTTTATATGTATTTTAAGTACAAAAAGTGAAGAGTTTTGCCCATATAATTATACAATTTATAAATGTGTACATGTAGTAATGTGTTTGTGTGTATTATATTAATGTGGGTGTGTTCGCATGCGCGCGTTTACTTCATATACATGTAATATACAACTCTGACTTTCGAGTACCAACCAACCACCTCCACGGGATCTCTAGGGACGACTAAATACGCGTTCTTATATATATAATATAATATCACGGCGGTGGCGGCGACGGCGTTATAGTTGACCGAATCAATACTAGGTGTCGCTCCGGAGTCATTCGACTTTTAATCAATGAAAGCGAACGGGGCGACCCACAAAAAATAAAATAAAAAAAGAGCAAAACAAAACAAAACCGAAACGAGGGGAAAAAAACACTAAACGTTCTCGTGGAGAAAAGTACGTTCACAAAATGCATTTCAATCGGTGCACCGTCGCGTCAACATATATAATTATGTTGTAGTGTAATATGTAATATATAATCGTCGTCGTCGTCGTCGTCGTAGTAGTTGCCGACTTATAATTCATACGCGATTGTTACGGTTATTTATAAATATATAATTTATCAAAATCGACGTGCGTATAGGTACATCCGGTCACTTTTCATCGTTCCTCGAACAGTCGCTACTAAGGTGAGTACTCGATCAGTATTATATTATATTACCCACTGCCGTATAATAATAATAATAATAATAATTATAATTATAATAATCATCTGAGGTCATATCGAGCGACTCTCTTGTGTACAGTTCAAAATCGCGTCGTCACATCGACGTCATCCATTTTTATATCGTAATATATTTTTTATTGTGTTTGGACGATCGAACGACGCGCGCAGAATCACCCCGTGTGATTTTATTGTGATTTTCGCCGGCCGACCGTACCGCGTGCGAAAACCTTTAATAGCGGCGGCGGCGGCGCCAACGACGACGACGACAACGACGACGCGACAGGACGAGATCAGTACTCAGCGGCGGCACTCTTTCACCGACAACACCCCGACGGACTGGCACCGCATATCATGTCCTCCGCCCGCAACTACGTGAAAAATTCCGTTCGGTGAGTATAAAGACACATTTTTCAATCGCTTATACGGAATACGAGTTCAAAACAAAAATATGTGCCTATTATCTCTTCTACAGTCATATTTTACACGTCGAATTGTATGAAAAAATATTATAGCCTCTCTTTCACTATTCTATGTTTTCTGTATTATAAAATAAATACGGGCTTGGTAGTATAAGTATTTTTGGTCTTGAGCTCATGATACTGCTTTATATGTTGGAATTTTAAATCAATTTTTTCTTTATGATTTACAATTTTTTTTTTATCATATTTGTATTTATCTTTAGGTATTATGTCCAATAAAATATGCAGAAATATACATTAAAAACTTTTGCTATTTCATTCGCATAAAGCCGTGCAATGAGTTTATACTTTGTAGCTTATCCAGCACTAAAATTCAAGTAATACGCAAAACAAAAATAAACACGGAAATGTCATAATTACGAATAATTAAATAATTATATTTTTTTTATTGTAATAACTGTTAATAGTTTATCATCGTACCGACGGTCTTTGTCCTACAATATATAATGATGTACACAAAGGGTACCCCCGCGAGCGTGCGGCGTGCCCTGCAAAACAATGGTGTACTAAAAACCAAGTAATTCAAATTTATTTGGATCGTACCGATATTTCGTTACACAAAGTCTAAGAAGATTATATGTAATAATCTAGGTAATAAAATTCGATATTCGAATATACCACCGATTTTTATCATACAATCTGACAAATACCTATATCATTAATCTTGTGTTATACAAGTATTTTATACATCATATATTATGATTGTTATGTTTTATCGTCACAATTATTGTATTATTACTAATATTAATAATAATGATGATAGTAGCATGTCCACTTGAGTGCTTGACGTGGTGTTTATAATGTGTGTTGCGTATAAAATCATAGAAGTGCCAGTTAACCTCTAGGTATATTTATGTATTTTAATCAAAAAGTATTTAAATGTATTTAACAATAAACAAATATTTTAAATCGAGTAGGAGAAAAACTCAATAGACAAATTCCAATGGAATTTAGCATGAATGTTAAAAGCATACTTGAATTTTTTTTTGGTATTTTGTTTTTCAATAAAAATGGTTGTAATGAAATCCATACAAAAATAAAAATTTAATTAAAAATCTCGAACATTTGTTATATACGCGTTTATAATTTATCATCGTACAATTAGTCAGTTTCAAATCTCGAAAAAATTTAAAACTTTAAAACCTAATAAAAATATTCAACTAAATAACATCTTTATAAAATTAATTTTTTATTTTCGAACTATTATGTAGTAGTAAAAATAAATCATATAATAGACAAGAATAAATTATCAAATCAATATTTTTTCACCTACCTTTTATGTCTTCGAAATATATAATAAATATTAATAATTAATCGAATACTAGATGAAAAATTAACATATGAAATATAATCTTTCTAATTTTTTTTAGCTTAGGTTGTTTAAATTTAAATATTTATACCATTTTTAATCTGTAATAATTAATTCATTAAAATACGAGTCCGAAGTCATAGGACACAGTTGACTTTAGAACATTGAAAATATCGGTCCTTGAAATATCATCTTCCTCGGTAATATATCTGAAGTTAATAATTTAAATTAATATCCAAAAATCTAAATAAATATTCATTCAAAAATCATACCTATTGGCTATTTTTATACATTAATTTTTATATAAAAACTACCTACCTAATTAATTTAATTGTGTATATTATATATTTGATTCCATATAATTTGTGAAACATCAATGTTATTGTATATTTTAGAAATTTGATTTAATTTTTTGTAATGAAGATTATTATTCAATATTTATATATTTTAGTTATGTTGAATACAATTGACCCATTTTCTTTTTCACAATAGTTGTCTGTTTGTTTTTTTTTTATAATATATTTATATATATTTAATGTGTATAAAAATGCACAATCCCGATAACAGTGAAGTGAAGCGGAGGTACCGCTTAGTATTCAATGAATGCTTTCTACTCAAATTGTTTCTTTTAATAGTGGTCTCCAGCGCCTTGTCTGTTTTATTTTTTGTTAATCAATAATTTCGATGATTAAACTGAGGATAAAATTATGATCACACGGCGTCTTAGGTAGGCTATTTAGCTACACCACTGTCGCGGGTTCTTTTTTTTCATTATCTCATTATACGTATAATATATTATTATTTATTTTATATTAAAAAAAACCAGAAATTATGTAAAGAATAAAGATGAATACTGTTCTTTGACCACATATTATTTACTATTGTAGTACTAGTGGCC
The DNA here is from genome assembly GCA_027563435.1 of Nasonovia ribisnigri. NCBI lineage: Eukaryota > Metazoa > Arthropoda > Insecta > Hemiptera > Aphididae > Nasonovia > Nasonovia ribisnigri. Next base: position 289,012 of record JANEHU010000491.1, read on the forward strand.
CAACTAAATGTCCATATACCCGACTAAGCCAAATTGCTCCACCAGTTTAACAACTAAACCAAGATGCACTGGTGCTAACTTTTGGTACTTGTTCTTTTATTCACTTGCTTATAATTTCCATTTGTTCATTTTTTTAACAAATTTACTACACAATTATGAAAGAATATACATTACAATACAGTATAAGTATATATAAAATTAAATATTTCTTAAATACATATAGAATTGTTTTAGACTAGACATATTTTGCTTATAAAATATTACGACGTATTGCTTTAGTAGTCATTACATGTATTTATTTATGTTTTTTTCATAACAACCTATGATATCGTATATTATAAAATAAATTAAAATCATAGAATACAGTTAACAATATTTATTACTAGGTATATATTACATAATATCTTGATAAAATTATAAAAATATATAATGTTGAGTAGGCTAAGTGTCATGCACACCAACCACTAATAACATAAATTGTAAATTTTAATTCAACTTTTTAACAGTCTTATAATTTTATATATTATACTTTAGTTTATTCTAGGACACCATGAAAAGGTTGTTATTAGCTTTTACACATATCATATAATATATGAAATATCAAAATGCTATAGAAATCAATATAGTACAAATAGTACGATATACATTCTAACATAAATGAAACAACTGTAAATAAAGGGAAAAATATAAATTTAGAGCTCATTTGTTTTATGGTATTAAGTATTAAGTATACATTATTAAGCTACTATACTGTTTAAACATTTTATGAATAAATAGACTAACGAAACATTTAGAGTTATATAGATTAAATACACAGATCATATATATTATATAATATGAGGTATAATATTAAAATAAGTGATTATTTCCTGATTGTTAATTATAAATAAGCATTTAGACATGTTTCAGTCTATTGTATAACCACATATACTTTTAGTAAGGTAAACTAAAAAGTTTGAGGTAGTAGAGAAATGTATTATTAAAAAAACATAAAAGAATATATTTTTTAATTTAATCAACTACTCCCTTTATCGATTTATATGTCATACAATTTATTTATTGTTTTTACTTATATTTGTAGAATACTTCAATATTTCATTTACATATTCAATTTCTATATAGAATGATGAGTGCGGCGTACTTAATAACTTTTAATGGGTTTAATATAAGCAATTTTTCAGTTTGACTATAGGATAAAATCAATTAAAATTGAAGAACACACATATATTTCAACTTTTAAAACATAAAGTGCGTGAAAATGATATTTCAAGGTTAGGATAATTTTCCAAGGTTATCTTTTATGGAATCAAGTAGAAATTATTAATTAAAAAACAAGATTTTGTGATATTTCAATTATTTATTAAACTGAATATTATTTGGGAGGAACTATAGAATTTAAGTTGAAAAAATAAGAAACGAAATTTTAATATTATAAGTAAGAATTTTAATAAATTACAAAATTACCGTAGTTATATTTTCATAGTGTTATTTTGAAATGTATAAATGTTTCATTACAGTTTATTTTAATTTAATTTATAAATTATCAATTTATGAAGACGCATATTGTCTAAAATATTTTCACTAAATAGTTTAAAGGAAAATTTACTTATGGAATTTTTAAGCAAAACACATTTTTCTGTAGGGGTTTTGAATATAATATTTTTCCACATTTATCTAAATATTTCAACAATTTATTGTATTTTACATTTTAATTGAACAAAGTATACAAATATGTTTTTTTTAAATATAATAACTACTGGTAACTATTTCTGAGTTCTGAAAAATCGATTTATAAATTAATTTACCTTACCTTATGGCTTATATACATTATATTATAATACTTGAATTTAAGTTAGTCTTATAATGCAGTCAGACTTGGTTGACTCAAAGTTGAAAAGACTGGCTAAGAATTTCGAGTTATCCAAGGATAATAAAAATGATAGGGACCGGGAAACAGTTCGAGGTATGTATTTGTAATGTAGGTAATTGTTTGCGTGAACTATATTAGTTATTACTTATTAGTATCAAATATTTTATTTAAACTTATTAATATAAATATTTGTACCTACTCCTAATTATATTTAAATAATGATAATTTTACAAGTAAGTGAAGGTTGTTCAGTGTGCTAGTAATCTAGTTGTCACTTGTTCGGAAAATATTGTAAACATTTAAAATTTAGAATTTTATTAATTATTTTCATATAGCGTCAGTTAACTAGCATACTCTGACATATTATATTCATGCAAATTAATTCATAACGGATCTTACTCAAAATTATTTTCATTATGATCCATGACACGTATTGGTGATACAAAATGATGAATATATTACATAATACGTAAACATGTGGGTTTATGGTGTTACTCCCACTTTTTTCATGCCCTATATTGGCTGTCAATCACAAACAGAACAACTGTTACTGCTATTAAATTTTGGTTATTTTAGTTTATTTTAATTATTTTTTTGTACTGATCATTACAGGGTTGTAATATTACAAGTGTGAAGACGTTAATTGATGACCGCTTGTTCGTACATCACCTTAGGTTAGGTTAATCGAATGTTTAGTAATTAGTAGTGTCGTGAGTGCTAATACTGTTTAGGTATAAATTATCAAACAACACTAAATTGATTAGAGAATATCCTGTCAAATTTTTACTATGATTTACAAGACTGAGTTCACTCATCATAACACGTTGAAATATTTAAACATCATAGTAGCTCTACCATGGCGTGTTTTGGAAACATGAAAGTATCTCCGTTTATGAGTATTATAAAATGACCGGAAAAATTTAAGTATAATATTACATAAAAAATGTTAGATGTTGATATATATAAAGCACCCAGTGGTTAAGTGTGATATTGATTACTGTAAGATCTAATGTTGAGCTATGATGTATTATAATAGGTATTATGATGTATTTTTCAAACGTTACATTTTTTTTTCAGGTATTTTGGCGAACCAATTAAAATTTACAAGTGTTTTGTGTAATGGGAAAATGATGCTTGGAGGATGGGGTCGAAGTCCTGGGAGCAGTGGATCCGTCCCGCCGTCAGGACAACGTACTGGTCACCGACTATTGCCATTGCCGTTCAACAGAACTGGAGGCGGCAGTGGAAGCGGCGGAAGCGGTGGCAGAGCAGCCGAAGCTGAAGATGTCATGGGACATTATGGACGAACCAAGGGTGGTGTAAACAAAATAAGAACTGGCTTGTATTATTCTCCACCAGGTACATCTTATACCATACTCGAAAAGCCTCCAGCCGCCTCACCACCACCTCCCCCACCTAGAGCAACATATCTAAGGGAGTCGTCAGCTGGCGTATCTGGACCAAATCACCCAGGTAATTATTATTGTTAGTTGATATATAGATTTTTGATTCAAAAATAAAATCAAGAAAACTGTATTGAATTTTAAACTATGTATTTTTGTTGGTAAAACACGCTTTGTTTTAGTTAAAATTGTCTTATATTTATTGAATTTAAATTTAATACGATAAATACTTTAGGTTAAAATTTGAAAATGTCTTGATTGTTTTTGAGAATCATATAACAAAACACATAGACATTTTAGATAATATAGTTACTATATTATAGTACGTGAACTTTGCATGTTTAAAAATACTTGGAATCAAATATAGCTTATACATGTTTGACTACAATAGATTAGACATTTGTTTTGAATTGCATGGCGAACATTATTGAAATTGAATGCCCAAAAATGCCAAAAAAAAAAAAAAAAAAAATAGGCAAATAGGTACCTATTATTTAATATTTATACAATTGAATTTCATATAATATACGCTTTTATTAACACGGTATTTAATATTATATTATATTAGTATATTACTCGATATCGTTTAGTTGTAAATTTTCATTATAGTCGTTATTGTCGTTATCTTATTTTTTCGTGTAGTACCTACCTACACTAGTTGTACCTAGTATGTACGAGGTTTTCCGATAGGGACTCTCGGGTTATTTTATATATAATTCTAATTTGGTTGAATTCTCATAGTTAATATTATGCTCGACGGGTACCGTGTTCAGAGTAATATCGTTTCAATATTTGTAGGCTGTAGCTTTGCATCATTTTACTAAGTAAAAGTGAAGTAAGTGGTAAGTGAAGACGAATTGGGGCAAGTGGCTAATTGAGTCCTATGAAATTAATCTTTTTTGTATTTTTCTGATATAATTGATAAATTAATCATTTTCCCCACAAAAAAAGAGTAGGTAATGAGACAAGTGAAATAATCAATATGAGGAAGCACATAATAATGTGTTTCACTTGCCCAGCATAGAAAGTATTCTGATTTTTCTTGATCCAAATCTTGTTTAATGGTAAAAAGTAACCTTGCAAAACCAAGCTATAAAAATATTGAAATGTTAAAAGTGCTGAAATTTTTTTGTGAACCGTGATACTTACTTTAATTTTAAAAATATAGTTTTCTACAACTTTCCCCATCAATTGAAATATGTATGTCAAGCACTAGTTCGTTGATAATTTTCTACTTGCCCATCTACAAGCGCATAATTATAATTTTTTTTTCAGTTTTTAAGTAATGATAGCATCACAGATTTAAGAACAGATTTATATTTTTGGTACCTTATATAATGGATATCATCTGCAACTAAGGTCATAAATACTAATATGTAAATATGGTAATCAGTTAAAGTTGGACTTGTAAATTTGATATTTCACTTATCTCACCTGACCTTATACACTATTTGTATTTTACAACTAGGTTATTCTAAATATCTATAAAATTTTAATAACAGTGTAAATTGTATAAATTATTAAATTTTAGAATACAATTAAAAGAAGTCTTTAAGTTATTAATACAAATAAAAAGTTAGTCTGATAGATGCTCCAAGGTTAATAATTTTTATATGTACGTATATTTTTATATTTTTACAATATTGTCACAATGAAGTAATTTATAAGATTAATGGTTAATGTGGCTTTTATGATTTTGTCACTGATTTTGAACCATTTAAATATATTTCGATATTATAGGCACCTACTTATCAACAAATGTAATAAAAAATATGTGATGTTCCATCCCCTCCCCCAAATTAAACCCTAGAGCCGCCACTGAAGTTTACATACATACAAAGTTATAGTTATGGTATTAAATTACTATATAGTAAATTAATATAAATTAATAATTATTTTTAATAAATAGATTGATAAAAAAAAAACTGGAAAGTACCTGAGTATACATATAACTTAAATACATATTTGACCTACATTAGTATTAGGGAAGCACATATTTGGATATATTTTTTTAAGTTATTTGTAACTTGTATTTATATTTTATTTTTCCAATGCACTGCGATTAATAAATACTGTGAATACACTAAAATATTTTGTAATATATACATAATTTTACAATGAAACTGGTGTTGGCACTGTATTCAATAATATGATTATAATAAAATTGTGGTGTGCCAGCCATTATAACGGCCAGTTAAGAATATTGGATTATAAACAAGACGATATAAGAGATTGTGGGAGAATGCCGTTTGGGTAATTTTAAACTGTTTTATTGTAGGTACGTATGTGTAAAATAATATTGCCTTTTTGGTTGAAAAATTATAATTATTTGAAAAATAATTTCGCCATAGACAGAGTGTGAGTCGAATAATATAGGTAATATACTGATGTTGTAGAAGGGTCCTCAGGTCATAATTTTAGAGAAATTTGATTCATGAGTAATGTAATATACGTAGTTAGAATAATTATAATCTTCCACGAGTGACTCTGAAATTAACATTGAATATTCATTCTTGACTTCCGAGAGTATAGCAAAAAAGACAATCCCAAAAAGCTCTTTAGCTTTTCCCTATATTTTGAATTTGAATTTGAATTAAAACATTAATTTTAATTTAATTTTTTGATAAACAGTTCCATCATTGTTCTAAAAGGAAAAACAAAAATAATTTCGTTATAATATGTTACGTGCAATTAGTTCAATATTCAAATTATTTTATTTTATTGATTGTTTGAGAACATATTGTTTTTCCTACATAGTTTCACAAAAATCCGTTGCTTTTGACTTTAAAAAAGCATATGCCTTAGGGACATATCATAATCTTTAAAAGGGGGTGTAAATAATAGTAAAAAAAAATTAGGAAAATAGTTAAACATACGTATCATCACCAAACATGTTTTCAGCGTGATTTTCTTTTTTAATTACCTAGCCAAACCTAGGAAAATGTCAACAATACATGATGTGTTCCTACATTTAAAATTTTGAACACATTATGATTTAAGATATTAGATAATGGTGTTATTAGTTACTATACCTATCAATCCACCAGATATTATAATATCAGTGAAATTCACCTAATCGTTGATAATAGGAACGAAACCAACGTATGATAATTGTATACAATCATCGAAGTTTCTAGACTTTAGATTTCTGTAATGTTTTTTGTTTTGTATAATACGCTAGGTATCACACTTTAATCTTAAATTTATACTCATTAGTCATTATGGATGAAATCAATGAAATACGTCATAATTCTTGGATGAAACTTGTTTTGAATATTTTTAAATAGTTCTAAAATGTTGTGATTGAAATAATAAAAATATAAAAGTTCAATTAAAATATGTTACTCGTATTTTTTAATTGTTAATGTAATTTGTAAAGCTGTATCCTTCAAGTTACTGAGATTTAAGATACATAAGTACATAACTATAATTGTATTGTATCTTGTATGATAGGTACCTATTTTTAAAATTAATGTTGAACTTGTAGTTATATTCATTTTACTAAAGTAACTATTGTTACTTGTATCTAGGTAGTTAAATTATTTAATATAACTTGCATAGCCTTAAATTTGGTTAAAAATATGGGGGGGGGGGGTCTAGAAACATCAATTAATACGTATTAATATAATTTATTATACTTACGAGTTTAAGTTAGGAAATACTTTGTTGAGGCTTTAGGAGTTTTTAGGAGGCTAAGATCGCCTAATTCCCCCCACGATCTACGCATATGATAACTTTCCCAGGCATGACTCACAGCTTCAGTCAATATTATGACAAATAAAATGGTATTATATTTTCAAAGTGTTGATCCCTTACACTCACAGAGAACTAAAAAACCCAGCTATCCATTTGAAGTGAATTTAAAATATCAGTATTTAGTAGTACAGTAGATATTATATTATGAAGAATAAATTAATATTTATAGTAGGTACGCGTTACAATATTGAATAGACTATACTATTTTAATCTGCTTTCCATATTATTATATATTTTTATTTAGATTAGTATTTTATATAATTTAGACTGTCATCTGGAGTTATATATGAAATTATAAAATAAATCTCCCACGGACCATCATAATATAGAAACATTACTTTGCTATTAGATAGAGGCATGGTCGCATGAGGCATGACTATTTAGTTTCTGCACTAATGATAGTAAAAAAAAGTTCATCTAAATATAGTAACAAGTACCTAATAATAATATGAATAATCAATTATCTTAGGACTTCGACAATATGGTTATATAGAACTAATAACAATTATTTATTGATTTATTGCGTTGACATATAGACACATATTATTTGAAGTTTAGATGTCACCGCTTATTGAACTCACTTTTGAACCAGAGTATTTGAGTCCATTAACAGAATGAGTTAATAAGGTAAAAGGTCCAAGAATAAAAAGATATAAATTTGTAATGTAATAAAAACATTACTAATAAATATTCATTATTTATTATTCACTAGGTATTCAATATTTATTTATTTATTATTATTTTAATATATATATTATTATTATTTATATATGTATTTAAAATATATACCTATGTTGTCATTCTTAAAGAAAATAAACATCAACATTTATAACGAAAAAATGTATCATATATTTTACTTTCAAAAATGTATTGTTTCGTAATGACTATACTAATTATGTAAAAAATATATTTTCAAAAATTTAAATAGTGAAGATTCTATAAAAGTGCAATTTAACTAGTATTAATCGTCAAAATAAATGAAATAAAATCGGTGGAAATCGACTAAAAACTGTGAAACTATGCGCTTTAAAATATATATTGAAGCCATAAACCAATGTAATGACTATAGTGAGTCCAAAAGACAAATTGTTTCTTATAATGTGTTAGATAGTATACATGCCCATCAAGATCAGCCTATTTGAGTTCCTATAGTTCCTATGGACGAATGATTCAATTAACCGTGTATGGTGTATCCAATACTGCAATATAGGTTAAAAATATACACATCAAAGTTACAAAATAAAAACAAGGTTTAAATTAATTTGGTATTTAATAATTAAACATTATTGATTAGGTACATGGTTTGTATATTTATTTGCATTTTATATTGGAGTTAAATTCAAAATAATACATAATGCTTTTTTCATATAAATTTTGTAATTGTTAAGTGTTGTTATACCTAGTTGTTCTGTCCTACAAATGTACACCACGCGTTTGTTTTTCACACAGGCACTGGTAGCAATAGTAATCGTTCTAATAATGCCGGTTCGCGTGGAAGTTCTGGAAAAAAGAGGCCTATTTCTCCGGAACAAGTTCTTAAAATGTTTGCAGCACCCAATTACAACGCATCTTCTTCGTATCACGTGTCTAGCTCTAAACCACAATCACCTCCACCTCATGGTTCAAACACCTCGCAACCGCATAACAACACATCATCTACAATACATAATGATAATCTTACAGTACGTACGATATCGATGTCAAGGCCAAATGCAACATCGGGAAGCCCATCCAATCAAGGATTTGGTATTTGTGTTAAAGGTGGAGCAGATGAATCAAGTAAGATTAATTTTTCTTTTTAAATCAGAAGTATAATTTCTATTATCTGTGATAGCTGCACTTTTATAAAATTGAATAAGTTCTGGAAAATGCTAACATAAATGTTTGGTAAAAATACTTTATCTCTAAATTTCATAAAAAATAGGAGAATACAATCTGCTGTAGGATTGCACTTATCGCCATTAAGTTGTTCACTGTAAGGGACAACAATTTATGAAAAACAGTTTTAGTGTCAGTCTCTATTTCTAAGGATACTTTATAATTTATTTATAATACTATTAATACTTAAATTTTCTTTTAATAGTACGTTATGTTGAAATAATGTTTGCCATTAACATCGCAAAAATTCGTATTATACCATTATATTATAATTATTATTGCTAACTTATAAATTATTACCCACGGGCTACGGTGTGAATATATTTGTGGTATAAATAAATAGCTTAAAATTAGTCTAAATATTTAGAAAATTGTAATTAGTGTTGAAAATGATAATTTAAACAATAGTGTAATATGTTTTAAGTATCTACGGTTAATATTTTTTCTACAATAACAAAATAACAAAAATTTTAATTTGTAGTATAACTTGTTATACTTCGCTTTAATATCCAATGTCGTCAAAACTTGAACTTCAATCGCACATTAAGGATTTAGGTATATAGTTTTAAGCGAAATTTTTTTTTTAAATTCCACTCAACAAAAGTTAATGAGTACGTACCTTATTTTGTATTACATTTTCAAGATTTAGGTGCTAAATTTATAAATTTTATGATTTTATGAATTTTTAACTGCAAAATAATTTTCAAATATTTGTTATTTTGACATAAACATTTGAACTTTAAATTTTCACCTATAAAAAAAAATAATAACTGTATTTTTATATTTTTCAATTATGGTATGAACAACTTATGAGGAACCTTAAAATAACAATTTATTCTCGAACAGTATTTGTTATAATTATGTAATTCACAAAAATACTAATCGTAGAACTATAAAACATTCTAGTATTCTACTATTAATTAATTATAATTTTCTATAAAAATTAAATTTTTAAAATATTTAGAATAATTTAAAACTATTGATAGACATTTGAAATTATATCTATAAATGTTGATAAACATTTTTATACTTGGTTAAATTACTTGACCATTTAATACAAAGTCCCTTGTAAGTTTTTCTTATATTACCTAATAAAAAAATTTCAAAATTTCATTCTTTTTTATAAGATTTTGAAGTAAACATTTTGACAACATAACAATAATTTGCAAATTATTTTGTAAATAAAAATACTTATGTGAAATGTCCAGTTTTAATAGCTTAAGCTTGACTATGTAATATAAAATTTTTCAAAAGTTGTTTTTATTTTAACCTATAAGAGTTTCAAAAATGCATAAAAGTAAAAGTTTTTTAATACACATTTTAAATTCAAATGTTTACCAAATTATTTATTTGAAAAAAAAATATCGGTAGTTATTCTATTGTAATTCATTATTCATACTATTCATAGTTTTATATGAACACGGTTTTAACTTAACATCAACTGATTGAAAAAAAATCATTAAAAATGATGATTAATCAAGCTAAGTTATTAAATTATGTAGGTAATCAACTAATCTACTATACAGCAGAGTGACATCCCTGTTTTTTATTTTTGTAATATTTATAGTATCTACTAATAAGACATACAAAACTCTAAGATATTATAATTTAAAATTCTTTAGAAATTATAGTCATAGTTATATTACATTATGTGAAACATTATAATATATATATACCTACTTAATAATAGTATATTATATCCTCCTATGTGTCTATAATTATGTATAATTTCTTAGACAATCCTTTAATTTTTTGGTTTTTTTTTTTAAGAAACATCAATTAACAATTTGTTAGATAATTTTAGTATTTTTACTCTTTTATAAATTATTATTGTTACGAGGATATTTTTTTGGATATTATAATATAAAAATATGTAATTTTTGCGAAATAGTTTGTATTAGATTTTATCATTCATCCTCTATATAGTTTGTCATCACAAACTTGTTATTCTCAATTTTCGTACAAGAATTTTCACCATTTTGTTTTGTTCAAACTCCACTTATCTACAGATTCTTTCTATACGCGCCCTCCCCAGAAAATGTGTGGATGTAGTAATTTCGTGAAAAGAAAGAAAACACGTTATCGTAAAAAACGCAAGTTGCTAACGGCTAATCTCAGAAACTACTTGACCGATTTAAGCTTTATATCAATAAATTCCTCGAGACTCAAAGGATGATTTTAGCTTTTTTAAATCCCTATATACTGCTATCAGGGTGGCTCACACAGACATTTTGTTTTGGCACACGAAAATCAAATATTTTTTGTTTGAATAAATGGATTCCATTGGCTACAGATTATATTACAATTATTTAAAGTATTAGAAATATTGCTCATTTAAATTACTTTCTAAACAATGTATAACCCGCGACGTTTCACTCGAAACATTTTTAGATGTTTACACATAAAACCAATTTACCGCGATTACTGACTGGCTCACAATTTTTTTTCTTATATTTACTTGTGCAGCGTCAATACTTTTATAATATTTCCTGTGTCATTTTCTTTTTACTTATTTTCTATTACTATCTTTAATGTCACTTATAAGTGTAGCGTAAGATCATAGGCGTGCTCACGGGGGCTAGGCACCCCCCGACATTTTGTAATCAGGGCCCTAAAATTTAAGTCCCAGAGCATATAGCCTGTATTTTAACTGATGTTACTCGAATAAAATATGTGATCAAAAAAAAATTACAAAACGTAAAATGTTTTTAATTTGCGTGGAATAACTTATGATTATAACAGCTATATAATATGTTATTGACTAGGTATATAAAAGTATAAATAATAAATAAACATTGTAATTGACTTAGAAATAGATATTAGATCCAAGGGAATATATAATTTGATTCTATAGAAATTATATACCACTGATTAATACACACATGTCTTGTTAACAGAGGGCCAAAAATATTGTAGGCACCCCCCAACATTCAGTTCTGCAAACGTCTGATATATTATCAATAGTTACCTATTTGATAAATAAATTATGCATTTTTATAAGATATCAATGTTGTATTTTTATTTTGTTCTAGTTTATGTATGAGGTATGTATTTAATATTAAAATATTTTATAAATAATACCAAAGTAAAATGTTCGATGCATTTTATGTTTCATACTTGACAAATATATAGAATCAAAATTTAGCTACATACCTAGACTTGTGCGAAGTACTAATATTAACATTTTATTAATTGTACATTATTTCCTCATTTAAGTAGGTAGGTAATAATATGTTGAATATTATCGTATATCGATACATGGTGATATACCATATAAAAATAAAGTTGTAAATATATCAGAAGTAATTTAACTGAAAACTTTGACCATCAGATGAAATTAAATTTTTTTTTTGACTTAGTCATATTATTTTTGATGAAAGAAACCTATTTTATGCGGAAGGTGTTCTATAATAAAGCATTCAGCTGCATTTTATATTTTCCTATAAAATAACACATTGACACTCAAGTAGTTAATAATAGATAAGAAATATAGAACTGTTATTACATTATTGTTTCATTGTGATCGTTGGCCGAATTCTATAATAGCATATTGTATATTCGTATTTTAATTTTAACGATCTTAATAAGTTAATATGTTGTAAATATTCTTATTAAAATAGATGTTGGAGTGTATATATCACGGGTAGAAGAAGGAAGTATAGCCGAGAGCGTTGGTCTTAAGCCTGGAGATTCAATTTTAGAAGTAAATGGCAGGCCATTTTCAACTATATCACACGAAGAAGCATTGAAAGTACGAAGACTCCGAACTGCTGACAAATGTTTTCCTTAATTGGTTTCTTTCTGTTCAGATTTTTAAGTCATATCGACAAATTACAATGACAGTAAAATGTCCATCACCACCTCAATCAATGCCTACCATGCACAAAAAGGACGACGACGAGAACACTAACCAAGACGATGCGTGGAGATTGTCCAGAACGTATTCATGGATTAATCGTAAGGGTCAACCAGTCTCACCTCCTTTAGAATATGCCAAACCCATTTCTCCATACTCAAAATGGTCCTATACTCGATCATCCAAAGATAAAATAAGAAAAGTAAGTGTAATTATATGAGTTTGAAATTGATTTAGGTACATCAATATTTTTACTTTTATTAATTGTTTTAAGGTCGAATTGGTGATTGAACCAGGACAAAGTCTTGGTCTGATGATTAGGGGTGGAACTGAGTATAATTTAGGTATTTTTATCACTGGTATCGATAAAGAGTCTGTTGCAGATCGATCTGGACTTATGGTAATGAATAAATTCCATTCAATTAAAACTATATTATTCTAATTTATGTTGGAAATATTTATTTTTAGATTGGTGATCAAATTTTGGAAGTAAATGGTCAATCTTTTTTGAATTTATCACACGATGAAGCAGTAAATCAATTAAAATTTCAAAAGCAAATGACACTAACTGTAAGAGACGTAGGTAAAGTCCCTCATTCATGCACAACATACAATCCAGATACAAATTGGAACCATTCTATGGACAAGTAAGACCATTTTTGTAATGTTAAATACGTTTTAAATGTAATAATCATATAATTTATAAATTTCTTAGGTAATTTGTGTAGTTTTAAATTTTTTTTATGTATTTTAGGAAAAACTTTTATCATACTTCTTCATATAAAAGCTTCAATTAATAGTGAATAGATTGCTATTAAAAAGTTTAATTAGACATATTGAATTAGTTAAAAACAATTTGTTATACTTGTTAGTTTACACATTTTAACAATAGATATTTCTAACTTTAATATTAGTTAGTAATGAGTTCATAGTACGTCTTAAACATCTTAAATATTATATAGAAATTATAATATTCATGTTGACATTATATTACATTTTTAACGATTCATACAGATATATAATTTGAATTACATTCGAACATAACATAATATAATTACAGAAAAATATAATCCTGCCGTTGAATAAATCAAATATTTTTATTTAACAGATATTGAACAAAACTAAATTATTACCAAAATATGTATATACATACCTAATATATCCCTTAAATTAGATTTATAGAAACATATACAAATATTCATTTTTTTTAAATTAATAGATTATTCATAATTTATCATTTTTGGTAATTTTAAGTATAGTGCCAGTACGTATTATATATTTCTTGATATTAAATGATAAAAATAAAAGATTTAAATTTTAAAAACTACAGCTATAGCCTAGGGCAGGACTTAAAGTATAATTATATATTATAGTTTTACAAAAACATTATAATGGTTCATAGATAATTATTATTGTTGACTAGTTGAAGGTCATAAGAACTATATTGACAGTTATTGGGTTTATTTTTGTTAGGATTTCAGTAGTAAATCAATTTCAGATATCAATCAATTAGCATCAATAATATAATTAAATAAAAAATATATCCATTTAAATGTTTATATATGTTTAAAAATACATTTATATATATTTCTAAATCGTATTAAACCAAATTAAAAATATTCAAACAAAAAAATTAAAACCTTAGTTAAATAAGTTAAAACTAAAAAGTTATTAATGCTAAGTGTAGGTATTTTATTATGCATAGGTGCCTATTGTACCCATGCACAGGAAAACGAGGCTCATGCCTCAACCTCAAACTATAGTAAGAATAAGACATAAGAATGTTAAGATTAAACGAACTGGTTTTATAATTTATTTTATTTTAATTATAAGTATACCTACCTACTTTTTTTTAGGAAAACAGTATAATATTTTAGTGTAGGTGTGTAATATACGTATCGTTTCAATTAAATGTATAGGTATATATGTTTGTAATTCATAAGTAGGTAAGTAGGCTAACCTTAGTAATTAGGTGTTTTATTATATTGAAGTACCTAATATCCCAACATATTTTTCAGTTCAACAACAAATAAAGTATTAAGGTATAACAATGTATTATTATAAACTATGATTTTATTGAATGCAATTTACGAATAAAAACATTAAATAATAATTACCAAACACGTTTTTTAAAAAAAACATTTAAATATTTTATATTCACAAAATTTTTATAGCTACATAATTTAGGCATAAATGTATTTCAATACAGTACAAAGAATAATTATTTTAAAAATCAACGATTATTAGTTCGAAAAATGTAAGGTTTTTCCAATTTCCTTTCTAGAAAATCTGAAAATATCATATTTACATTAATAACAATAAAAAATAATTCAAACGTATTAATCCTAACTTGGCAATATTAATTTTAGTGCAGACGGTGCTTTGAAGTTAGGGACATCTGCTGCATCTCAAATGGTAGAGGAAAAAGCTCGAATTTTGCTGACGAAAAATGAATTTAATACTTTACGGTATTATTTGGACGAGTATTCGTGTTCTCGAATGTCTATTGACGCATTTATAACTATACTTTTCGAATTGCTCAATACAACTGATAAGGTGAACAAAAATCAATGATTGCCATATTATAAGGAAGCACACTTCTGTAAAAGAAAAATGTTAAGGGGCCCGATGCCGGTGACGGTTTTTCAAATTCTCCGCAAATTTATAAAATATGAATATTATATTTTATATTTTAGTTACCACGATAATTATAATACTTTTCTACTAATCTATTGCTCCATACTTATTTACATGGGGAGGGGGTGTATTACGGCGTATTATATTTAAAAAAAAAATACTCTACAAGAATAATTCTCAGGTCTTGTAGAATTGTCGGATTTTGATAACTATTTTTTTTATGTGAAAGAAGAAAACTTCCAGACTTCCTACAGACTGATTGTACTCCGATTTTTTATTTTATTTCAAATAATGGTATAAAATAGTTTGTAAAGTAAGCATAAAACTGTCTTATTTTTAAAGGCATATAATAAAGTTTGCGATTAAAATAATAAAAAATGGAGTCCAACGTGGCCTGTAAAATATTACCCTCTATTAGTTTTTAAAAAAAAATTATCGAATTTGATTGATTCTACAGGACAGGATCATTATTCCCGTTAAGTGTATTTTTGTGAACAAACGACATTGGCACCGGGCGCCTTAAAAATATATTAAAATAAAAAAGCAAAATGGAACAATTTAAACACATACCAATATGATATATTCGTTATTTTTAATTTCAACCATATTTGGAAATGTGTTTAAATTGGTCCCTACTACACGAGTTGTCTCACATTAAAGCGGTTATAATTGCATTAATGACGGTCTGGTTTTTTAGTTTACGCTGTTGACGGAATTGCGCGAACTAATAGGCCCCTCGGATCGAGACCGTTTTGATCAATTGGTATATAGAAGAGGACGGGAATCCAGAAAAACACACTCCCGAGTAAGAATGTCATTGAAAAATTATAATAAGCTTAACTTAAAGGGAAAAAATGCCTATTCTATTGCATACTTATATATTTCAGAAACTTGACGGTTTTAATTCAAATATACCTGGAGGCCAAAGTAAAGGATTTGATTTTCCTAATGAAAATTCTGGGATGGATATTGGGACTACCGAGTATTCAAATTCAAATTATAGGACTAGGTATACTAATAGTTATTACGTGAAAGATTCTTATAGGTACTCTGTATTAAGATGACGTTAGCACCACATTTTAAGATAATTATTAAAATGTATTTTATGAAATCAAACACGAGGCAAATAATTGTTCTGTGGCTTCTATCATTAACGGTTATGAACTTATTCCAAGTTTCTGTATAAATAACACGATTGTATTTAAAATCTGAAATTTGAGAAGTACCTATTATAGTCGATATTTTGAATAATTAAATTAAAAGTTTTAAACGTTACAGAACAATCGTTCTCTGATAGGAAATAATATAACTACATAGGTGGGTCATATACTGTGACAATTATTTAATAACAATCAAATGTATTAAAATTATTTATATATCGTTTTGATTTAGTTCATTTTTAAATCATACATAGTCTACTTTCACTTTTGTATTTTTGTATTTATATAATTACCACATTTATGGTCATCCAACAATACAGTAGAATTTTTAAATTGAAAATATTTTTTAGATTACATTCTTTTTACTTTCATTTTTCTGAAACAGTCATGACATTACTTTGTTTTTAAATATTTTTGATAGCAAAGGGTTTCAGTTATTTACAAGATTGAACTCGTGTTAGATTTATTATACCTACCTGTTTTATAAATATTTTAATACCTAATAAGTAATAACTATTAAAACACAGTTTTAGAAAAATTATATTTTATATAGGTATTATATAGGTTTAATAATTGAATAACTAAAAAAAACTTGTAGAACCTTTGGTTTATGCTTATGTTATGCGAAATACATTTTACCTATCATTCTATGTACATTATATTTATAAATAAATAAATTCATTCATTCATTTTCATGTCTTTTAGTAGCTTTTGCGTCAACGATAAATTATTATATTGTAATCAATACCCTATAGGTAACCTATAGGTATTAGAATATCAGTATTTATTCTGTTAAAATGTTGTAACTTTACCATTGTTTCATTTTTAGTAATGATAGAAAATCTGAGGGAAAACATTCTCCGATGAAAACCGACGAACAATCTCATAGAGATAGAGATATGGAAGTGGAAGAATTTGAATTTAGCCATCAAGTAAGTTACAAAAAATGTTATAATGACTACTGTTACAGATTCCTTTGATCCTTATAATTCTTTATTTAGGATTATGGTGACTTGGAAACTGAGCTTTTACCAAGAAAATATCATAACGATTTGATTGATGTTGGTTATACGCATCGAAATTCAGGCATTTATGATGAATCTAATATGACTAGGTCATCGGTAAAGTACAAAATCATAAAATTATTAATTTGTTAACATTAGAAATTCAATCGTCTAAAATTATGTACCTATAAATTCTATTAATGTCAGAGTGTAAACATTTTGAAGTACAACTTGTACCTATAGTTACCAATAGTACCAAATAGTTTTTATACCTAATAACTTCAGTATTCTATAAAAATTAGATTTTGGTGTTCTACTGCAATAAAAGTTACTTTTTGGACAGTACCTACACTAGATAGGTATTGTTTATAAAGTATCGTAATACTAAACTGTGTATTAGTCATATTTCTAAAACCGTTTTCATTTATGTGATTTCTAATTTAATATAGGTGTCATATTATTTAAAAATAATCAAATAAACACGATTTAAAATAAATAAGCAATATAATATAATATAGGTACCAGGTACATATTATAAAGCCACAGTCATATATTATTATATACATATATACATACTATATATGTATATATGGTGTAGAAATAATTTAACTTTTATGATTCATACAAATATAAGATGATACTAATCTATTTAATTTGGTTAAAATATACCTATGTTGTTTTAATCTTGAAAATATTGTAGTTTTAAACAACAATGTCTTAGAAAATAATTAATGTAATAAATCTATAGGTTATAAAAGCTGGTGTGTTATTAGTTTTATAGAATTATATTTATATATTAGGTACCTACCTATATATCTTATTTGTAACATTGTTATCTTGGTAATATTCTCTACGTAATCCACGGAACTATCACAACACTCCAACTGCTATTAATAATACATCCACATTGTTGGGTTATTGTAAAAATGATCCACCTCGTTAAAATAACCAAAAGGGGATTATTTTAATAAGACTGTTATATATTTAAGTGATTATGTATTTTTGTTTGTTATTACTATAGAATATAAATAATTACTATTTATGATTATTGTCATAAAACTTTTTAGTATGCATGGGAAAAAGAATTTAATACAAAATTATCCATATTTTTTGTTTATTTTTAATTATTTATCAAGCAAAAATTAGTTGTTTTACTTAGAAAATTCTATACTAATAATAACAATATTTCATTTAGAAAATAACTATTTTTTTTATTATCATTTATCATATTATATTATTATATATTGATATAATTATTAGTTATTACCTACCTACTTATGCGATTATCTATAAAAAATTGACCTACCTATATAAATATTATAACTTTTCGTTTTTAATTAGTAATAAATCATTTTATGAATAATTAATATAGTTTAAATTTCTGTTAAATATATCATCTTAACAAAATAATATTTTTAAAGTGTAGATAGTTGAAAATTCAATCATTAAGTATGCTCATTTTTTACATATATCAACTCGTTTAGTATGCTACCTTCACCAAAAATGTATTTTAGTATGTTACCTTCATGCCTTCATTTTATTAATTCAATGTAATACAAAATGGCAACAGAGTAGGTATGTGTTAATAAAAAAGCTGAAATTAATATAAATAACATGTGTTTATAGTCTGATGTATAGTTCAATTATAATACATACCTAGCAAATTTTCGTTTACCCATTTCAATAGTCTGCTGTCAGATTTGATATTAGAGTGAATTTATCTATTATCAAACTTTAAGGTATGAACATTATCCGTGTCCTTTTTGTTTTGATACGATATTTTAAATTTTAAGTGAATTATGAGCATTTTAAAATATTATATAATATTTTATTAACCTGCTCACTTGTTCGCTTGAAAATTAAAATATTGTAAAAAACCAACAAAAGAACATGTATAATGTTCTTACCTAAAAGTTTGATAATAGGTCAATTCACTCTAATATTAAAACTTACAGCACACTATACAAACTGCAAACGAAAGTTTGCCATGTCGTATGTGTGTAATATGAAAAAAATACATGCGGTAACCAACGTCATCTTAATGTAAGAAGATAAGGTAAGAATAAAAAACATTTTATTAATATTAAACGTAATCGAATTTCGAGTAGGTAGAATTTCTGATGTTGGTAGCATACTAAATGAGTAGGTTTCGTAATTCGTGTTGCATGTACATAATCAATTCAAAACAACTAAATAAATATTGCCACTAAGAAAATGAAATTTAAAACTTAGTTTATTCAATCAATTTATCAAAATAAATACAATTAATATTTAATGGGCGTAATTGTTTAGTTATGAAAATATATATAATATATATATATATGACACATAGAATATATAGTTACGATGTTAAAAAAAGCCATTAATATATGAAATAATTTTCTTGTAACTGTTATTACTTATTACTGTATAATGTATGATATCAAAATGATAAAAATTAAAATATTATTTTAAAATTAACACATTTCAATTATTGTTCTTGAATAAACACATAATACGTATTTCATCAGAATTCACGTTTTAGTTTTAATGATACTTTATCTGTTTCGAAAAAAAAAAATGTTGCATTGTAAAATATGTGTACGATATATCTGATATATTATATACCTTATATACCTAATATGTTATATGTAGACACCTACTTAGCTGTAACCCGATTAAGCACAGACGAAGTTTCATTGTAGGAATTCCAAAATATATAAATAAAAAAAAACATCAACGGGCACAGTATATTTTGTAACTTTGCCATACTATTATATACCTACCTTATAATTGTTGTAGGTAGAATGTATACTCTAATGTATTATAATATCTGTCTACCTTAATATTATGATATTCATGCACTTAAAAAAATCACTAATATATTATTATTTTAATATTATAAAAAAATAAAAATTGATTAAAAACATATTTTCTGAAATAAATTGAAACTAACTAGGTAAATATTATGTTGTAATAGATAAAAACATAATCTAAACAATAAAATATTGTAAAGCTTCTATATGTAAGAAAACCTTACTATTATTTTTTTTTTGATTAATCATTTAAACTATAATATTGCCGTATTTAAGAACTTTTACTTTTGCTTAATATTAGGTACCCACTAATTTGCAAATCACATGAATAATAATGGATTAGAAAAATGTAATATTTGTCCTAAACTTATGCTATGAAGTTTTACTGTAAAATTGGACAACTCATAATTCACTGTATTAATTTTCAATGTTAATGATTTACTAGGTACGTTTATAACTTATATGTATGTATTAGGTTTTATACTATGTATTGATAAAATTGAAAGTTTGTGGCGGGGTATCTGGTAGATTTCAACCTGGTAGATAAAAGGTCAGCTGTGTTCAATCGGGTATCACCTAGGTACTTAAAACAATTTAAATCGTTAATAATTATTATAAATTATTAAAATGTCACTAGTTGATAGTGCATCATTAAAATAATAAGAAAAAACACGTTCACGATATTATAATGCATGATATTGTTTATTGATAAATTATTTAACCACAATAGGCATTTTAGTTTCGCGTCAGGAAAAACAAACAAAAAATTAAGGAAAAACTGAGATTTTTACGCAAAACCAGTTTTTGAAAAAATCTATTTTGTTTTTTATTGGAACTCTTAAAAAAATAAACGTAAATACCTAACATTTTCACAGGATGTTTATATTAACAATTTCTGTGCACCATAAAATTGAAGAAATATTGCGATTCTTTTTAAGTTATTTATAGGTATAAGAAAATTTCAATTATTATTAGTTTTTTTTTAAATTACTGTCGATAAAAAATTTTTTACTCGGTCAAAAAACTTTAAAATGTAACACAATGGACCCCATAAGTTGTTTTCGTGGAAATTAAAAAAAAATTGAGCATAAACCCATAAAAAGTTTTTATGAGCGTCTGAAATTTAAATGTTGACAAAATTCATCAAAATCACTTAAATTGGGAAATTATTTCGAGATATTTCTTAGCTTTGAAAATGTATTTGTGATTCGTCTTAGTTTTCCTACATTAACCAAAACAAAAAAGTTTACCGGAAAGTTAAATTAAGTTTTTCTTAATTGTTCGTATTATTATTATAGGCTGACAGACCGTCACCGCTTAAAATCGTTTTTCGTATACAATGATTTTGTATCATTGAATTCAAGTTTAACTCCATCCATTACATTGACCTACTTGTACAGCAGAGCAATACCTATTTACCCGCTTTTTTGTTTTCATTATACATTGAACTTTTGAAAAATAAAGAGTTGTAAAAATGAAACTATAAAAAAAAAATGTTTACCTACCTAAATAAATAAGTAATATTTCTATAAATTAGAAAATTTAAAATAATTAAATATTAAGTAGGTGATAACTAAAATGTATTTTTATTCAATATGTTTCATCGTATATGTATTTTGTCGTAATATATATTTTATGGGTAATAACATAATAAATCTATCAATAATATTTAGTAATTTTGATATTTACCTAGGTACACCTTATTTTTTTTATTGTTAATTCTTAGTCTTCGTTGTTATCTTTTTATAGTGCATACAATCTCGAGTATATAATATTGTAGGTAGTTAGTTTATTAAAAAAAAAAATAGATTAGCTTTAATTAGGTAAATACTATACAGTATATTGTGTGGAAGTGCACTTGTCAGTACCTAAAGTATCCCTATACTTTCCTATCAACATTAACAACTTACACGAAGTACATATCGTTATTTTCATCAGTTAAATTCACTTTTTATCACCTAAAATTAATGAAAAGTATTTATATTTAACATCCAGTTATCTGATAAAAAAAAACAAATACTCATAGGTATACCTATATTATTTATATTCACACCTTCTTTGTTAAAATAAAACAGTTGTTATTTTTATACCTTCACTGGTTAATTTGGTCTTGAGTAGCGCATTCTTTTTTATTTATTACAGTCCAATTTTATTGAAAAATATAATTTTTTTAAATTAGTACACAAATTCGACAGAAAAAAAAATATTTGAATAAATTATAAAATATGAAAATTAATTACATACAGTTGTATTGCTACTTAATTATAGGTACTTTTTAAATTTTACGCAAATAACATTGCTGATGCTTTCAGAGTGGATACTTGGAGGGACTGCGATCCCACTTAGGGGGATGGACCCAAAAATTGAAATCCTGGTACTATGGAAGTTCTCTAGTAAGTTTCAGTTGATGTTTCAGTTCCATTTAGTTTTGTATGTGAACCAAGTAGTTAGATATGTTTTCTTTAGTTTTGGAACACCGTCTTCTATTTACATCTTTAACTAGAATTTTACCTTATATTATCTTGTTTACTGCTCTGTGTTTATATGTTTTATTTAGTTGATCTATAATTCATTTTAGAGCTTCTAAAGAACTGTAGTTTCAATTTATATTCCTTATCTATCTATACCTAACGAACTATTCATATAACACACCTTCAAATTCAAAATTCGGCATGTCTTATAATCCTTTAGTGCTCCAGCTACTTAAGACCATATTCCAAAATTACATAGGTAAATAATTTTTGTAAATACCCTATAAGTGCACTTCAGAGTTAAACAACTTAAATGGCTTTTATTAATTTAGTCACTTTATCACGAATATATATATTTTTCTTAATCATCGGTAATTTATTTTGTACTTAATAAAATATGGCTTTTCTAAACTTCATATTAATATGGTTTTTATTTTAAATAAGCAGGGTCCATGAAGTAAGTATTATTTTGCTATAACATAGGTCAAATACCAAAATAATAACACTTTTTTTATTGCAGCTTTTATAAATAGAAGCTCAAATCAAATCCTACATTTTTGGCTCAAAGGTCAAAAGTTACAAATAATTGCAAATGTTATAAATTTTAAAACATAAAATTATTTAAATTGTATATAATCGTAATATCGTGTAGTAGGTAGTAGGTAAATAAGTAATAATATTAGTATAATATTTTGAGGTTATTTATTTAGTTTTTGAAATCTCAGGATTATTTTTTATATTCCTTTTGCTTAGTAAACCTTCAGAATTAACAAATCTAACAGTGCTTATATTAAGCATGAGTAGTTGTTGCTATAATATTGTATGTCTTATATAAATACAATCTAACTTAATCCATAGATTCATTATTTATTATTCACATTTATACATTTACATTTTACACATCACATTTTTAGTTATGTCGTCTGAAATTAATAATAAGTTTAGCCATTAAATACCTATTCGATCTATTTAATTTATTTCAATGTATGTAGTTTTAATTACGTTCACAATTTTAACTAATCAATAATAACCTAGTAGTTACTAAAATTTGATGGAAAAACATATATTTTGTTTATAGGTATATACAAATATCCTGGTAAAAAAAAGCGAATGAGTCTTCTATTCGTTTATAAATTATATTATATTATATCATTAATTGATATTTGATTATAAATATAAATATTTATAATCTATGATAATTACCTATGTAGATATATTTTCATTACTTTATGATACAATTATAGATGTGTGTAATTGAACATGGGTATCTTTTAACTCAAAACAACTAAAAATAAAATTGTATAGGTAAATGTGTGTTTATTCTTGTCACTTAAATTAATAATTACATTTTTAAATATTAAGTAGTAACTTAAACGGTCCTCTTAAATGTTTAAATTGGAGTGTAACCAAAAAAAAACACAAAGTTGACAAGTTTCAACTAAAGCATAAAAGAAAAGTTTAAACATTGCCAATTTTTTTAAATAATATTAGATTTTCGAGATATGATAATACAACGTTTCTGTTATAGTGGCAATTAAAAATAGAAGTCTAAGGTGGTCTAGCTATAGTGTAATTTTATATTGTTTTTGTTTTATTAACGATACAACATACAAACAAAAAGTGACTTATAATTAATTTATGCGTGATTGTATCGAGTTATTATAACATTGACAAGTCTAGGCAATGATATTTAATAAATTATAATTATTAATGAAACAAAAACATTTTTTTAAAGCAATTATCAAACAAACATGGCCGGTCATACGATGGTAAAAATGAACTGCTAGATGAGGACGGAAGTTATCGGAGGGAAAGTGGTTTTATAGAGTCATCATGTTCAAATAATATACAAAACGAATCTCAGGTAATATTGAGTAATATATATTTAAATTTTAAATTACTATTATTCACTGGTTTACTAAATTGGAATTATTAAAAACTAAAATTTAAAGTTATATTATTTTAATGTAGGTATTTTATATTAAAGTAGGTACCTACTGTTTACATGAAATATTATTCCGATATTGGTTATTTATGAAAATCAACGAATCGGAAATCTAAATAATATAATATAACATAATATGGTGTATAAGATTTAATATAATTTATAAATCATTTATTACATTATTTTATGTTATAATTGTATAGATATTTTGAGCTTAAGCCTTAAATTGGTAAAATCTGTAAGGTCTATGTATTTTTAATAGGTATATGAACTATTAGGTATGTGGGATTTTGTATATTATATATTTTTTAAGCTTTTTCATCCAGCCTATACCTTTTTCCAAAGTTAAAAATAAAAATTATAAAATTTCAAAAATTTCAAAAGCAGTAGCAATAAGAGTGAAAAAAATATTTTATTTTAAAAATCAGAAAAATATAAAAAAATATTTTTCGAAGTATTATATCTATGTGATAGACAATGTTAATGATGTTATATAAACATAGACCGAAATTATTTAGATAAAACTTAATTAAATAATAAGTTTTTATACGAAAATATATTAATATTAATGTCTTGTATTTATATATTATACTCAGATTTCAGTATAAAACACAATATCAGGCATAATATGCGCTCTCTGGCTGCGATGACTAAACTGCACTTTCCCAGTGCTTATAATGCGTTTTGAGTACTACAATGCCTTGCTCGATATTAAGACGTACCGTGATAACGCAATACGTTTTGAAGTTTAAATGTTTTCGATATTGGGTATTTGGCCGTAAATAAACTACTTACTGTCTATTTTTATTGTTTTTCCATTGGTTTTTGATATTTTGTTGTGATTCAAAAACAAGTAACTGTAAATACTTTTAACTATCACAAACTATTTATTTAATCGTTTTCTGTTTATGACTATATCTTCAAAACATTTTGAATCTTTTTGAGATATTTACAGGCATCAGAAATTTTCAATTTTACTATTTTTTTTAGGAATTATTGTCAATAAAAAAGTTATTAACATATCTCGGAGATATATCTTAAAAATGTAACATCCCACAGAAATTGTTATGATAGCTGTAAAAAAAATATTAAAATACATATGCATAATTTTTTTATAAGTACTTATAATTGTTTAGAAAAAATATTCAATATCACGAAAATTTGCAAATTATTTTGTAGTTAAAAATGTACAAATGAATAAATATTTATTGCTAAGAATTGAAAATCTAAAATCAAGGTCTCATATAAGTAGTTAATATTTTAACCAAAATATAATCTAAATAATATGTTAACACAGTTTTTTTCATAGACATTTTAAGTTTAAATTTGGATGAAATTAGATATGCAGGACGAAGATAACAGACTTCGAATGTCTACAATTTGTCTATTTACAATACGTATAACGTATAAAATAAACAATAGCGTCTATTTGCAATTATTTTTTCAATAAAAATAATGATTTGTACAAATAAAAATATTATATATTAAATCTCTGGTATTACCTATACATTTGGACAAGGCGTGCGCAGGATTTTGTGTCCGGGTGCGTCATACATTTTTTATCCGTCCCTACACTATAATAAGCAGCCCACTTATTTCCCTCATTATGGTTATAAGAAATATAGTAAATAAAAAATGCTTCTCAAAATCTCGGATAGTCACCCATCCAGGAGCTAGCAACACGCAAATACGTACACTCAGAGCGTTTCCGCAGTCGAGTGTTCACACCAAGCCACTGTTAATAATTTAAATCCATACTTATATGTATTAATTCACTTATAATAATATATATGGGGGAAAAAAGTGATCAACCCTGTTTTAGGCAGTACATATTAAAATCAATGCATATAGGTACTCTATACGACAACATTAAAACAATGGGTAGGTATATCCTATATTTACCAGCTATTTACTCGTATTATTTATTTTTTTAAATGCATACATTTTCACATTTATGTTTTTAAACCCTACTGAATAATGCTTAGAACAGTTATAAGGTTTGATACATGTGCGATTTGTTAATAGTTATAATTTCATATAGGTATAATATATAAAGGAGTTTTAATCAGTTGTTAAAGCAGTATTAAGTATAAACAGTATAATATAGAAAAAAGTAAAACAAAAAAAGCTGGTGGGTGCATTTAGTTGTAGTAACGACACCAAGCGGGGTCTAAATTCTCATGTGAATCATCCTGATTTTAATATAGTATTTTATAAAACATATAGGTATTTAACACCGCTTATATTTGTCTCTTTTTAAAAAATTGTTTGTGTTTCACTTTAAAGATAATGTTGGATCAACAAGGCAATCTTCGTATAATTGTTAAAAAAATCAAACCATTGCTCGGGATTGCAATTGAAGGGGGAATCAATACAAAACATCTACTTCCAAGGATAATAAATATACACGTAAGTATTTAATACATATGTACCTAGTAGAATAAGTCTAGGCACCTAAAGATTTTAAATTTGGAGCGAATATAGAGAGGATTTCAAACTTAGAATAATAATATACCTTAAATAATATAATATAATTTTAGTAAAAGGTGTTAATGTTGAAGTTAATTTGTATTAAGCTGGTAAAATCTAGTCAACATTTGCATTTGTCGTATGTTTTAGTTAATAGTTGGAGATAATAATATATATTGAAATGTTGAGAATGCACTGAAAGTGCAACTGAAAGCTAGAGTGAAATAACAAATGACTCTCTGAGTAGACAAACATTTAAATCTGGTAACATGTAAAACGAGTCCAAGGTTTAGGTACCTAATGTACGATAGCATTATACAAACTACAATAAGTACCTACCAACCCACATAACGATTCTATAATAATTTCTTGTATCGGAGAATACAATCGTGTATAGCTTTATAATATTGTACAATTATAGTAACTTATATATTATATTATAGTATTATTCGCAGGCTATTATAAAACTAAGTAAGTTAGTTACTTAACTTGGCTAAAAATCAGTTAATTTTTTTTCATATAAAACTAAAAATTATACTTCTTTTAAAGCTAACAAATACCATAGTAATTTAATAGAAGTCTTACAGTTTTAAATAAATGTATACATTAAAACTAATTGCTGTAAGTAGGTACTTATATAGTTATATAGGTACGTTAATACTTTAATCAATGACAAAATCCAACAAAATAATTATTTATTTGTATTATTGTGTACGTTGTGGTCTACAACTATACTAATTACCTAATTATTAGAATAAAATTAACTACCTATTATTAATATTATTATTACCCGTCAAAATATCAAATAAAGTTACACCAAAAATCAAGATCAATTTTGTGTAAAAAATTCTCGTTGTTTTTGATTTTTTCTTCGCTTTTGAAAACTACTGGGAATTTCAAAAAAAGATACTGAAGTTAAAAATCAAGTTGTAAACAGACAATAAAAACACATCATTATAAAATTGCTTCACTTAGAATCTAAACTGTGATGAATAAAATATGAACGTGAATAATAAATAAGAAATCTATGATCAAGTTGAATAGTATTTGTATAGAAATAGGTATATAAAATATTATTAACAAGGTTGGGCATTAACCAGTTAAAAAGTTAAAGTTAGATTCTGAGTGGAGCAATTTTATAATGAAGTTTTTTTTTGGCTGTGTACATGACAATAATAACTATTAGTTAAAATAATGCTACGATTTTCAATTTCAGTTTTTTTTTCTGGTGGGTAAGTAAATCTAATTGGTGCATTTAGGAGGTCAAAATTAAAGTTCCCTGTAGTTTACAAAAGTGGAGGGAAAAACAAATCTATCGATCATGGTATTCTCTCGTTGCTGTTAATACTTTATTAGTTTATTATTAGGTATATAAGATTCCATTAGGTAGGTAGGTACTTCGTACTTATAACAAAATGTATTAAACCTACCATGTAATAGTTTTATAGAGGCTATGGTATCTGTTAATTTGGCTCAATGACAGCTATTAAAATATTATTCATGCATGTATTTGTCACGAATGGTATATTTTATTGTCCATTTATCTCAGATTTTATCAGTATCCATCTCTTTTAAACGTTTATTAATTACATTATACAAATATAAATTATTTTATTATCTAAGTGCCAAATTTTTCCAACTCATTTGCAGTGCGATTAGGTTAGGTTTTTCAGTTGGCCATCAAACTGAAGACACGGTTATTACACAGTATTTACGATACGTATTACTGTTGAGTCATTGTTTCCGAGACATTCATAATACAATTTCACCCAGAAATTAAATTGTTTTATTAATTATATCGTAGAAATGTTAACGCTTGGTAATTATTTATGCAACCAAACAATAATCTAATCATGATTTAACCATCAATATTGTAAGACCTGGGAAGATTAAATTATTTGTAACAAAAAAACAAAAATAATAACAACATGCACTGATGCAACGGAATTTATTATAAAATGTATTTAAAATAATTGCCAGTCAATGCATTATTCAAAATATCAAATATTTACTGGTATAAAATATCCGTTAAGAGATATTATATAGGATGAAACAAATACAAAGAGAAAATAAGAGAAAATGAGAGAAAACCAAATAACTTTAAAAAAATATTTTGAAAATAAAGGTACAGTAAAATAAACTATATTTGAAGAGAGGGAGAAACTATGGTTACAAAATAAATTTAACAAAACGTGGAGTGAAATAACAATAATAAAAAAACTGAATTATGTTTAATTACTATATTTTGTATTTTTAATATTTTTTTGTATATTAAGAAAAATAAAACAATGTAAATAAGGAGGAAGTACCTGATGATAATAATATAATTTGTAAGATTTATTATTATTAGTATAGTAGTAGGTATGTTACTATGTTAGGTTATGTTCATAATCTTTATAAGTTTCACACACACGAAAGACACATGTTGTGTGCTTTTAATAATATTTGGAAAATGTAATAAATATATTTATATACATTGCTCATTGATGAACTATGATAAACACATAATATACAATATATAACATAAACTGTTGTAAATACTCTTATATTACACCACAATACAATATTAATTTATTACGTTTAACTTATAATTTTAGGAAAATGGAGCTGCATACGAAGCTGGAGGTCTTGAAGTTGGACAGTTGATCTTAGAAGTCGACGGCCAAAAAGTTGAAGGTAGTTATATTTAATATTTTGGTATATTCCAAAATATTGTTAAGCAACATGTATGACGTGTGTAGAAAATATAAACAAACCATAAAAATCACTACTAACGTTTATTTTTATTTTTTCAGGAATGCCTCATCAAGAAGTAGCCAGGCTCATCGCAGAATCTTTTGCACAAACTGATAAATCCGAAATCGAGTTCCTTGTAGTTGAAGCAAAAAAATCGAATTTGGAACCGAAACCTACCGCACTGATATTTTTGGAAAGTTAACCGGTTGAAAAAAAAATGATGATATAAATTCCCGTTTATTAAGTACAGTGATGGATCCCAATAACGTGACGACCCTTAATAAACTAGTTGGAAACACGCAAAACGTTGGTTTAAATATATTTATTTATTTAATTATTTATATTTATCTACCATATAAATTACAAGATGATTCAATTTAAAAATAATATTTCATATTTAAGTATTTTTATCGAATCATATTATTATTTTCATTAATTCTCATTATTATTCATTAATAATTCATTCTCTATCAATTTCATTACGAATATCTAATTTTATTTCATTGTATTCTTGTTCAAATTGATATTCAGTAAAAAGATTTAATTATGTTACGTCATATTATTATTATTATTATTATTATTATTATTATTATTATATGTTATTTAATAATGTCTCATGAAATATAGGCAATCAATAGTTAAATACCGTACAATTAATTTTCGAATAACCGACCTATTCTATTAAAATATTAAACAATAATATTATATACATAGGTTTTAATGTATACTGTACGTCTGTACGACATTATAATATTATACTAAATAGTAGGTGGGTACCAATACCTACATACTATAAACTAACATTCGTACATAATATATAATATGGCCTAGTACAAACCACATTATACAGCTGTTAGACTTTGACACTTTGTATACAATTCTAAAATATAACAGTAGGTACCTACTTTTTAATATTGTATTTTAGTTCAAAGTGTCCTCGGTTTCCGATCGGGTGTAAAAACGGATTGGCCTATATAATTAATTTATCTGTTACACGAGAGAACTATATATAGTATAATATACAACATACATATAACATAGTACATGTTATATGTAAAATAGAAGTCGATATAGGTAGCAGTAATAATAATAATAATAATAATAACTGGATTCCTGTCTTTGATGTCCTAAAATACCTATAAAACATATTTTTTTCAAAAACGTTGTTTTGCAATGACATCGAACTATGGAAGCTTAACAATTTTCGAAATAATGAGTGAAAAAACTTAAATCCTCCTCCGAACAGCATGATTCTCTTTGAGAGAAAACATCATGTCATCATCCCTTAATTTCGATTATATATAATACATATATAAGGTCATAGGTATTATATTTATAATATGTTTGTGCACATTCCCGATCCCCCTGTTATTCTAAGCCACTTCAACTACTGACCATGGGTACCTATGTTTATATATTTTATACTTCCTTTATACGATACAATGACAATGATGGTATGCTATAATAACATAAGTCATAACTGTGTCAAGTAATTTTCCTCTGCGAACATAACTGTCGCCTATAATATATATTAATATATTATAATATATAATATTTTATATTATTAAAAGGTACGCCTTTATATACGTTCGAATTTCATTCAGATTATTTTCATCATTTTTAAAATTTGATTACCTATATTATTATTATTATTATTGTTATTATTATTATTAAATAGTTACATATTGACACTATAATATATTATAATATGTATGTAGGTATTTATTGCGTTCGCTCGCGTATTTAATCTTTTTCTCTATCTCTCTCTCTTTCTCAATTTATTTATTTTTTTTTTTAAACTTGAATGATACACTGTCATTTTTCATTATCGGTTTCAGGTAATTTTCGGTACCTTCGCGTATAGCGTATTAATGTACTAATAGAAATTTTAATAATTTGGTGCTGTGTTATTGTGCCACCCGGGGGAAGATTTTATAGTGTCACTCTTATGGCAATACAATCAAGTAATAACAATCACACTGTTACAAATGTATTTATTCATAGAGCCACATTTTTAACTTATGAATAGTTGACAATGAAACAATATGTATATTTATAAAAATATTACTATGTACCTATCCGCACTATATTTATAATAAATATTATAGGATTTGAAAATATTTTTTTTTAGGAATTTACTGATTTCTAATAATTTTGAAGAACATAAGAAAGTATTACTAAAAAAACACCTTTCGACAATTTTTCTTCTCACAAAACTTTGTCACCCCGGGATACTTCGCTCACTCCCTAAACACGGCACCGTAGTTACCGTTCGTCACAGTCCAATTAAATTCAAGACTTTAATGCGAGTGTTGGTATTTCGTTTTCAAACTAAATAGGGATTAAGAGCTCTGGGAACTTGGCTGATTTATTACAGGCGTATAATTATATTATATACCTACATACTGCAGCAGTAGGTATAATAGCTACATATTATAATAGGCTTCGCCCGTTACATTATTATAGCTAATCGAAAAAAAATTGATGATGATAAATATTAGCCATACTTAGACCACCTAGCTATATGATATAAAGTATTATTTATTGTGGTATGCCGTAAAACGTTAACAACCGCAATATTATATTATTAAAATATATATATAGAACTCGAATCGATATTTTATTTTAGATACATAACTATTGTTTTTATTTGTACAAATTAGTTAATACATATTTGTTGTTTGTTGGACATATTATATTATACACGTGTATATAAATATATATATATATTTATTTATACAGTATTATACGGAATGTACCACAATGTTCTTGGTATTATAAAGTGACGGACAGTGTAGCTGGTACATCTAGGACCACCTGTTAAATACTTAAATATATGTATATATATATTATACACACATACACACATATACCTATAAATATATATACTATATATATATATACGTGTGTGTATGTATATGATAGGTATATTATATATTTATATATTGACACGAAATGTGTATTTTAATTTACGATGACAAGTAATATTTGAGCCTGTATTTTTGGTACGTTGTATAACACGCACTATATATTATTATGTTGCATGTTTACTATTTGTAGTCGTAATTAAATTGTTACTAAAAAATATATTAATAATTACTGAAAAATGTAGTATTTTTTTAAAATTATATATTATTATAATATTATATGTATTATCCTTTGTGTTTGTTATTAATTAATTTATGTTTAGACAATGCGATTGATTTTATTTGAACGAATTGACTGAATATTAAGAGAATATACCTACTAATTTTTATATTCCTACTTATGCGTTACCCACATGAAACCTGGATACAGCGGAAACCTCTAGCTAGCCTATTTATAGTAGAGCGATAGACAGGAGAATACTGTTTGTATAATTATGAGTTATTATGGATTTTTTTATAGTTCGCACGGATAAAATTTCAAATAGCCTTTTTGAGTTCCTAGAAAAAAAGACATTAATAGTAGGTACCTAACACCTATGCTCGCAGGATAAAAAGTTATAGCATATAATTTGAAAAACAATTGTTATAACACAATAACAAAATCATCAGTGGTAGAAATGTGAGTGATGATAATATAATAATATGGGTATACCCATACTACCATAGTAACTATACTAGCTAATATAGTAATATATAACTGAATAATTTAGGTATACCTAACACTCACAGATATTTTCTATTCAATAATAATTCCTATAGTCATATAGGTACTTATTATATAATATAATATATTATACACACCGACATAATCAAGTCATTGAGGTTTACGCTATTTATATTATATTAACTTAATACAATTTATTTGGATATGATGGACCATACAATTGGCAACTATACCTATAATGCAAGTAAAATAATTTAGCTCCGTTGGTAGTAGGCGGGTCTTTATTATTTACTCTTTAAACCATAGTTTAGAGGGAAATTTGATTCATGATCATGAAAAATGTAATAATTATCAAGTACGTATAAGCGTTGCCTGAGAATGCGGTTGTCCTCCGCGGGTGACGTTAAAACAGTGGCGGACTGGCCAGGGGAGTTGGGGAGATTTATCTCCCTGGGCCGGTGAAGAAATTTATCTCCTTGGGCCGGTGTAAATTTTATTATTTATGAACCTACTATTATTTAAAATTATTATTACATTCGTTGGTTATGGTAAATATACGTACTGAGTACAGTTTATTGACAGTGACAGCGTATAATCATTAATCGTGTTTTTGGAAAGCCTGTTGTTATTATTTTGTTATCAACGAATAAACAACAATCTATAGATTATTAATAGACATACCGTGCGGTGTGCGATTGTGCCTTGTATAAAGTCAATGCATTGCTACATATTATAAATGTCTTATCATGGAAATATGGAATAGATTTTATTATTTCATTATTTTAACAGTATTTTGATTTTTTGTTAGCGAAATAACGAAAATATACGAAAGTACCTATACGTTTACATTTGTTTGTGATTTGTGACCCTATTATTATACAATTTAAGTTATGTCTGAAAAAAAAAGAAAAGGAGGGGCCGAAAAATTACGAGAAAATAAGAAAAAACAGCTTCAAAATGATGCAAAAATGTGTCTTAACATTCAAGACATGTTTACTAAACCAAAGGTTAGTATCTACTTATTTACAAATATATTTTACTTATTTAAATGGTTTTTATCTGGATTGTTGTATAGTATTACACTATTACCTAGGGTCATATCATATTATTAAATAGTTTTACTAAAATAAGTAAATTTTAATATCCTACTTAATATTAAAATACTATTTGGACATTTACAAAAATCATATTAAATGCAATAAAGTAATTATTAATGCAATATAATAATTATAATAATATATATATTTATAATATATTTCATTTTAGATTAATAAACCTAGCTTAGATGTAAATAATGAACAGAAACAAGGATCTGAAAAACATCAAACAACATTATCAGGAGTAATAAACATTTAAATGTAATTTATATATTTTATTTGATGAATAGTAACCTTTATAATTTTTAAAGGATGAGGATAACCCATGCTCAAAGTTAAATAACGAAGATGATTTATTTGTTAATAACATATTACATAATGTGAGTATTTCATAATACTAATTTAATTTAAAAACTAATTTCAACTATTATCTAGTATTATTTAAAGTTTCTTTATAAATAAATAAATAATAAATAATAATAACAAATTGTATGTTTGAAGAATGAAGATGATGGTGACGATGGTGTATGTACAAAACAACCAGATTATGTTATCAATGAAACTGATGGTTTTAATGAAGTAAAAAATACTTAACCTGTGTTAAATTTAACTATCATATTATTCATATTTAATTTTTATATTATTTTTTTAAATTTTTTATTGATTTTAGCACAAAGAAGATAATCTTAATTTAGAACAGTCAGTTTCTAATAATAAATATGATCATTCAGACCATTTAAATGTTGTGACTATGGTGAGTACTTTAAAATATTTAAGTAACTAGTTATTTCCTAATATTTATTTATGTTGTATTGTGTTGTCTAATCTTGTTTTATACTTTTACTTAAGAATCATTAACATTAGAATTGGAATATGTAATTAATTTGGTATGTAAATCAGTAATTTTAATAATTGTAATAGTTACAAAAGTGTATTAAATAAAGTGAAATTAAATTTTTTTTCAAGCAACAATATTCATGATTTATAAATTGTCCCAAGGTATTATACC